>PVIH01000461.1:67700-114474 GCA_004025045.1 Sigmodon hispidus | reverse complement strand
ATGAGTGATTCCTATTTTTGCTCTCTAACTGTGAGAGCCCAAATTCCACAGATTTCCAAATAGAACCTGTCCCCTTCAGGCTAGATGGTCAGCAAAGTGTCTCCATTCTGTGTCCCTGCAGAAGGGAATCTATCCAAAAGGAAGACACAAATAATAAATCTCAGAATAATGTTGCTGTGTCATGCATAGTCAAACTGGGATGTAGCTGCTCAATCAGGAGTGTTCAATCATACTTATAAAGCATTTTTCAATACTTTGCCACCTTAAAAGCCATAGAAATATCAACCTAGGATAATTACCAATTTCTCTGTACACACACACACACACACACACACACACACACACACACACACACACGTTCTTGTAGTGAGAAAGGAGATGTATAGAGATGCTTTTTGTTCAGCCTGTTGGTGTTTTGCATGATTTATAGTTCAGCTTGCTGACCCTTGGCATCCTTCTATTAGCTCCTTCACTGTTCATCATGAGACTCCAGCTTTGTGGATGAAATATCTCCTTGGAGATACAGAATCCTGACTCAGCTCATTTGCCCAAGCAGACACTACCTTCCTATCTATCACTGTTTCTCTGATCTAAGGGGACCTCCCTCAGAATCAGATCAGAATAATTGCAGAATTATTCTTGGACTTAAACTAAATGAATACATATGGGGAAGGGTGTGTCAACCATCATCAGAATACCTTTGTTAAGGTGCATCTATGCTGTGTAAAGAACATAAAGTGGCTGCATGTGGTGGTGAACCTTCTAAGCCAAGTGCTCAGGAGCTGGGCCAGTGCATCACAACTTCTAGAGTAGGCTGGGCTATTCTGAGTTCCAGGCTAACATGGGTAACCTAAGACCTTTCAAAATAAAATATAATAAGCAAAATATGGAGACTCAAAATCTAAAATAAAAGTATCCATATGGATAAATATATAATGAACATGGTTATAAAATTTTAATGTATTTAAAATCTCATTGTATATCTAAACGTACTTGAAAAATGTTAACTTTCAAGACAGTAATCCTTCTAAGAACTTACCTGGAATATATGCCTCCAACAATGTGAAAATACACATGCACAAGGTTATTTGTTGCAGTACTTGTATTTATACTCGCAGAACAATAAAGCCAACCTAAATAGCCATGGGAAGGTGTGTGTGAGAAGGGTGACTGAATAAATGACAGTATAAGCATGTTCTATACATGGGTAGAAAAGAATCAGGAAGAAATATGTAGGCCAACAGAGAATGATTTCTAAGATATGATATGGAATGTCTGTCTGTATGCTATGAATTACCACTAGATAATAAACTATTTTGGCCTATGGTAAGCCAGCTTATAGACAGATAGGAAATCTAAGCATAGATAAAGTGGAAAGAGGGTGGAGTCAAAGAGAGAGATACTGTGAGCTGCCACCCAAGAGAGTAAGATGTAACGGAACACAGGTAAAGCCACTAGCCACGTGGCAAGACATAAATTAATAGAAATGGGGTAAGTTGTAAGAGCTAGCTCATAATGGGCCTAAGCCATAAGCAAAACAGTTTGTAATCAACATAAGCATTCGTGTGATTGTTTTATAAGTGGCAGTGGGACCTCGGGTAGGAAGATTCCTCCAGACTCCAGGCCCTGATGGGTCAGAAACTTTTAACTACACCTACTCGTGAGGCTGAGGCAGGAGGACTACACGGCATAGAGAATTGGGTAACATAGCAAGCTTTTGAGACTTGGATTGAAGGAGGAAGGAAGAGGTAAGGGAATGGAAGAAGAGAGAAATGTCATACCCATTCCTCAACTTGCTCCAGCTCCGCATTCTGTTTTTTTTTCCTTCCCATTAGCTTCTTACAGATAATTAATCTTATTCATTTCTGATTCATCCTGCCAGATTTTCAAGTTTGGTTACAAAAGCAGACACATGCATATTTTCTCACTTGGTTTTTTGTCTGTTTGTTTTGCTCCAGTAAAAGCATATTAAAAATGTTCCTTTATGCTTTTTTTTTTTTACACTAAATCTTATATCTTTGTAGACTGAAGTTTCTGGCCTGCCCAGCAGGTGCCACAGCCACTTAGTCCCAAATAGTCACACAAATGCTTATATTAATTACAAATTGTTTGGTTTATGACTCAGGCTCATTACCAGCTAGCTCTTACAACTTAACTCAACCCATTTCTATTAATTTATGTCTTGCCATGTGGCTAGTGGCTTTACCTGTGTTCCATTACATCTTACTCTCTTGGGTGGCAGCTCACAGTATCTCTCTCTTTGACTCCACCCTCTTTCCACTTTATTTATAGTTGGATTTCCCACCTGCCTATAAACTGGCTTGGCATAGGCCAAAACAGGTTCTTTATTATCTAGTGATAATTCACAGCATACAGAAAGACATTCTACATCAGCATTAAGTAGGTATGGGCTCCTGTTCCCAGTTTATGAGTATTTCTTTTTGTGTAGTTCTAAATTTTAGAACGCCATTCATATAATACCCAAAAATTACTAAAATGGTATAGAAGTGGGTAACATGGTAATCACATGGAAAAGCAGCTATGTAGTGAAGACTCACCCAGCCTGAGGAGCCTTATATACAATGTTGTTGTGCCAAATACTCTTAGAATAAATAAAAAGGAAATAATAAATTAATAATAAACTCTAATGTGTTTTCTTGCAGCAGTGAGCCTCTTACTTTTGGCAGAGACTTATTCTGGGTGTTCTGAGATTAGGTAAATAAGTAATGTACTATAAATAATGAGGTTCAGTTTCCTTACAAAGAGAAAAGGAAGTCACTAATCTGGAAAGGGAGAGCAATAGAATGATTTCTATAATTGTAGTTAGAATTGAGAGGACAGTTTAACTCATGGATTAAAAAATTGTATGTGTATGTATGTGTATGTAGTGTGTTTTTGTGTGTATCTTAACTAGGGTTTTCTATTGCTGTGACGTGACACTATGGCCACAGCAACTCTTACAAAGGAAAATGTTTAATTGAGGTGGTGGCTTAAAGTTTGAGAGGTTCAGTTCATTATCATGCACGCATGGCAGCATGCAGGCAGACATGGTCCTGGGGGAGTAGCTAAGAGTCCTATATCTTGCATGCAACAGGAAGTCAACAGAGACACTAGGTAGTATTCTGAGCATAAGAAACCACAAAGCCTGCTCCCACAGTGACATACTTCTTCCAACAAGGTTATACTCACTCCAACAAAGCCACACCTCCTAATAGTGCCATTCCCTACCTATGAGATTATGGGGGTCAATTATATTCAGACTACCCCAGTGGGGTGTGTGTATGTCTTTTATAGCTCGTGGCCATCAAGGGGTGTCTCTACCACTCTTCACCTTGTTCTTTTGAAACAGGGTCTCTTTCTTGGGACTTACTTGTCTCTACCCCACCCCCAGCCCCAGTGTCAACGTTATGTCAATAGTTATGTCTGTGCGCCTCAAACATATATGGCAGGCACTTTATCAATGTAGCCCTCTCCTCAGCCTCTAAAACCATGGCTTTTAGTATAGAGTGTTGTGTGAATCCTAATTGGTCTCATAATAAAAACCTGAAGCCAGATTTTGAGGTAAATGATAAAAGATCAGAGAGAAGCAAGCCACAGTCACTTCCCACCACTACTGAATCCTCAAGCTGAAAGGGGAAGATGTTGTTTCCAGGAATCCTCAGGCTGAATCCTGTCAGCTGAAAGAGGAGGAAAGGGAAGCGAGAGCCAAACTCCTGTCTCCTCCTGCCTTATATTCCTTTCTCTGTCCAGTCATATCACTTCCTAGTGCTGGGATTAAAGGCATGTGTGCTTCCCAAGTACTGGGAGCAGAGGCATGGGATCCCAAGTGCTTGGGATTAAAGGTGTGTGCCACCACCACCTGACTCTGTTTCTATTTGGACTGGATTAATCTTCTGTAGTCCAGGGTGGTTGACTCTGTCCTCTGATCTTCATGCAAACTTTATTAGATACACAATATATCACCACACTCCTCTCAACTTTAGGCAAACTTTATTTCTTAGATCACACTACAATGAATCTCTCTCTCTCTCTCTCTCTCTCTCTCTCTCTCTCTCTCTCTCTCTCTCTCTCTCTCTCCCCCCCCCCCCCCCCCGAGCTTTCTTGCACTTAGAAACAATACTCAAGCCATCCACCCACATCTTGACTTCTAAATTCTATTTGCTACTGAAGGAAATCATAGCTCCTTGGAAAATTGGCTACAGCTTAGAAAGTGAAATATGGTCTTTGAGCAATGGATTAAGCCAGTAAGTTAGGGAAAACTCAGAAAAAAATTAGGATGACCAAGAGAGTCATCCTGAAGAGATTCTGATTGGCCAAAGCTGGGGTAATTAGTATAAAAGCAGTGGTAATAATGAATCACAATCCATTGAGTAAGATATGTAGCTATGCAAACAATCAAGGAAATAAATGTGGAAAAGGACAAGTGAACCTTTTCACTAGATTGTTGTGGGGAGTGGGTGATGGGTAAAGGGGCTTGCCGTCAAGCTGGATGACCTGAGTTTGATCCTAGAGGATCCATGTGGTGAATGGAGAAAAAAAAAACCTCTGGCAAATTGTTCACAGACAGATAAACACACACACACACTGTAAAAATAACAACAAAGAACATTAAGTAGTAAACTTAGAATAAGCTGGGTATGATGGCACACATCTGTAATCCCAACACTCAGAAGATTGAGGCGGGAAGATAATGAGTTCTAGGTTAGCCTGGGATACATAGCAAGACCCAGTCTCCAAAGAACAGCAAATACCTAATACATGTAGAGAAAATTATGAAATTAGAATTGGAAAAAAAAATTCTGACACCAGCAATAATATAGTCGTCTATATATGGGAAACTGGTGGGTGAGATTTGGTTAAAAACAACATCTGTCCCTACAAGATTTTTATTCATTTCAAAAAGGAAAATTATGCTTAGGGTAGAGCTAGCCATCAGACACCATGCCAATAAAATCATCAAAGTACAAATGTGAAAACAAATATGGTACCAATAAAACTCTGGGGGAGGGACACACAGGATTGGGGAACTATTTTTATACAAGTTTGAAGTTGTGTTGAAATAAGATGCATCTCAGAAAACGTTGCTAAGTCACAATAAGACAGAGACTGTACTGTAGGAAATTCTGTCTTCTTCCTCCATCCAGCTGCTGTGAAAGCCACAGCTGGACTTTAGGAGTTGAAAGACGAGAAAAAGCTTTATGTCTCCTTGAACACAACCTAATAACCTATCTTGACTTTAAAATTATGTCAGCTTGTTGCAGACAGTTTTTTTTAACAGATAGCCTTAGAACCTCTGCTGTGTACCAAAGAGGAATTCTATGTGTCTAATTGGGGAAAAGCAGTCAAAGATTTCAGTCTTCGAAGACCTAAGAGTTAAAGTAATAAGAAATGGAATAAGTAGTAGATAGTAAATGTAACTCCTAAAGTCTGTTTGTAAAGGTAGCTATAAAGTTTTATTGTTACACACATAGATGTACTCCTAAGTCTTTGCAGTCTTACATAAAAATGAGAGTAGGGTCATTAGGAGACCTGTCCTAAGTGATGAAGCACTGATGCCCAGCTCCCTGATACGATTCTGACCACTGTGTATGTTAATTCACTCAGCATCACAGCCAGCACATGCTTATCATTCTCAGGCCCGGTTTCCAGTACAGAAATCAAGGCTCGAAAACATCTGTGTTTGTACTGCCTCAGCCTTTTTTTTTTTTTTTTTTTTTTTTTTAACAGCTTAGGCTAAAAGAAATATCCAGCTATTGGGCTGGTGAGAGGTGAGATGGCTTAGCAGCCAAGCCTGATAACCTAAATTCAATCCCTGGTTGTTTCATACAGCAGTAAGAGAGAGCTATAATCTCTACATGTATTCCTTGGGATGCACATATTTGCACACATCCCACGCCCCGCCGAATGAGTGAGTGAATAAATACATAAATGAATCTTTAATTCTCTATATTAAATATATATTCAACTATCTTAACACATGTTTATGATTTCATAACTTAGTAGCCATTTGAAGCATAATTACAAAGAGAACATACCTTAATTTCATTTTAGAATATACTCTCTTTCTTGCTAGTGAGATGTATGGGTGTCACACAACCAGCTGACAGAGCCTTTTTTCCTTCCCATTCCACATTATAATTCATATAGCTCTGTGTTTTTCATTACACAACTGCAGAAAACACAGGTTCACAAAGATCCAAATGTATTAAATGGAGAACAGTTGCTGGGCACGCCTTTAATGGCAGCACTCAGGAGGCAGAGGCCATTTACATAGTGAGTTCCCAGACAGCCAAGGCTACACAGAGAGATCCTGTCTCAAAACAAAACAAACAAATTATTTTTTAAAGTGGAGAGTAGTCTGTTTCCCCAACTAGTGATTTATACCATTCTATGTTGACTTTTCCTGTGCCATCACAGATGGGTTTAAATACTCTTTGTTGCCACAGTGGACTTATTGCCATGCCACCTCAGGATGTTTGGGGACCATGATTGTACAATTACTGGGGACAAAATTCTCAGGAGAAAATCAAAATCAGATTGTCGTATTTTCTATTACATAATAATTAGTGTTAACAAATGACTTAATACTTGTATAACGTTTTACATACATGACCTTTGTTCCATCTAACTACTTTCCAACAGCCTCCTATTTTGTTACAACAAAACAGATATGGAAACATTTGGGAGGAACAATAAAATGATAGCATCCTGAAGGTCAAAGGTAAGTGCCTGCCAATAAGGAGTATCTAATATTTTAAACTCATCGTTTTACAAAATATCTCTTTTTAAGAACTATGGCACTGGCTCTGTCAGTAAAACGTTTATAACTTGGGTCTTCAGCATCCATGTAAAAAATGGTCCCTGCCAACACTGGTCTATAACCCCAAAGTGGGCTAGAGACAGGCAAATCCTCGGAGCTTATTGGTCACCTAGCCAAGGCTGTGATGAGTTTCAGGTTCAGTTAGACAAACTATCTCAGAAAATAAGGTGGGTTGTGATTAAGGAAGACATTTAATACTGACCACATGTGCAGAGACACATACATGGGCACACATGTGCATACACAGCCATATACTCATATGCAAACACACGTGCATACACACACACACACACACACACACACAATCTCTTTGCTGGGTGTGTTGTGCACCTGGAAGGTTGAGGCAGGAAGATTATAAGTTCAAGATCAGCTTAGTCTACAGGGATGAGTCTGAAAACCACTTGGGTAAACGTAAAAAAACCCCGGTCCTGGAGGAGGAGGAGGAGAAGGAGGAGGAGGAGCAGCAGCAGCAGCAGCAGCAGCAGCAGTCTTGTTTGTTGTTCTATGTTGCATGCCTGAAGCCCTAAGTTTATTCCCCTGACCCACATAAAAGCTGGACACATGCCGGGTGGTGGTGGTGGTACATACTTTTAATTCCAGCACTTGGGAGGCAAAGGCTGGTGGATCCCTGTGAGTTCCAGGCTAGCCTGGTCTACAGAGAGAGTTTCAGGACAGGTTCCAAAGCTACACAGAAAAGCCCTGTCTCAAAAAACAAAAACAAAACAAAACAACAAATCTGGACACTGTTTTAAGCATCTGTAATCCCAGTGCTCCCATGGGGAGATGGGAGGCTGAGACAGGAGACTCCCCAGAAGCCAGGGACAGCCAGTTTGTAGAACACAGTGAAACAACAGCAAACAGCTGGGTTTGAAATAGGTAGAAGGCAGGTACTTCCGACCTCCATATACATGCTGTGGCAGGAACATGACCATGTTCACACACAGAGATGTAGACACACACACACACACACACACACACACACACACACACACACACACAGAGAGAGAGAGAGAGAGAGAGAGAGAGAGAGAGAGAGAGAGAGAGAATGATGGAAGGAAAGGTTTATTTCTGTTTTACACATATAGCCATGACAAAAGTTAGTTTGATCAGCTTAATGTCTGTTTCCATAATAGAAGGAAGCTTCAAAATGTTTCACTTTGGGTTGTGAGGTGGGTTGTAATTGTCTGGCATGCAGTAGACTCTGAATTTGATCTCTAATACTGAAAATAAAATTGACCCAACAGATCTGGAGTTCCCAGAGCACTGAGTACAGTATATCTCTGGGATGTCTTTGCAAAGTGGTTTTGTAGCCTCGCTGAAACAACACGATCATGTCATCCCCTGCACTCGCTGTTGTAATTACAGAACAGCTGCAGACCTCAGCTCCCATGCTCCTTAGCTGCATGCTACTCTCTTTCTTCCGCTGCTCTGGCTGAGCATTGGGTCTTGGAAAAATAGAGAAGTCTAAGACAACCCCAACAGAGAGTTAGTCTCTCTCTCTCTCTCTCTTTTAGATGTGAATACCAGCAATGGTGTGAACCATTGTCCTCAGGACTGTGAGCCACAGTGCACTGTCCAAAGTTGTGTTGAAATAGCATGATGAATTGGCTGCAGAATGAATGGGAAAGAATATGAAAAGATTTGTATAACAAAGCGCCATAAAACATCTCTGGTACAGTGGAGCGCCCATCACTCAGCCTGTGGGCTTGTCAGAGAGCTACAGGAAGGGAGAGAGAAATGAGAGAGAAAGAAAGGGGTCTTCAAGCTTTGGGGCTGCAGCATCCGCTAAGTCATCAAGGCCACTGACCAAACCCTTCTCAAGGTACCCTTCACGTGTTCAGTTTGGAAATACCTATCAGGAGACTTGTTCGTGGATGGCTCCATTTTGGAGCTATTGGGGTGTGATGGAGAGGGAAAGGGTAGATCACAGTGAATCAGATACAGTTCCTGCCTTACCAAGGTTAGGTGTGGTTGTGACAAGAACCCCACTTGTTTCTTTAGCATCAACACAGTTACACAGTATGCCATCCTTAACTTCAAGGAACAGATGAATTGCTAAGCCCTTCTGGCATTAAAGGGAATTTCCATTAAGTGAATGGATCTCAATATTTTTCATAAAACTGTCCTTGCTACCCTTGATGGGAATTTACTTCCTTTGCTCCTCTGTTCTTGTTACTCTATGTGTATGTGCTATATTTTTTCCACAGACTTTTTTGAGGCAATTTTTATGGAGTAGGAGCTGGAAGAAAAGAAATTTGGGGGGGGGGTGTTGTAAAACAGATTCAGATTAGAACCTTAGTTTCTCTACTCAGCAGATGTGTGTGGCCTGTGTCAGTTTCTTTTAAAGTTTTTATTTTTTAATTGCGTGTATATGTACACCTGTCTTTGTGTGGATTTGTACATGTGAGTGCAGTGCTCATGGAGGTCAGCAGAGGGCGCAGATTGTTCTATGCAGTTTATGAACAGCCAGAGGTGGTGGCTTCTGCAATCAGAACTCAGGTCCTCTGCAAGAACAGTATGAGCACTTCAGGGTTGAGTCATCTCTCCAGCCACCTGGGTTAGTTTCCTAACCTCTCTAAGTCGTAAGCTGGGGATTATAGCTCCTATGTACAGGGAAGTTCTGAGGATTAACTGTAATGATGTCACTTGCTTCGTTGGTTGTTGCTATCTGATGCTGTACCCGGTGGTTATTTTAAAGGGAAGAAAACAGGAAAACAGCATTCATCAGGGTTAAATACCTTAACTATTGAACACTGGAGGAAGCATCACAGAAGGCTTCAGAATTCTGGAGCCATGCCTGCCTCAGCCATCCTACCCTTAACCACTTACACAGTTCTGAAGCAGGGAGCCTGAGAGATGGCGCAGTGGTTAGGATCACTTTCTGCTCTTCCACAGAGCATGAGTTCACTCCCAGCTACACAGTAGGCAGTTTACAACCAGCTTCAGGGGATATGACACCCTCTTCTGGCAGCATAGGCTCATCGATGTATACACACCCATACACGTACATTAAAATAAATCTTAAAATAAAATTCTGAAGCAGTAATTTAATGATCATTAACCATGACATTGCCTCACTATATATTATGAGAGGCCGAGATGAGGTGTTGCATGGGAAGTGCTCTGTTCAGAGCACACTCTGAAAATGGGCAGTCACTCCAATAGCCAGGAGTAGGATTTGAGTCTAACATGCCAAAGCACTTGCTCTTTTAGCTAGGATGACACTATCAGCATCTTTTTATACCAAGCTGAAAGTCTGAGGGTTACTAGATGCTGTGAACACTTGAAAGGTTTTTTTCAAGTGTAATAAAGTGAGTGGACCTCTTGCTTTGAAGATTGCTTTATGCTTATTCACAAACTATCTGCATATATATCTAATTTTGGACGTTGTAATAACAGACTATTATACATATATGAACATATATGTATATATTCAAACATCGCAGAAGGCTGGCCGGGATTGCAAAGAAGCAATACTACTGACTTCACCCAAACAGAGACTTCAAAACATTTGCTTTTCAAAGAAGTCATCACCCCAGGGCCAGTATTACATGGTTTGCAAGGAATAGGATAAGACTTGTTTGTGGAGACAAATCCAAGGAACAAGGCAAATCAAGAGCTGGCTCTTAGCCTCCCAGCAAGCCGATACAGCTTCTCCTCAGGAGGGGCGAGCATGGGGTCAACGAGTGGTGACCAGGTTAGTAACAGACGGAGGGGACAAAGGAGCAGAGGGGAGAAGCTGCCGGCCCAATGCCTGATCATGTTTCTTTGCTGCAAGAGAATGGCGGGACAACAGCTCAAACTGTGAGAGGGGAGAGTGGAACGGGAAGGGGGCAGCTAATGGATGAGGTGGCCCAGCAGGGGTCAGAGGTCATGAGGGCACCTCCATGAACTAATTGGCTGCTCTGCATATTCACTCTCTGCTTCTAGCCTACAGCTGGGTCCTGAGAGAAAGGCCCAGGAAGAAGCTGGCTTTATTTATTTACACTCCAGATGTGAGGCCAACTCAACTGGTGCCAAGCAACTGAAATGGAAAAGGGAGGCAGGAAGCCTCTTTCCTCCTCTCAGCACACCACATACCCTTCCAAGAGGGAGATGCTAACATCTCATTTCCTTCATCCATCCATTCCTCACCATCACCACCACCTCCATAGGTGAATTGGATGCCCTGAGAAACACAGTGGAAGTACATGTCACATGGGGTTATTGATCCTTTTGACTTGGACACTAGATTGCCAGAGGTAAAGCATAGTGATTTTGAAAACTTGTGCAGGCTGGTGTGATCAACCTCTAGCTGAGATAGCCTGAGCTAGAATGCTAGCAGTTAGCTCTGTGGCCTCAGAATAGTGCTTTAATCCTAATTTTTTTTAATACTAGTTTTTTTTTCTACTGTTTAAAATGGGGTTGTTTTGTGCGTTAAGTGAAGTAAGTACATATAAAGTTAGAACACACTTCAATGCATGCTAACATGCACTATTGCTGTAGAGCTGGGATAACTGTGGAACAGGGAGTGCCAATTGTCTTGCCTTGTCTGTGAACTGCCCGTCCCAAGACCAGCTCCCCATTCCTCTTTCATCAGACTGCTGAGACAAGGAGAGAGACCTCAGGGTCCTTTCTAGGGTTTGATTTGACCTTTGTATAGACCAAGCCTCTTCTAACAGACCTTTTTATGATGTATCACTACAAGCCAAGACCTTAAAACTGGACCAGGTGCACGGGTAGCACTGAAGATGGGTGAGAAGTCCTCGTACTGACTCAAGCATAAGATCAGCGTGCACTTAGGGATGGAGAGAGATGCATAGGTCACACAGAGGTTAGACAGGATGAGGCCTGGGTCTGAGAACTTTCTAGCTGCTGTGTGACTTAATAAAACAGACTACCCATCTCTTCACAGAGACGAGAACCACTGTCTACCATCTCGGAAACACAGACATGTCAGCATAGTTATGGATGTAGATCTCTATGGATCTCCCACCTCCTTATCCTCCATCACAGACATGATAGGTTCAGAGTGGAAACCCTGAGCTCCTATCTAGCATTTAATTTGGAAGTTGCTCTTGGTCACACATTCTTTCCATTTCCTTAGTCATCTACTCATCACTTATTAATTTATTCTTGGTTCCTATTTCTTTTTGTTAATTTATTTATCTATTTATGTGTATGGGTGTTTTGTCTGCATGTGTATTCTGGGTTCCAGGGAGACCAGGGAAAGGTGTTGGATCCCCAGGAACTGGAGTTACAGACAGCTGTGAACCATCATGTGGTTGCTGGGTCCTCTGCAAGAGCAGTAAGTCCTCTTAACTACTGAGTCATCTCTGCAACCTTCTTTTTACTTTTTTTTAAAAAAATAATATTTTTGTTAATCCCTTGAGAATTTCATACAATGTATTTTTCATATATCCACGTTTCCCTCTAGCTCCTATGGTCACCCCTTCTGCACATCTCTTTCCAGTCCCCATGTTCTCCTTTCTTCAATAGCTCACTGAGTCCATTATGCAGTCCCAGTGTTCATGCTCCTAGGGCCATACACTGGAGTGTGGCTGACTTTTTGCTTTATGGGCTACACCCTTAAAGAAAACTGATTCTGCCATCTACTGTTTCTAGTTCCTCAGGAGTAGGAACTAGCCAGTCCCTCCCCCTTCCATACTAGAAAATTCACTGGCTTTATGGGTTTTTTTTTTTTTTGGTGTTTTATTTGTATGTATATGCACATATGGACAAGCCTATGCAGATTTGTACCATAGCCCACATGTGTGTGGGAGGATCAATTCTTTTGGGTTGGTTCTCTCCTGACACCTTGTGGGATCCAGGTCTTGAACTCAGGTCTTTGGCAAGAGCAGCAAGTGATCTTAACCACGGGATCATCTCTCCAGCCTCTGTGTTTTAGATAATATTACTTTTATCATAAGTTTTTATGTCATAAGGCAAATCTCCTTCCATTTCCAAAATTGTCTTTGCAATTTTTATGTTGTTATCTCAGATAGAGTCTCACTATGTTGCTGGCTGGCCTGGAACTCATTCTGTAGACCAGGCTAGCCTCAAACTCAGAGATCAGCCTGTCTCTGCCTCTCTACCTCCCAAATGCAGGGACTAAAGATGGATGCCACCATGCCTGGCTTGTCTTTGAAATTCTTGATTTCTTTTATATTTCACATTTTAAGATTAACTTTTAAGTTTCTTATATGCTGAAATCTCCAAGCTGAGATTTTTATTAGAATTACATTGAATTTATAAATTAATTTTTATAACAATGGATTGCTCCTGCTTCTAAGAGCTTTTTATTAAATATTCTTCAGTCAAGTTTTATAATTTTCCCAATTTCAGTGAATTCTTCTCTTAGTGAACCCAATGCTAATAACTTTTAGTTTTGTGTATCTAGTGACAGGAACATATAAAGATTACATTTTCCACTTGTTTTTCTTAAGAATCCTTTGGATTGGGTGGGTGGATGGATGCTGTTACTTAACTCAACAACTTTGTACACTATTTTAATGGTTTTGATAGTTTGCCTATAACTCTTTGATTTTGAACAGAAATCTACTGCATCTAGAACTCAGAGGCTGCCAGCAGCTTGCCAGAAAACACCTGCTTTGCCAGGGCTCTGTGAGGTTGGGTCTGCTGCCCCAGGACTGAGTAAACCATTCTTCATTCTCAGAGCACCAATTCTCTGATCATTTTTACTGTGGAGTTGAAATTCAATTCCTTGCATGAAGTACTGACAAGCTTCACAATCTTTTCAAACCTTAACTGGTGATGGAAGAGCCCTAAGAAGGGATCGTATAAGTCAGAGGGCCATGTCTTGTTCAGCTTAAACACTCCTAGTTTAGTGGGGTGGCTTTCTATCCTTCCACTGGACTGGCATAAATCAACTCCCACATGCATCCAAGGCAGAGATTCTAGCTATCCCTATCTTCATGGTCCCTGCCCTTTTCACAAGCCATCCCTGCAGATCTGGGAACATTTTCCAACTCTGACACATTCTCAACACTTACCCAATGCTTGTAATTCTGCCTGTGCCCTGCAGTGTTTAGAAGAGCAGTGTTGTAGACATTTAGCTTGAGAATTCAATAGTAAGGGTTATAAACATGTGGCGATGTGTGTCACAGGGAACACTTCTGAACCTTTATCTGTGTTCATTCATTTCATCGTAACCATAGTTCTCATGGCTGATGCTATGATGATCTCTAGGGAAGGAAAATAATAGTGAATTGATAGTGCTTAGTAAAGGGTACAAGCCAAAAGTGGCAGGGTGGGGCTGGATTCCAGTGAGTCCAGCTTCAGTGCCTGGACTTTTAGCCATTATGCTATGCTACCTCTAGTTGGGAACAGTGAGTGTCCTCTGTGTGGGGTCTGCAGCCCTAGACCTGGAGATTCCAAGAGATACTCTTTGTTATCTTACTGTAATTGTGTCATCTCACCAAGTGGTGATATGGCACACCTAAATCCCAGCACTTAGGAGGCAAAGACAGGCAGATCTCTGGGTTAGAGGTCAGTCTGGTCTACATAGTGAATTCCAGGGCACCCAGAGCTACACAGAGAAATCCTGCTTCAGACAAAGTTTGTCATCTTATAATTATCACAGCCAGTCTTTTTGTTTTTATTGTTGCTTATTTTTTGAGACAGGGTCTCATGTAACCCGCTGGCTCTGAACTCACCATGAAGGTGAGATTGACCTTAAACCAGTTTTTCTGCCTCTGCCTTCCAGTGCTAGGATCATAACTGTGCCTTGGTTAAGAACAGTTTTTCCTTAGGGCAGGATCCTCTAGAAAGTTCTGTCTCTTTAAAGAAGAAGAAATATGATGTTAATGCTCTTGGCATCATGTGAGGGGGTGACTATGTCACAGTAGGAATCCATTTTCTGAGTGACCCTGTGACCATAAACTTCATACTTCCTATCCCACACTTCCTCTTTCCTGAGCCCAGCTTTACAAAGACCTGGGACACTCTTGATGCCTTTTACATGGGATGATGAAGGCACAGAAACTGAGCATCTTTCTATAAGGAAAAATGACATCTTTATAGTCATATAGCTGAATACTAAGTCTAGGACTGTTTTTCTTCTCTCTTTTTCTTGTGTGTGTGTTTATCTCATGTGCATGAGATCCCTTGGAACTTATGGGTAGTTTTGAGTCATCCATTGTAGGTGCTAGGAACCAAACTCAGGTCCTATGGAAGAGCATAGAGATTTCTTAACTGCTGAGCCATCTTTCCACCCCCTAGGGTTGCTTTTCAGTCCTTAAAATAAGAGTTCCTGAAAGGATGTGTGTATCAGGAGATGTAGCTGGAGAGCAAGTAGGTCTACTGCCTCCTCTAAAACACTTTCCCCATCTTCAACACTTACAGACAGGCGCCTCTCTCTCTCTCTTTCCCTTTCCCCATCCCTATAAAAGATTTATTATGTGTATGTGGCTGTATGAGTTTATATATACTATATGAGTTCAGGGACTAAAGACATAGGCAGTTGTGTTTATGGGTGTTTACAATTGAACCCAGGTGTCCTCTGGAAGAGCAGTAAGTGCCTTTACCCATGGAGCCATCTCTCCAGGACCTGTGCTCTTCTGTCACACCTTTCTCTGGCTTTCACTTTAGATCAGGCATTAATATTTGCTTTCAGAATAGAAGAGCACAATGTTGCCTTCTGGAATGACTGGGATATGTGGGTTCTCATGCATGTTCATTTATAGAACTCACAGACACTTGGCACACACATTATCATGTCCTGAGTAGTTCCTGGGGCAAAAAAAAAAAAAAAAAAAAAAAAAGGACCAGCAAGTCCATACTGTGGTCACCATGTTTATGAGTATTGGCAAGACACCTTGCTTTGGAGGTAGAAGCAGCCTGTGCTTTCTGTCCAGAGCCCTGTCTAGCTCAGTCTTCACTAAGGTGGAGTCACATTTCCCATCAAGCCTGTCCCATGCATTCCCATCTTCTTGGATCAGCGGTGCAGGCTTTGGGGAATGCCTGCCTCTGCCTCAGAGCAGGATTCTGTGCTCAGATTTGGCCTCCTGGCCAGCAGTCCTCCAGCAATGATGCCAGGGATGCTTTCTCAGGTCAAAAGGGAAAGCATTGTTGCTGCACCGTGGCCAGGCAAACACATTGTTGGCTTTGAAGTCTCAGGGGGGATTTGCTCAGGCTGGAGTTGGGAATCTGAAGGAGAGGTCTTGCTGTTTGTTAACTCCAACAACACGTGAGGCCTAGTGTGTTTGATGTCTCTGAAGAGTGCGGAGGAGGGAGGCACACCCTGGGGGTCCTCTTGGAGGACTCTTTCCCTAGTGCTGAGCCTGAATTCCCACCTGGAGTGGGACAGAGGAGGCCCAAGTCCAGAAGGGTTAATGGCAGACCTTTACTAGAAGGAATAAGTGTTCTCTTCCTTCAAGCTGGGCTGTAGGAGTGTGGCTCAGGGTAAGTGTCTGTTTTCTTGGGCTCTGGGGGCACAAAGTGAGGATGAGAAGTAAGGGAGGCTTCAGGCAGAAGCATTAGCCTCTCTGACTGACTGTGGTGTCAGGGTCTTGCTCCCTCTCTGCCATCATCCCTGTAGTGTGAGTGGCAACTTCACCATTTTCCAGGATCTGGCTGCTGTATTCTTGCCTCAGAAATACTAGGTAATGACCAGAAACACTGCCAACAGCACTTAAATCAACAATAAGTAGGAGCCAGGCCAGGACAATGCTCCCACGGCTGGCTCTCTTGGCTTGTCCTAGGATTTCGCCAGGTGCCAAAGCATGTTTACCACCTTTGCTTGTGGGAATGGGGCAAGAAGGAAAGTGCTGTTATTAACGAGTTCAATGTCCCATATAACAATTTAGCCAGGAATATCTCCGCCCCACCTCCAACTCTCGCACCTGTGCATCCTAACCATACACATTGCCACCAGATTCTCCCTCCTGCCCCCATTTCCAGGCTGCTCCTACCCTGCCTACCCCTTTACCCAGATGCTGCAATTGAGAAAGGCTTGTTTACGATAAGGCCTTGAAATCAGGAGTTATAAATCCTGACCAGGACAGCTGCCTATCTCTGTACTAAGTGGGCCCAAAGGAGGCTCACCTGCTTGTGACCCATTCCCTGTCACCGTCTCCCTCCAGCTCCTCTGCAAACACAGGACAATGGGCAAATGGGAGTTAGTTGTCTCGACAGGTGTCATCTGGGCCTCACTTTCCTACAGGGTGATGGGAGGGTCATCCTCAGCCCACCCACCATGGCCATTCCTGTGATTGTGAAGATCTATCTTTTGAGTATGACCTTTCTGCCTCCCAATACTGTTAGCTACAGGAACCTGAGTCCACCTCAATTGATTTAAGGGTCCTCACTCTGGCTACTTAATCCAAGCAAGCAGACGGCTTCTGGGCTGTTTCGGAAGTGCCTGTGCTGTGGCACTTTTGTAATGGGTCCTGGGTAGTGTCCACTATGGCACATATACTCTGCTTTAGCTTTCCCCACCAAACTACTTGTTTCAAAGACAAGAAAGTCCAGTGTGTGTTGCTTGGGTCAAATCCAGGATCTTGAGCATACTAAGCAAGCGTTCTACCACTGAGCCTTATCCCCCTAGCCTTAGACTATTTCTTATTCATCACTGACTCCCTCTGCCCAGTGAATTGCATAGAATATAATTATATAAGTATTTATGACCAGGTGAGTGCTGTTGTCTCGTTACCTGCAAATATTTGTTGGAGGCCCCTTCTGTGCAGTGGCTCCTCTAAACGGTAGGGATACACAGGTTAATGAGATACTGTTTTCATCCTTAAGGAGACCGAGTCGCACTTTATGTGCCTGAAGAGGAGGGAGCTGCCTGGGGCTGGAGAAGCCAGGGAATCTTCTTTGATAATCAGTGCCTGGAAATGTGAGAAGATTTGCCATAATTTAGAGAAGACGCCCCCTAAGTCAGAGGCATATCTACTCATCCCAAACCTCAGAACATTCCAGAGTGGAGCTGATTTCAATATCATCTTCTCAAAAATGTGCATAGAAGTCATTTCTGAGGATAGGGACATGGCTTGGTGGCAAGAGCACTTTCTTTGCAAGTATGAGGACCATAGTTTGAATCCATAGCATCCATGTGAAACTTGGGGCACGGCTGAGTGTGTTGGAATTCTCAGCACTGAAGAGCAAAGATGCACAGATCTTGGAGCTCCCCCTAGCTAGTCTGGGTGAACCCCAGGTTTAGTGAGAGATGGTGTTTCATGGGATTACAGTGGAGGGCAACAGAGGAAGACCACACACACACACACACACACACACACACACACACACACACACAGAGAGAGAGAGAGAGAGAGAGAGAGAGAGAGAGAGAGAGAGAGAGAAAGAGAGAGAGAGAGAGAGAGTCATTTCTAATATCTCTACTTGGGAAGAAATTGTCCAGTCTTAGTGACCAAAATACATGATAGCCTGGTCTATACCATGAGTCCCAGGCCAGCCAGGCCTATTTAGTGAGTTCTTGTCTCAAACATCATCAGCAACAACAAACACAACGGAGCCCCCAACACAAACAAACAAACAAAATCTCAGTTAAATTTGATCCCTCGGGCTCTGCTTGCCACTGTCCCTGCAATCTGTGTCCATGTTGTATTGTTTGGGCTTCCTGTACCTTGGAGGCCTTGGGATGAAGGAAGAGGGAGGTGTCTGGAGCTCAGGCCATCCCAAGGCATGCTTACCCAGTGCTCATCAATATGGAGAGCTACTGTGGCCACTGAGCAGAGGGACTAACATAAGGATGTAGGTGAGAACACCTGAGACTTGGGAGGAAAAGGAGAGCAATGGTCACCTCAGATGATGGAGAGTGGTCACTGTTCCAATGCCGTTACTTCACTAAGGGACCTTTACAGTGTCATGCAAAGCCTGGTGGTAGATCACATTTTCTTTATGGCTGCTTCAAGCCAGGGCTCCTGAGAGAATGCTTACTTCTCAATGGGCCTAGCTTCTTTGAAGCTTTGTAATTTATCTTAAAGTGAACCCAAACTTCCTGTCTTCTGTCATAATCTATCTGGTTGCTTTTACTTAAAAATACAGTTAATGATCTGGATCAAACAGATACTCTAGGAGAAAAGCTGCCTTTCCTGGGGCTTTGTTTCTGTTTCTGTTTTGTTTTGTCTTGGAAACAGGTTTCTCTATGTGTAGTGCTGGCTGTCCTGGAACTCACTCTGTAGACCAGGCTGGCCTTGAACTCAGAGATCTACCTGCCTCTGCCTCCTGAGTTTTGGGATAAATCTCTGTGGCACCTTGGAACCCTTGATTCACATCCCTGTACCCTAGCTTGAGAAGCTTGCCATTAGTGCCATTAGTGCCATTAGGTCACATCACATGTCCTATGTGTAGGAGTGATGCTCTCACGTGGGCTTCTAACGACTTGCATAGTCCACACCTTTGCTCTCAAACTACTGTGTGATTTAGCCTGTTTCATAGTGGTCATAGATTGTTCCTCTCCCTGTGGGCTGGTACGTTTAGCAGGGCTTAGGAATCATGTGGCCAGGAACTCTATTCTCTCTATCTGGGACAGTGGCTCTAATCCCTTTGGCTGACTGGGTGTGATGGCACATGCCCGTAATCCCATCTATGCAGGAAGCTAAGACAGGAGGAATCCTTGAGCGCAAGAGTTCAACACCAGCTTAGGCAACATTATGAGACCTGCCTCAATCCTGAATGAATGAATGAATGAATGAATGAACCAACGTTTTTGTTGGGTCTTTTACAGGGAATGAACAGGGCAGGTCAGCAGCAAGCATGAGAGCCAGAAGAGACATGAAACACCTACAGTGAATTCTGAATGGGATAATTATCAAAAGGGTCCTGGGCTAGGAATTGTCCCTAGAGCTACCTAGGTAAGCTTCTTTTTGTTGTTGTTGTGTTGTGTGTTGTTTTGTTTTTTGAGAGAGCATTTCCCGTGTAGCCTCTGCTTCTCCAGTGCCGAGATTAAAGGCATGGCCATGCCTGGTTCCTTAATGTACTACATTGTTTTTCCTGACATGACAGCTTTATATAGAGAAGGAAACTAAGAATCCAAACAGCCTGCTTATTTGGTCTTGTAGGAGTTTGTGATGAATTTAGTATATCATTGCTTTAAAATATTAGATATACATATGTACATGTAACCCATTCATTTATTCATTAATGTATTAATGCATATGCCTATTTGTTCAAGAAGTCTTCACAGAAAATCAATAGGCACCATGAAGTTGAAGAGGTGGTAAAAATGGCATGCTGTGGGGCTGGAGAAATAGCTCAGTGGTTAGAGCACTTGTTCCTTTTTTGCAGAGGACCCAGGTTCAATTCCCAGCACTCACATGGTGGCTCACCATGATCCCTAATTCCAGTTCCAGGTGATCTAATGCTTTCTTCTGACCTCTGTAGATATCAGGCACACATGTGGTACATATTTGCCGGCAAAATACTCATACACATAAAATAAAAATAAGTAAAGCTAAAAAAAATGGTACAGTTTATATTTTCAGGGAAATAGAACTTCATTTGGGACCAGCTCAAGGCCTTCTTCAGGCAACCGTTTTTTGCTCCTGGGTATTCTGCTCAATAGCATGGATGTGCAGACTATAGGTCTCAGACTAAGTCAGGGGTAGTGATAAGCTGTCCATGAATAACCATACAAAGATTTTAAAAAGAAGTAAAGTTCCCCCTCCAAGTTCTTCTGCCACTCCAGAAATCCTCAGTGTGTCTACACCTTCACAAACGAAACTTGCCTTTCTATATCATTCTCTGTTAGAGCCAGAGAACCCCGCACCACCTCTACATCATACATACAGAGCTCAAGCACTACACCACCCTCTACATCATACATACAGAGCCCAGAGCCTGAGAAACTCAGCAGTTACACTGCTGTTGCTCAGAGCCTGGGAAGGACAGAGATGGGGTCGGCAAACAAGGGCGAGGATTTAGGGCGACGATTTGATTCTACAGAAGGGTGCTGGGCTTCAGACTGCTGAGGACCTGCCAGACAGACCCCCATGGTTCTGGAGACTCCAGCAACCATCTATTATCTCTCCTCCCTGTAGTGTGTGCAGATTGGACATCTTCAGGTGGTCAAACCTCTGGACTTGCAAGGCCAATGGGACAATGGAAACAGGGGCTTTAGAACATTTTCAAACAATCCACACCCCGTCCCTGAAACTACCACACTGACCAATGACCTCCAAACCAGGGACTGGTGTGGCTTTTGTGTCTGCCTGACAAAGGCTTGTCCACTCTGGCGCTCTTTACTTTCATCTAAGCCTCTACTGCACTAAAGGAAAATGCAGCTGAGTATTTGGACTGAGTTTGCTTATCTGGTTACCTACGTGGACAGTCACCTTCCTGTGACATTAAAGCCTCCAGGAGGGCCACTGCAGTCTGTGCGGTCTGCTAATTCTACTGCAAGCAAGGAATGTGTTTATTCTTCCAAGAGGCAAAGATTCCCCCACTCAAAATGACGCTGCCACATTGTGCAACCTGGAACATTGGCTGTTGCTGATGTAAACAATTGACCAGGGCAAGCTCGCCCAGGGTCGGGCGGGTTCTATTTTTCCCAGAGGTGTTTCTTATGAATGGCTGTGCCCAGTGAAGCAATTTCCTGCCTTGTAAACTTCTGCCCACCAAACCACATCTCCTATCTATCACTGCCTGGCTCAGGGTCATAAAACAATTCCCCTCAAACCAATCAGAGTTTGATGGAGAGTCCTTGAATAGCAGGAAAATTACCTCTCCATCTGCACATGTAATGACACTTTGCAAGTGAGTGGCTCTGCCGTTTCTGAATGTAAACATCATGCACCTTACACCATGCCCTACCTCTGCTCATTTGAGATGTGAGGTCTATGAATTTGATTCTTAGCCCATAGGTTCACCCTACCAAGGCACCGGCTGGCTAGTGACCCATTCATTACCTTGACCTGAGGACCCCACAGCTGGGACAACACATTTCACTGTGTCAGATCATGATTTACAAGAGAAGTTCATGTAGGGGTACCAGGTCCATGGGGAGTGGGTGAATGTCAATATGGACATAAGAAAACAGTCAAAACAATTTTAGGAACCCTTTGGTTTGCACACACACTTTGTAGGCTGTGATTCGTCAATCTGGAATGTCTCTGTCACCCCTTGTCTTCCTGGTGGACGGTCACTCATTCTTCATGACACAGTCCATGATCTACCAAGGAACATTTTCTACTTTTGCCTAGGCAGGACTTCCTCCAGTATAATGTTGTGTACTTTCTGAAGTAAACATATTTGCTCACTTGTCTGCCTCCCTAGCAAGTCCAGGGTCTCCTTCAGAGCATCATGGTACCTCTGCTTCTAACATAGTGCCTACTGGTTCAAAGTGAGTGGACACAGAAGGGCTGCTGACCCAGTGTGTGAATGAACACGCACTGCATGTCTTCCATCCGCACTGAGGTAATTTGCGTATTGAAAAGGTGTGGAGGATCCGCTGTAGTAAGGGAATTAAGATCTGGGTTAGGCTTGTAAACAAGGTATAACAGGTTCTCTGTCTTTAAGTCTGAGATCTAAGGGCTGAAGAGATGGCTCAGTAGTTACGAACACTTGTTGCTCTTCCAGAGATCCTGAGTTTGGTTCCCAGCAACCACATGGTGGCTCACCTTCTACACATTTAAACACACATGCAAAACAGCCATATCTAGATGAAACAAAATAAAATGAAATAAATTTTTAAAAGAAGTCTGAGACCCAATCATCTTTTTGTAAATGATAGCCATTGGAAGGTGGAATTCAGGAAGTGGACTTGCGAGTAGGCGGAGTCCTCCCCTGTCTTCCCCCTTTTCCTCCTCCTTCCTCCCTCCTCTCCCTCCTCTTCCTCCTCCTTCCCCTCCTCTCCCTCCTCCCCCTGCCTCCTCCTCCCCCCTTCCCCTTCCTCTCCTTCCTCCTCTTCCTCCTCTGAACCGCCTGAAGCCCAGGCTGAGGGCTGACATGTACCTAAAAGAGGCTCATTTTCTTTTCAGTGTTCTCCATGGTTTGGACTTTCATTTTGGAATGTTTGAAGTAGGTCACGGCTCTTTCTCGTCACAGTACTACAGTGGCCATCAAGTACCACCCAGACCCACCATTTTCCTCTTCTCTTCTCCTCATCCCCACTACAGAGCTAGTGACTGGCTCCTTCCTTTGACTCTCAGAAGTCTCCAGAGATTAGGAATAATGATGATGGTGGTGGCATATGTACTTTAGTCAAATTTCACAACATACTTATATGTACACACACGAAAGATTATTACTGAGTGCCTGGTGTGTTCCAGGTGCCAGATGTTGGTGACAAAAATGAGCAAAACACCACGTCTCTGCCTCACTGAGCTTGCATTCTATCAGGGAAAGACACTGGGGGATGGGGGGAGGCAAATGGGGCCTAGCTATCATGATACCTCCCTTGGTCCTTCAAGTGCAAGAGCATGTTATAGGGCACTTTCCCTTGAGTCTGGAAGTGAGTTTTATGCGCTTGTATCTCTTTTAACCTGCAGCCAACTCCATTTTCAGATGTTCAACTGCCGTCTAATGATCCCTCTGCTAATAAGTGGTAGAGCCAAGATTGAGTAACTCCCAAGCCTGAGATTATATATTTATATCTTTGGAAGTGTTAGAAATCAGACCCAGCGTCTAGTGCACATTAAGCTAGCACCAACCATTGGGCTACCCCAGAACAAGACTCAGCTCTACGGGGCAGCAGTAAATGTTTACTAGAGGAACAGATGGGGGTGAATGGTTAACCCTAAGTACTCAGCTGCCTGTTGTTCTGTCTCCATGATACAAACATGAACAACATCCTTGAGTTTTTCATTTACTTATTGATTTGAGCCAATCTCAAAAATTTTTGGCTCCTGAAAGATTTTATAAAGATTGAGAAGCAAGTATTTCTCTTGTTATCAACCCTGATTTCTGAGAAAAAAAATGAATCATAAAAGAAATAAGTACCTGAGATTCCGTTTCTGAGTTTGGAATGAAAGTCTTTGAATGAGGCTGATTGGTGACCTCCCAAAGCACTGACTCATAGACCTTTGACCTTTTTAAGTGCTGAGAAGAAAATGGGTCTTTGCAAATGTAGTTAAGGAAGCTTATCTCAGATAATACTATGGACCCCAAATATACTTAGATATATATATTTAAAATATGAAAGGAGGGAGATTTCACACAGAGGAGAAGGCAAGGTAATCACAGTGGGAGACTGGAGTTATGTGACCACAAGTCAAGGAATGCCAACAAGCCACTAGGCCCCACAGAGCGTAGTATGGCAGCTTGCTTTGAGGGCCTCTGCGGAGGGAGGAGTAAGTACATCCTGATGGAGCCCAGGAGCACTGATGTTGGACTTCTTGCCTCCTGTGTGGCTCACTCACTGAGATGCAGGCACATGGTCTGAGTTTGTAATCCCAGCGGCTCAGGAGGTGGAGGCAATAAGAACACCAATTCAGACCTTTTCAGTTGACACAGTGAGACTTCATCTCAGCAAGAAACAATAATAACAAAACTCCCAAACTGCAGGGGCTAGGAATATAATTCAGTGCGGAATGCTTGCCTCAAGTACAAAGGGCCCTAGGCTAGAGACTCAGCAGAGCATCCCTTCTACTAAAATGGCCTCCTTCCCTCCAAATGTGACAGCAAAACTTTCCTTTTTTTTTTCAAGCCATCATTCTAGGCCCTTGGAGGAGAGAGGGGCAGGGTACATATCTTCAGCGGTCTCTTCAGGTGATCCTTGATTATTAATTAATTAATTAAATTAATTAATTAATTAATTAATTAATTTATTTATTATTGCATGGGCATGCATAAAGGCCAGAGGAAAACTTGTAAGAGCTGGTTCTCTCCTTCCACCAGGTGGGTCCCAGGGGATTAAATTCGGGTCAGCAGGTTTGGTGGCAAGCATCCTTACCGGCTGAGCCACCTCACCAGCCATGCAAGGGATTGTGAAAGACACACAGATCTGTCTTCGGTTGAATGGTCAGTGAAGCCTATGTGAAAAGACAAAGGTAAAGAGAGTTTCGTTCAAAAATAAACGGCTCTCTTTTCTTCTTTAGTCTCCTTTCTTCTTTCGAGTTGCATTACCACCTGACGTGTTCACTTATTTCATATGTGTTTATCGTGTTGTTCACTGAGTTATTGTTGGCTCCATCCCAGTCAAATGGAAGCCCCAGGAAGAAGTGGCTTTTGAGTACTGTTTTTGTGAACATGTGTAAATGGCAGAGGTTGACACTCAGTGTTTTCCCTACAGCCTTGGCTGTCCTGGAACTCACTGTGTATACCAGGGTCGTTTCAAATTCAGAGATCTACCTACCTCTGTCTCCCAAGTGCTTAGATTAAAGGTGTGTATCACCACACTGGCATGTACTTTCTTTTGAAGATTATTTATTTTTGTTGTATGTATGTGTTTTGTCTGCATATATGTCTGTGTACTGTGTATGTGCCATACCAGCAGGGGCCAGAAGCGGGTGTTGGATCCCTTAGAACTGGAGCTACAGATGGTTGTGAGCTGCCATGTGGGCACTGTGAATTGAACTTGGGTCCACTCTCTTAACTGCTGGGTCATCTCTTTAGCTCCCATTTTAGTTTTCGAGAGAGTTACCCACTGCAACTGGAGCTCCCTAATCGGCTAGATCATGCAAACTCCAGAAATCCCCCTGTCTCTGTCTCCTTAGCCCTTGGCTTTTTAAATGAGTGCTGGGGATCCAAACTCAGGGCGTCAGGCTCATTCATCAACTAAGCATCTCCCAGCCCAGGAAGTAGTTTCTGAACAGATGAAGGGAGAAGATTGTTGTAGACAATAAGTTTTCAAAAGCAAAGTCGGACATGAAAAGTCTTGTGCTGGCTCAAGAATCACATTTACTCTCATGTTGGGTTGTTTTGGTCTTTTTAAAAAAATAAAGTTTGTGGCAAACATGGTGGGGTGCACACTAATCCCAGCACTTGGGAGGCAGAGGCAGGCAGATCTCTGAGTTCAAGACCAGCCTGGTTTGTAGAGCTGGTTCCAGGACAGCCAGGGCTACACAGAGAAGCCTTGTCTCAAAAAAACAAAACAACAAAAAAGAAACAAACCAATTTTGTATATCCTTTCTATAATACATTTGGAATAACTTGTATTATTGTATTACAATAGGACACAGGAAAGAAACCTTCCTTTGGAAATTTAGCAGTACATATATTGTGAGAAAAGAAAATACAAAAGAAACATCTTCTTTTTTCCTGTGGTGTGTTGGCATAAATAAATACACACATGCCAGCCTTAGGAGTCTGGCTTGGGTGACTCTGCTTTTGACTTAATGCCTTCTGTGTTTGCTCTGCTTGCTTTCCCTCAAAAAATGTTTTTTTCTTTACATCCAGGAAAAAGAGTTCATCCAGGTGTGTGTGTGTGTGTGAAGTCCTGCACATGCCAAGGATTCAGTTATAAAACAGTCATGTTGTAAGTCTCAGCAGACAGTTCAGTATTTGCACAGTGGAATGACCTCTGTACGGAGGAGGGAGAGGAGGAGGGGAGGATGTGGGGAGGGAGGAGACGGAGCAGCAGTTAGTTCAGCTGATTGCTGTTTGTCCTGAATGGCCGCCCTGTGATGAGCGGGGAGAAGCTGTGTCTCTGTTATCCTTTGCAGTCTGCTCTTGACAATTGCCCATTTTCCAGAGTAGCTTTTGATACATTTAATCCCTGATTCAAAGGGAGCTATCAGCTAGCTTTACCTCTAGCACAGCTGGCTCCTGCCTCCTCCTGACTTTGCCTTTTCCTGGCTCCCAGAGTCTTCATGGGACCCTTGTTCCCTGACCCCAGTCCATTTAAGGAACAGGGACAAGTTCCAGCCTCCCGGAGCCCCCTCTCCATAGTTCCTATGTGTCCCATTTTATCTTCTTTCCCCAGCCAAGCCCTCTCTCCTTGGATTGGCTCTTTCTAAGCCTCAGTTTACCACTTCATTTGTCTTATACTATAAAAATAAAAGCATTTGACCAAATACCCAGCACTGCATAGGTGATTAGGAAATCTTGATTGACATCTGGAAGTATCAGCCCAGCCCAGGAAACAATGCATAGCAATACAGTGTGTGTGTGCAGGTTTCAGAGTTCCAAGCCACTGACAGTAACCCCGTCACTCCTCAAAGGACATTAAAAATCAGGCAAGATTATTACCATTGCAGTTTTACATATGTCTACCCTGCTGATCCTAATCGAGGAATCTAGACTCCGAGGAGCAAATCAAAGGCCTGCCCCCAGCTGTGAGCAAAGGGCTCAGACTCTCAGCTGCATTGTATTCTTATCCACCTGAATTCCACAGCAAACAGGACAAGCTCTCTGTACCTGGTTGGTGGGGGTTGGGGAGCGACACCACAACCACTGGGCTCAGAACAGTTTAGTATTAAGTTTTTTTTTTTTTTAAACTTTATTTATCATTTATTTATTTGCCTTGGTGTTTGCCTGGAACTGGAACTACAGACAGTTGTTAGCTGCCATGTGGGTGCTGGGAAATCGAACCCGGGTCCTCTGGAAGAGCAGACGGTGCTCTTAACCGCTGAGCCATCTCTCCAGCCCCAGTATTAAGGTTTTTATTTTTCACTCATGGATGTTAAAATGGAGAGGGTCCCCAGGATGCTCCCTAGAACATGAGCGGGTCCTGGGAGAATCATCTGTTCGTGCTTGGTGGATAGAACAGGAGCTTAGAGAATGCTGGTACATGTGGGAGAAATGCATGAGTCGTCTTCAAATCTTCAGAATGGGCAGCTTTTCCCTGGACCAGTACGGTGTGTGTGTGTGTGTGTGTGTGTGTGTGTGTGTGCAGCATCTCTTTCTCCCTCTTTCAGCTTTTGAAGAGATGTTAGGAAGGGCCTACTGTGTTCCCGGGACTGTCAGTTGCCTGGGTCTTCATTCTATGTATCTTGGCTCAAATAGGGTTTGGTTAAGGAAAGTTAAGACTGTAACTGACTACATTCCTCGCTCTCCTTGTACAGATGACCTCCTGGACCAATAGGACCTCTAGGTTCTCAGGGTTATTATGATAATGCCAAACAATCTAGACTGTCAAATGCAGAGGCTGCTCTTCCCCAACAGTGTGATTCTGCTATAGGGATCTCACTCACCAAGGTTGAGGCTTCATGTCTTTACACCCTGGCTCTTTCTGAAACTGGACACGCCCTCTAAAAACTTTAAAAAATATATATTTATTTATTTTTATGTGAATTGGTGTTTTGCCTGCATGTATAACTGTGTAAGGGTATCAGATCTTGGAACTACAGACAGTTGTTAGCTGCCATGTGGATGCTGGGAATCAAACTCAGGTTCTCTGGAAGAACAGTCAATGCTCTTAACCACTGAGCCATCTCTTCAGCCCCGACCTCTAAAAACTCTTAAAAAATATTTTATTTATGTGCATGTACCTTCTTATCTGTATGTGCATGCCATGCCCTCTGAGGCAAAAGAGGGTGTTAAATCCCCTGGAGTTGTAGTTACAGATGGCTGTGAGCAGCTTGATGTGGGTGCTGAGATCTCAAGCTGGGCCCTCTGAATCTGTAGCAAGTACTCTTAAGAGCTGAGCCATCTCCCCATGCTCTGAACATATCCTGAGTAGTTCAAAGGGATCTTTGTTGTCTATGTGTGTAGTGCCTGCCCTTGCCCAGGCCTCATCTCAACCTATGAATGTCCTCTTAACTCCCTCAACCCCAAATTACAGTCCTAGCAACCCAAGAACCGGTATTTTATATCTGTCTGCCCCTGCTTTGAACATACGGTAGGTCCTCAGCAAAATTTCCCAGCTCTCTGAGAATGGCCGTCTTCCACTGTACTGGAGTATATGAAAACCCTGCCATCTACCCAGGACTGTCACCATATACGTTCTCTGGGAAATACTCTGCTGGAAAGTAGAAGAGGCCCAGGCCAGCAGGACTTGCCATAGAAAAGGTGGCAGAAGTATGGCCAGGACAGGGTCCAGCCTCTAAAGTCAGCATAATTCATTAGTATCCTCAACAGAAAAAGGACCAAGGAAGTGGTAGCATCCGTTAGAGCTCCTTCTCCTGGACCCCGACAGTCCTATGGGAGAAGAAGCCTGGAAATAATGCTTAAAATGAGATTTTAGAAGTGTCCTCCCCCCTTATACGTTTTGTCTTTATGACCACAAGTGACCCAGACTCTGTCCCTGTGATGTCTGATGATGCAATAACTGTTTTCCTCATCAAATCATGAGAAAGCTGACATGAACACTCCATCCGATACACGGTGTCTCCCGTGGACTCACTGGAAAATCTGAGACCAGGCCAGGAGTTCTTGGTGAAACCATAGCAAGAAGGAGGTATGAGAAACATGAGACTCTGCACAGTGACAAAATAAATTGCTTTAATGGAAGGCTTCCTGAGATGGCTGCCAGCCAGCCAGTGTCCCTGCCCTGGGATTTCTTGGAGGATCCACTGGTTGACCCCAGGCCTACAGAAAGCTAGGGCATCATGCTGCCACTATGTCCTGTTCCTCCAGAGATCCAGAGGTGTGTCTTAACATCAGGAAAGCAGAGCTAGCTGGCAGTCTGTCCAAGGTATGCCATCCCTGTGGCCAGAGGGTGGTGAAGAGATTCAATTCCTGCTGTGGGTGTTTTTCCATGGGGAGAGGAGAGGGAAAATGTTACTCTTGGAATTTCAACTCTGACCTTTACAAAGCAAAGTGATAGACACTTTAGTATTATATACAGGGTAGGGGTAGATATCTGGAAGGGAAATTGCACTTAATTACAACAGTTCATAGTTTACACCCATTGGACAAATTTACTTCTTTAGAAGAAATCTTGAGATCATCTGGGATGGGAGAGGGAGTCAGTCATTATTTACAGTCTGGCTCAGTTCAATAGCACACATCCTCCTCGTCTCATTTCAGTAACAGATTCAAGTTTTTGCATCAGTTTGTTCAGTGAAGGATTGCAGCGTAGATGCCACAGTTTTCTCGCTTCCCGTTGCACCATTTTTTTTTTTTTTTTTTTTTTTTTTTTGCACCAGCCACCTCTGGGAGAAACCCGAGCACTTGGCATCTCGAAGAGGCATCATGACAAGGCTGCTGAGAAGAGAAGCTAGGCTTCAGGCTGCACCTCTAGAGAGCAGATTGTTCAAGGTGCCTGCAGCGTGTCAGGGAAGCAGGGACCTCCCTGCGCTCCTGGGTACTCCCAGTCAGGTCCCTGGGCTTTTCTATGACAGCCACTCAGAGAGACTTGATGATGTAGAAAATGGGGTCCTTGTTGCTGCACACAGTGAGTGGTTATGTAGGCATCACCAGGCTTGCAGCGGACACTGCGGAGGAAGAGAGAGAGATCGAGCTTAGCTGTGTGCACTCAGGTCATTAGTTTAGCTTCTCCAAGACAGCCCAGGCAGCAAAGTATCAGGACGTGCAGGGGCTGGAATCGGGTGAGCACTCAGCTGCATCGTGGATGCTGAAACACACACATTCCCTTTAGGAAAGCTTTCTCTGGCACTTCTGAGGAAAGGGGCGTATTGCTGGAGACCCTAAAATAGTCCTGATTTGCTGACCTTATCTCAGAAGTGGGGTTTTGTGAGAATGACATTTATTCAGTGCTCAGGGAGATCACAAAACAGCAGAGTGGTGAGCTCTAGGTCACCACTGTCCTCTGACTTCCTCTGATCACAAAACACCACTCTGCTGTTTTGTGATCTCCAGGCCTCTTGTGGAAGTCTCTTCCTAAGACCTCTAAGAGCACTTCCCAGACTTGGATGGAACAACCAGGGCAAGGACCCTGCTAAAACATAGATCCATTTCTAGTTCTTAGGCCCGGGTAAGGCCTAGGAGTTTGCATATGTAGTTTAAAAATTATTTACATTTATTTATTTGTGTGTGCATGCACTCCCAGCACACCCGTGGAAGTCGGAGGACAGCTTACATGGCTCAGGTCTCCCCTCTGCTAGGTGCGGTCCATAGATAAATTCAGGTTGATGGGGTCAGCAGCAAGCTCCTACATGAGCTGAGCCCTTACCTGCCCCAGGGGGTGTGCATTTCTAGTGTGATCTACCAGAAGCAGCAAAGGCATAAAGCAAGTGAGAAAACATCCCTTTACTCAAAGTTTCCACCTGGCACTGGGCTTTGGAAAGCTTAAGAACTTTTAAGGGTTGTCACCATTAGGAGAAAATACCAGAGGACCGACCGGGAAGAGAAGCCAAAGGCTGACGGTGTTTGATGCTACACTTCTGGGTGGGCCGGAAGGAGACCTCAGTGTCAGAGGCACCCTCTGGGAGGAGCCACAGGACCCATGTGAGGTAGCCTCTCCTTCTAGAAGCCAGGGCTTCTCTGTGATTATTTCAGAAAATCAGGACTCTCCTGTCAGAATCACTCCCCCACCTCCTATCCCCCTTTCTCCTTCCCACCCCTTCATTCACTTTTGTTAGCATTGAAGGTTTTTCTTTCAGCCTAGTGTCTTGTTCTCTCAAGATGCTCCCTTCAAACATACATGCATCACACCCATGAACTCGTAGAAACACGGACCTATTATCCCATTATTTTCTTACTAATCAGTGCTCTCAACTATGACCCCATGAGGTCATCACAGCATCATGACAGCTTTAAAAAAAAATCAAGGTTCACAGTGAGCTGGGATGGTCTAAAGGTTCAGAACCAGGAAGACTGAAGCCAGAACCTGGGTTGGTGTTGGGTGATCTCCAGCATGTGTCAGGGGCTAAGAGCATTCTTTCTACTTAGGCTTTGATCTCACTCAAATTATTCTTTGTGTCTATGTTTCTTCCTCTCTAGAAGGAAAACTGTTATGGGCTTGACTGTATTAGTGCAGGTGAAGTTGCCTCAAAAGAGTTTGCATGGTCATTATTAATAACGTCCCACACGGGCCCTTCCTCTGTTCTTGCTGCTCTCCAGGGCTCCTAAGAGTGGGCCTGAGCTATGCATTTGTGTGATGAGCTGGGTTTCTGGTCCTCCTACATTCTTGAGGCCTCAGTCAGGATCCTCTGATACCCTTTGCCTCCTCGTCTTGCCTCTGCCCACCCCCGCTCTGGAGTCTCTTCACTTCCCACTATCAGCCCCTCCCCTTTTCCTTCCAATTTTCAGATTTCAGGTGGAAGAGAGAGAAAATGGCTTGTGACCTCGCAGGTTTCAATAGAAGAGCAAACAAGAAGGGTAGATAAGGAGACGCCAGTGAGATTCTATGACCTGTCATTAGGGATGGGCTTCCCAGCTATCAGATGTTTGCTCACATAATAAAATGGTGGCAGAGCCCTAAATGTTGTCAAGGGAACTGGAATTATTTGCTCCCCTCAGAGCCTAAACATAAACATCTGATAAGGTATGCACTGGGGTCCTAGCACACTCTGTTCCATGGGGGCCCCAGCCCAGAGGATCATTATATGACCCTCTGTCTGAAAGGGGTGGTAACTGAGGTCTTCATCTTCAGAGGATTTGTTACGTAATGGTGGTAGCTAATGCATAACTGAAGTTCCATTGTGTGCAGACACTGTGTTTAAGGCTTTGCACACACAGACTTTTATCTATCATCATTTTTTTTTACATTTATTTATTGCAAGTGTGTAGACATTCACATGCCACAGCTTGTGTGTGGAGGTCAGAGGGTACCTTGAACAAATCATTTCTCCTTTTCTACCATGTGGGTGATGGGGACCTGGTCTTTACCCACTGGGCCATCTTGCTAGCCTCATCTACCCTTTGAGGTAGGCAGCTGTTATTCATTTATTTAACCCATTACTGAATGCCTGCTATATGTCCAGGGCAAGCAACTGTGAACAGGACCAGCCTATGATTTCACACAGTTTGCATTCTAGTGAGTTTCAACAATATGCCACAAAACATTGCATGTGTTATGTTCCATGTCACCAGCTTTTAGGTGGAGATGAATACTCTTAGAAAACAAGCCTGGTAAGTTAGGTTGACTTGAGGGAAAGGGAAAATTATTTAGGGAGGAAGTGACATTTGAATTGAATTAAAAAAAAAAAAAAAAAACCAAGCATCTAAAGTCCCACAAATTGTGTTCCAGTCAGAAAGAAGAGGCCAAATGCACAATACTGAGTATGGTCACTTGCTGGCTGTTGTGAATTCCTAGTTCCACTTAAGCCCAGTGAGCAAAGTAGGAGCAGAAAGAAATATGGAGATAGCACCATCATCATGAGCAGCAGCAGCAGCAGCAGCAGCAGCAGCAGCAGCAGCAGCAGCAGCAGCAGCAGCAGCAGCAGCCAGTCGCCCAGAGCTTTGCAACTCTCCTTCTTCTTTTGCTTACAATGGAAAGCTATTGCAGAGGAGGAGGTGCTTGATTTGTCTGTTGAAGAGATCCTCTGGTTGCTGCAATCAGACCACTGCGTGCGTGTGTGTGTGTGTGTGTGTGTGTGTGTGTGTGTGTGTGTGTGTGTGTGTCTACAAGTAGAAGTGGGAATCAAGGGCCTTTGAAAAAGATCAGCTCGAGACAAGGGAAGCCTGAGCTTGGGCTAAGATGGTACCCATGGGAGTGATGAGGAGTATCATGGACTCTAAAAGACTCCTCCTAGAACATAACTGATGGACAGGATGTGGAGGTCTCTTGTAAGAAAGGAGAGCAGGAGTTTTAGAAATGAATTGCATAACAAGGAAATAATTTGGGTAAGAAGAAATGGTGGCAAATGAAGAGTTCCTATTTAGGTGGGCTCACTTTGAGAGGTGTGCTGCATAGATTAAGCCTGCATGTGCCTCACTAAAGATAACACTTTATCCCTCAGTGGGCAAGACTGCCTTGGGGACAGATCACAGATCCTTGGCCCAAAGTCATGGAACTGGTGGCTTGAACATAGATGAGAAGGGAACAAAGAGTGATTCTTGGTCTCCCAGTGCCCCCATGTTGAGAAGATAAGGGTAGAAGAAATACTGAGTGCTACAGGGTGAGACAGTGTCCTAAAATCCAAAGGGAAAAGAAGGGGGTGATGGGCTGTGGCATGCTTAAGAAAGCAGCCACTGGATCTGAAACACAGTGATGGCAGTGATCTGGACATAGTGGAGGATGGGGCTAGAGACCAGCCTGCATTGATCTCAAGACTGAATTGAAAGAAAAGAGAGAAGATTGATCAAAACGAACAGCTCACTTCTATTGCCAATTTTTGTCAGGTTAATTGTAGCTCTGTTAAGTGAAAGTATTAATTATACACAATTTCAGAGATGTGGGAACTAAAATGTACATTGACTAGAAATCAAATGCACAGGGACTTACAATAGCAAAGGTTACATACTTAGTCATGAGGTAAGATGCAGCTTTGGGGCTAGAGAGAAAGCTCAGAGGTTGAGATCACTTGCTGCTCTGACACAGGACTGGAGTGTGGTTCCCAGCACCCATATGGCACTCATAACCATCTATAACTCCAGTCCCAGGGAAATCAACAAGTCTTTCTGACCTCCTTGGGCACTACATGTACATGGTGTAGAGCTACACACAGGCAAACCACTAACACACATTAAGCAAAAATAGATACATCTTTATAAAAAAATCTGAGTGAGACTATAGGGAGAAATAAATGTTCTTGGTATTTATAAACTTCTTTCTCATATTCTGGAGACACTCTGGATGTTTCTTTGGATCAAACATGGAAGGATACATTCTACTGGGATCTTCTTGCAGTTGGTCCTTAAAATAATCTGACAAAAGAGATTTTATTGTATAAGGAAGGAAACTGAGGCTTGACATATTGTCTGAGGGCAAACAGGTAGAAGGTAGCAGAATTTTGAGTCTGAATCTGGCCAACTCCCAGGCTTAACACTTTTGGATGTCAGACCGTCTTGCTTCCCTCACTCCAACAATGAAGAAGTTTTGATGAGAAGGGGAAGCTGCAAGGAACTCTGGGGCATTTCTTGTGCACCCCCCCATAAACTAGAAAGTGAAAGGGTGGATAGAGAGGACTATGGGAGCAGGAGCCAGCTCACCATCTGCGCATTCTGATTGTGACTGAAGAAGCCATTGCTTGCTGTCGTCTCTGGTACACAGGAGCTCAGACACAAGCCCTCTTAGAACATAGCTCACAACACCCAAGACTTAAAGAGGCCGAGACAAATTCTCTGGAAAGGACAGAAGGCAGGAGATGGCTACAGAAGGATGCCTGTCAGCCAAGGATTCTTGAAACTCTATCCTGGAGGACACTGAGGCAGGTCTGTAGTAGCAACCGTAAGTATCTGAATCAGACAGCTACTAGTTCACAGTTTAGGTTGAGCCTTTCTTATATATGCACAACCCTGCATCATTCTTATGGTGCTTAAGCATACATAGCTATCGGAAGACAAGTATGGTGACACATGCCTGTAAACAGCACTTGGTAGGCAGAGAAAGGGCGATCACTGCAAACTGATGTCGGACTTGTTCATATGGTGAGTTCCAAGCCAGCCAAAGATCCTTCTCTTGGACCTGGGTTCCCTTTCTGCTAACACATAAGATTGTTCTCTCCCATCTTCTAGGAAAACAGCAACTGATTCAGAGGCCATCCAAAGCACTCGAATCATCATCTCAAAATAAATAGATAGATAGATGATAGATAGATAGATAGATAGATAGATAGATAGATAGTGGGAGGTGAGTGCTGTGGAACTTATAATTGTGTGAAATTATTCATACCTTCTTCATCTTCAAGTCTTAGTTTTCTGCATAAAAATATCTACTTAGCAGAAGCAGTAGGAAGGTTAGCCAGATAATATGTGGAGGAATAGCAGCTTGAATGTTTGTTGGAAATTGGAGGTACTAAAAAATGCCAGTTCTGAATCCATTAGCCCCTTCATCCATCCATCCATCCATCCATCCTTCTACCTATCCATTCACTCACTGAACATTCACATGGCCTAAGCATTTGGAAAAATACAGCATGGGCACTATGGGTGGCTCCTGCACCACTTTCTTTTTTGCTGAAAGGTAGAAGAGAGAGTACCTGTCTGTTAGCATCAAGGGAAACGGTGATCTAGAGCTTAGGCCCAAGATGGATGAGCCTTCAGGAGAGATGGCCATAATCTTGAGACATGGGTGCTGCCAGGGCCTCCTGTGCCTACATATAGGCCAAAAACTGGGGTGGATGCTGAAGAAGGCAGAAGGAGAGACAATGTCCTCATAAAGGAGTGCAGACAGAAGAAGGAGTATAGAGGACGCTTCCCTCTGCACCTGACTATACCCCTGACACCCTGTTAGGCACTTGTGAGACAGGGTAGGAATTCCCCTTTTATAAAGCAAGCAACAGTCTAAATGGGAAAAAACTGCCCAAGCTTACACAGTAGGAGCTGGTGGAGTCAGAATTAACTCAGGTGTCTGTTGTGGGAATTCTGCAATTCCCAGCTTTTCCTTCCACTATACGATGCCTGTAAAATAGCACTGTCCAGGGTGCATCTCCGTGACATGCCCTAGTTGCTGGTTCCACACATACATCAGCTCATGGACTGTTCTAAGAAGCCCTTCCTAGAAGGCTCTGTTTAACTTTGCAGTTCCTGTCACATACTTGACCAAGGACCCATGCTCTCCCACATGTCTCACATGCCCCAACACCTAGCAACAATTTTGAAGCCACCTCCCTTATTCTATATTTCTTCTGTCAGTGCATCAGTGCTCCTTTACGAGACTACTGTCTCCGCACGGAGAACAATACTTTAAAACAAAGAATAAAAGCTGCTCATGTCCCTGGTGTCTGAGGAACAGGGAGTGTGTAGACCATCCTTGCTTCTGTCTAGCCTTTTCCCATTGTTTCTTCTGCTCTGGTTTGAAGGAGGCTTTCTGTTTGGTACTTAGCACTGATGATTGCCATGGGCATTTTCAAGAGAGGGCAGGTGTCTAAATGGAAAGAGTTCAGGGCTTGGAGTCAAAGACTGAAGTCTATCTGCATGACCTTGCGGAGGTCACTTTCCATTTTGGGTCTCAGTTTATGTCTTTGAACTTAGAATATCACAATTGAATGAAAATGATGAGATAATGTCCACCAGAGAGAGGTATAAACTATAAAGCCATTACATTTTTCTTTAAAATGTTCCTCTTGCCTTAGCCATTTGTGTCCTGCTATTACAAACAGGTACCATCATGCCCACCTCAGTATTTTTAAATTAATTATTTAAAATTATATTAAATAAAATTAATATAATATTTTCAATGTTGCAGAGAGGAGGATCTGGTCACTTATGTCCTGAAATATAGAGACAACTTTATAAGAGGGCAAGGTAGCTGCTTATGCAACTTCAAGGTTGACTAGCCACTCTGCCCAGTGAAGGGCAGAAGTCATGCGGCTGATGGCAGCATCTCTGGGAGCTTCTTGAAGCAGATTAAGAGCTATTTCCTGGATCCAGAGAACTCGTTTCAACAAGCAAGCATCAAAGTCAATGTGGGAAAGACAGGGATAATTAATCACAGTGCCGTCTAGGGCTGCCCAAGCGGTAGATGGATTGATAAACCTTTAAGAGAGGAAGGTATTCCCAAGGAGGGCTGCTGCGCCTGGCTGCCCCCCTGACTGAGATCGGTGAACACAGATAAATGTTTTCCCTGGTGGCTACAAAGAGTGGGAAATGGCACAGGAGTCAGGAGTCGAAGGGCAGGGCAATGGAGAAGGTTGTCTTTTAATCTTCTACCGGGTGAGAGAAGAGTGGTGGGGTGGGTCCCACACACCTCTCCGTCTGCTTCCAAGTTTGGAGCGACGCAAGCTATGTGTTGACATCCAAGATGTGCCAGGCACTTAATATACATGGCCTCTCCAAATCCTTGAAACAAGGAGAAGGTATAACTGTTATTTTTAAGATGAAGAAATGAAATCTCAAAGGAATCAGCAGTACCTGCGCAACTTCTTCAGTCTAGGGCAGTGCTTCCCAGCCTTCCTGATGCTGTGACCCTTTACCATAGATCCTCATGTGGTGGCCCCTCAGTCATAAAAGATTTTTATCACTACTTCATAACTGGAATTTTGCTATTGTTATGAATCCGAGATGCAGGATATCTGATATATGATCGCTATGAAAAGGTCATTTGATCCCCCAAAGAGGTTACAACCCATAGGTTGAGAACCACTGCTCTAGGGCCAGAAGAAGATGAGGTAAGGAAAGACTCAAGACCTCTGAGCTCATAAAAGGATCTGATCAGGAGCTTGTAGCAGTGGGTGAGGTGTGACTTATGGGGCTTGGGGGTGGGGGTGGGCAGATGATCAACAACATCAAACCTTGATGAGTGCTTCTGACATGAAGTTCAAGGTTGTCGCCTCCTTATCTAGCAATCGATAGAGGCCAAACAGTTCCCACAGTAAGGAGACCCTGGCTGCTGAAAGGTCTTATTGTGTTACTCTGGAATCCACAACTGTGTTCAGACATCTTATCCTCTTTCCTAGTTGTCAGTGTCAGGGCCATCTGTCTGAGCTCCAGTCCTCCCTGTTGGTTGGTTGCCTTTTCTACTCCATCATCTCCATGGGAGGTGAGAATTACTCATCCTCTGAGGCTGTGACTAAGCTGCCAGATCCCCCACTTTCTCTGCAGCAGGAAGTTGAACTTAAATTTCTTTAAAAAAAAAAAAAAAAACCATCAGATGGGCCCAGAGCTCTGAAAAAGTCACACTATCTACTGAGCAGTTCCCAAAGGGTTAGCACAATTAGGTTAGTCCTTGAGCTTAGTCCTAGGGTTGGTATGGGTCCTAGACCAAGAGACTCAGTTTCAAGACCTGATCCACCTTTCTCTTTCCCCACTGACCACTTTTCAAAGCTGGTAGCTCAACAAACATCCTGACCTTCCCATCCCACCCTGGAAAAACCCTTTTCCATGGATCATCAACCATCCCAGTCAGGAATGCTCAGTTCTAGTGTCTAACGGCGCTATGTCATCCAGACTCCAGTGAACCATCTAACTTCAGTCTTCATGCAATACTCTTGTTGGGAAGCAATAAGCCCTTTTGGCCTGGGTCCCATCTATCTTGCCTTCTGACCTCAGGGGTTCTCTTTAGTCGGTAACTGAAGAAGAGTCTTGACTGAATATGTACTTACTTCTTTGGTACCCTTGACAGTCTGAGTCATCACATGCGCACACACATGTGCACACCCTGGCCCCATCCTGTTGGCATTACCTGTTTACTGGAAGACATGCTGGTGAGGGTATTGATGCTACTGGTATCTGTGACAACCATCGCAGATGGAAACCGGGAGGTGTGGGAATACTGAGGGGGCTCCTGTTTATGTGCATACACTGGAGAGACAGAAGGAAGACAGACTCAGTATATAGTTTCAATACCACTGTAAGCCACACTGTAGCTCCTATTTCTCCTATGAAGAAATCCTGGTTCTTTAATCAAGCTATTTAATCTTGGCTTGGCCTCCTCCCTAGTAAAATGATATTATATAAAAATAACATATTTAAACGGCTTTGAGCTAAATATACAGCCTTGTGCACACTTCTGTTTTCTTGACTTTGGGTAACATATTAGGAGCCTAAGCATCAACAAGTGACTGTGTGCATATGGAGTATACTACTGACCAACATAAAGCATTTGCCCCCCTGTATGCTTACTGTTTTTTTTTTTTTTTTTTTTTTTACCACAATTCAAACCCCACGCTTCCTCTTAGGGCTTTAAACTGATTAACAATGGTAATTAGATGCACATATAATTAACTGTATAATTCTTAGCTATTTCAGTTTCATTACAATGACATCAAAGCTTTATGATGTCACAAAAATATAAAGGATAAACAAAAGAAGACTTGACCCAAATAAGACCTCCAGGAGCATGTGATTTAATATTTAGTTGTTTTAGTACTGGCCTACCACATCTGGAACCTTGTGACTCGTGTGAGCTATCCATAAGAATCATGTAGGTCCGAGGTCGCCTGACTAACTAATGAAAGCATGTGGATGCTTGACCACGAGGGAGAAACCAGCATGTTCCGAAAACATGGACCCTACCAAGGAGGCCTCCAGTATGAAATGGAGGTGAAGGTCACTGGCTGCTGGTTATTTCCTGGAATAGCCCCCTGGGCTCTCTCTTCATGGCTAGTCAGGCCTGCTGGGTCTTAGCAACACCATGGGGTCATGGTGACCACTGTGATACTGTCCCACCCAGGGCTGTGAGGTGAATAGGGAGTACAGGGGAAGGAGAGCGAGGAACATGTGGGTGAGACGCTGCTGCAGGCTGTGACAGACTTTTAAAGCAAAAGATATGTGATTGGAATGTGAGGTGCTGTTTGGAAACCAGCCCTGCAAGCCTGAGTCAGGACTGCGCCCTGAGGAGAGAAGATTGAACTGTACCGTTCCACTTTAGACCTGTCATTTGCCCGTGGTAGCCAGAGAAAGAGCTCAGATCTCCTTTGCCCTCCTTGCCTCTTAAGAGTGACTTAGTAAACACAATTGCATTTCTGCAATGCTGTCTGCTTGTGAAAGGCAGATCAGCCATATTTTTATTTCATGTTCATAATTACTCCATAAGCAACTATTGCTGTTTTATGCACGAAGAAAATGAGACTCAGAATAGCTGGTGGCTACATAGCTGTTTGAGGCTAGTCTAGACTGGATACTTCCTGAAGCAGGCTAGATGTCCATCCCCCTTCCATAATTTCTTCCTTAACTTGAAAATTTGGGTGATAGCCAGGCTTGGCCAGAATAGTGGAAGCCTGGGGTCAGGAAGGCAGGCAGGGATAGGTAAATGTAGAGAGGCATAAAAGCCAAGTGTGGGGACCTTCTGTGTAAGAGGCAGAGACACGGGGGCTCCTTGACTTGGGAAAGGTTAGATGATATTTTCCATGGCCGTGGATGGTTTTAACTTGTTTGGCTTTTATGTTGTGTACATGTTCATGTATGTGTGGTTGCATGTGTATGTATAGGTGTGTGTGTGTTCCTGGCTGTATGCATGTGTATGTAGGCCAGATGGTGATCTCAGTTATTGTTCCTCTGATGTAATCTGTGTTGTTTTTGAGACCGGATCTTTCACTGGCTTTAACTCACCAAGTACGATAAACTGTTGGCTAGTGAGCCCTGAGGGATCTGCCTGTCCCCTCTCCAGAGCTGGGATTGTAGGCACATGTCACCACATCCAGATTTGACTTGGGTTCTGGAGACCCAAGCTCAGATTCCATCCTTGCTCAGCAAGTGCTTCGCTGACTGAGGTAGCTCTCTAGCCCTTGTCTGGTTTGTCCTCAGTGCCAGGGATTGAACTGAGGGCCTAAAGCTCTAACACCGAGCTATATCTCCACCCCAAGCTTCATGGTTTTCAATTGGAGATTTCCGAGGTGTGTAGGCTATGGGCACTGAAGACGCCAGAAAATCAATCTGTTTCAGAGAGGCAAATAGATCACAAGATGCATGTCATCTCTGACCATCTGGAGATGGCTACAAAGGTGGTGGGTAGAGAATGAGCTGTGGCTGATTGGTGAGATTTTCAAGGGGCTGGGATGAGAAACTGCCCTGTGTTCCGTGCTTTACCAACTCCACTTTGATCGTAGGCCTACATTTTCCTCTGCAAACTTCCTCCTTGGAGTCTTGGGGCCAGGGGAGAGGACAGAAAGCGAGAACAGCACCCCAAGACCTGAGCTTAAGAAATTGCCTTAGTTTGCTGATAGGTAAGGAAAACTCAAGCCAGTAATCTTCCAAGAAACGTCTAACCCCAGCACACTTATGTCCTTACTGTGGGAGTTCTGTAGCTGAGTCACTGCAGCCATGAAGGGCTGCTGGGCCATGTGGCTGCCTGGGCTCTGCTGCATGAGGGGCTGCTGGTGAGGACTGTGAAGCTGTTGGGAGAACTGAACAGGCTGGAGGGCTGCCAGACTGCTGGCCACACTGTTGATGACTGGAACACTCTGGGCTTGGGAGGTGTTGAGGCCTGTGGGAACAAGAGAGAAAAGTCAAAGTGGTCCCAGAGATGAACAGACATGATGGGTCATCAGTCATGAATGGAGCGCCTGCTTAATGTATATGTCCCTGAGCTGAGCTTATTATGGAAAAGACTGTATGAAAAATGACTTTATAAACAAGGGAACTGAGACCTGGAGAGATAAATTTCTGAAGCCGGAGAGTCTCTCCAAACCATGTTGTGACCTCCTAAATTCCCTTCCTTTGAGGTCACCAGAGTCCTTGGAGAGCTGACTTTGTTTGCTGGTCCACCCATGCTGGACTATGAGATGCGTGCCCTGGTGCCCTCTGGTTTAGTTAAGGATGTCCACGTTAGGGTACGGCTTATTACCCAGATCTGTCTTTCCAGTAGAAGGCAGCTGCCTGCCTCCCAAATATGCTCCTTCCCACCCCCACCAAGTCAAGTCAAAGGAGAGCAAACATTCTTCCATAGTCCTGGAAGGAAGAGGTCTGAAGATAGACAGTAGAGCCTGCAAGGCCCCTGGAAGAGGCTGTACACTCTGTTGACAGCATCTTAGAGTGGAAGAATACATAAGAACCTGGCCTGTCTGTGAAGCAGACAGATGCTAGGCCTTTCGGTACCTGAAGAACTAGGTTGGAGGAGGAAGCAGTAAGTTAAAGATGTGACCGTAGGTATGGCCTTCTTTCTGTCCTGGGGACAAGGGGACCACTGTGCTCTGGTATCAGGCCTATATCCTGAGACCTCTTTTAAACTCTAGCCACTGCTGAAGGCCTGGGTCTCCTTGTTTCCATACTCTAGTGGCTCCCTGGTATGACCCTGAGGAAGATGACAGGATCAGAGTGGAGGCCAGAGGGCAAGGACAGAAGATCCTGCAGTCTCTGCCTCAGAGCTGCCAATATTCCTTACTCCTTGCCTTCTGCAAAGTCAGAGATGAGGGATGTGATGAAGAGGGGGTTCCAGGAGAAGGCCTGTTGTAGGTAAGTGCAGTGGGAAGTCTGGAGAGCCTCGTGCAATGGAGAGCACTTCAAAAGCTTAAGCGGAATTGTGGGAAGTCCTCCAGGAGACAGCATGAAGTCTTCAACAATTGCGCACCTGGAGCTCTAGCAGATACTGTTATCAGACGGTTAAAAGATGAGACCCTTAATCAGAAAGGAAGAACAGATAACCCTCTTCCTGGCTTCCCTGGGTGGGACTTGATGGGGACGGGGCAGGGATCTTCTGATCATCCTCAGAATATCACTAGAATATTACCTCCTAGGGGACTCAGCTTCTCCTCAAGAATGCAACTCACCCAACATCCGATACTCTATTTTCTCTACCCCTCCTGACTACCTCTGGATTCCAGGAAACCCTATGAATTTTCTGTTTATCCAGGAGCCCATACTCACTACTCTCATGGGGAAATCTCTGCCCAGAAAAGAATATTAATCCATCTAGACCGGGTGACATTGGAGGGCAGAGTTGAGAAACATACCTGAGCCTCAGAACCACCCAGGGGACCTCTTTAAGAAATATACATTCTTGAGCCCCACCCAAGACTCAATGAGTCAAAACCTGCAGAGGTGGGGCCCAAGAACCTCATGTTTGACAGTCTGAGATCCCAGTGTGCTTCTGTTCCAGGTCTGAGAACTTCTGATGTCATCCCAGCTCCCTCAGTGTGGGACTCGTGGCCTTTTTATCCGGAAGAAGCAAAGATGAAGATTTGGCCATGACAAGTCACTTATCCAGAGTCCTGGAGTGCTGAGGGAGGGGGCCTGTTCACAGGAGAAAACAAGAGACCTCTCTCTAACTGACTCGCCCTTAGAGGAGGGCACTGGGTCTCAGCCAAACTTCCTGGCAATCCTTATCCTGCTTTATGCTCTGTCTACCCCAGTGCACATGCGCACATGTGCCTAAGGTCAGTGTGCACTCTGTCCACATGCTGCGGGAGACACTGTGAGGAAGCTGAGATGCATGGGTGCACATGATGGGAAGAACAATTATGGAAAATACAGAATGGCCCTAGGGAAAGCTTTAGTTCAGACAGAATCCAAACTAATACAGTGAAGTGTGTGTCTTGGTGTGAGTCTTGGAAGAAAAAAAGTGGGACAATTTGTATAATGTTTTGTTTGAGAAAAAAAAAAGGAACTAGATATCTTACCCATAGGCTTTTTTCTTTACATGGTGTGTGTGTGTGTGTGTGTGTGTGTGTGTGTTCTGAGTGCATGCACAAGCATGCTTGCATATATAGGTCAGAGGACAACTTGCAGAAGCTGGTTCTCTCCACGTTTATGTGGGTTTTGGGGATTAAACTCAGGTCATCAGAGTTGGTGGCAAGCAAGGACTTTTGCCAGCTGATCCACCTCCCCCAAACCCATGAACTCTTTAGGAAGGTAAGCAGGCTAGCTTAGGCATCTCATTCTTTATCCAAGTCCTGGCGTTAGATCGGTTGCCATGGTCCACGTACCAGAAAGGCCCGTGAAATAGAAGTGAATTTGAAGTCATTTTTTTTTTAACTTTGGAAATCTCCTAAAGATCTCTTTATTCTCATTTTCCTTCAGCAGAAGTAAATGCAGAATGCATTTCCATTCCAGCAGCTAAAGACAGCTAAAGAGCCGCACAGTCATTCAATAAATCCCTGTGCTTTCAATGGTCTCTGTCCTGGTCTGCTATCAAAGGAGGCATAAGTTACTCTCTTATGTGATTCTAGTTCTTAGGAAACAGGAGGGGTGGGAAGCAAATGCAGGAACAAGACAAGGAAGTGGTCAGCACGGGGCCCTGGACACCGGGATCCCAAGAGGACCACGGGGCAGTGCAAGGTTGAAAAATTATGACCGACACTCCACCTTCAGGAATCTTTGGATCCATCTGGGTCACAAAGATGGTTCTGAGAAGCAATGACTTTGCCTGAGTGGTCACAGTGAAGGGGAAAATGTCAAAACCCTCAGCTATTCGGTGACAGTGAAGTTGAAAATGTTCAGACCCCTTGTTTTACAGCCTGCCTTCCTACAGCCAGCAGTGGCCTACCATCAGGCAAGGCTGGCTGCAAAGCAAGAGCGTCCTTGAGCTACAAGGACTGATCTGCCCTCATCTTCAGGCACATGTTAACCTACTTCTCTTTACAATTTTGAAAGCTCAGACATACTAGGTCAGTGGCCCACTCTGGGTCCTCTGTATTTTTACAGGACTGGTCTCTGGCATGAAAAGATTTCTTCAGAGACCCATCAAAGCCTTGCTGCATCCTCAGCTACCCCAAGAATTTCCTAGACAATACACAGGGATAGGAATGAACAGGAAACAAACGTATAAGCCACAGTTATGAGAGGTCTTGCTTTCTAGATTTACAAGCATAGACGTCTATATTCCTTATCACTGAATAATGTTAACAGCTTGTTTTATAGATGAGGAAATCCAACCCCAGAAAGGTTTAGCAATTTGAACTGGCTTCACAACTCGTAAAATGTGACATGGATTCAAAGCCATTAGAAAAATATCTTTTGTAGAATAAATTTAGGATAGACAGTGTAGAGGAAAGAGAAAGCCAAAGAAGTAAAATCCAATCTACAAGTGTGTTGAGCACAACTGAGCACGTCTGTGATCCCAGCCATGAGGCAAAGGCAGGAGGATGTCTGCAGGTTCAAGGCCAGCTTGATAGTGATGCCCTGTCTCAGCCACCCGACCCTGAAAAACCTCCAGGGGTGCGGGAGGGGGTGTTCACAGGGGCCTTTTGTTCCTGTTCCTGTTGGCTGATTTGCTTTTCATTTTTGTCCCTGCCCCCAGGCCTACCTTACTGAGTGAACTTACTCTGTGCAATGGCCATGACTCCGGACAAGGGGGTCATGATGAGGTTTTGAGATTGCTGGGGATTGTGGTGGGAGAGGCTGTGGATATTCGTCAAGGTGCTGACGGGGGGCAGTCCTCCTCCTGAGACGGTGATCTGCTGGAGAAGGCAAAGAGAACAGCATGAGCATGAGTGGGGGTTAAACCTCAAAGGCCATTCCCAGAATGCCAGGACCTAGCAACTTATCCATTCACATAACCACAGAAGCTAAACAGTGGGGCAGACTCTGTTCTAGAGTGTTCTAGGGAGAGCCGTGACAGTCAGGGCTCTGTTCTCATGGTGATTGTATCTGTCCATTCTTTGAGCTGCAGCTGGCTTCAGAAGTTCTTCTGTTCCTGTATTACATGACTGTCGCCTGCTCACTATTCAGGTGTCCTCCGTTCCCATTTCCTACCTTTTATGTTATTGATGCTAGAGATAGGTGACTGCTAAAAATAAAACTGAGGCAATGCCCTAGGAGTCCCCAGTGAGAGTAGACTAGGAACCAGGAAGAAATACAGAGAGCTCCCTGGGCCCTGACCATCAACTCACTGCAGTCCCAAGAGCTCTGACATGCCCATTTCCCCGATGAAAAACTGAGACCAAGAGTAGATACGCATCCTGCCTGAGATCCTGAAATTAGGAAACGATACACCTGTCCGTTCTTCAAGTCAGGGTCAATCTGACCTAGGATCCATTTTTAACCTATTATATAGGAGAACCATCTTCTGCCTCTCCCCACAGTCTTCAGTCAGAGCTAAGGACAAGACATCTAACCCAGTCTCCCCTGTCTCTCACCATTACATTTTAATGACAGATTCATAGGCAAAAGTGACCAATTGCTGCACATGTGTTTGCACATGACTGCTGTATTTAATTTTTTTATTTGCCCCAAGTAATACATTTTCCTATTTTTCATCCTCCCAGATGTATCATTGTATAACAAACATCAGATTCCACCAGAGGCTCATCCTTGCTTTAACAAATATGTCTATAAACCCACTGACTAGAACCTTCTCAATGTACTAAATAGAAACCACTGTCAAAATGTGTTGTGCTGATCCCAATATTAACCAGAAATATTTCTAATGTCCTCTTAGTAGTTACAATCATATATAAAATCAGTTTTATATACATAATTTTCATAATAAAGTAGTTTACCATCCACAGTTTTAATTTTTTTTTCTGAGATAAGGTTGTTCTGCATAGCCCTCACTGTCCTCAAACTCACAGAGATCCTCCTGTCTCTGCCTCTTCATTGCTGGGATTAAAAGCATGAGCCATTACTGCTGGGCTCTAATTTTTTTCTTAAGAAAAACCATCTCTCCTCTTAGATGGACCCAGAAATTGCCGAGAGCGCAAGGAAATCTACAGAGGGTCTATCACACTACAGAGGGTCTATCACACTACAGAGGGTCTGTCACACTACAGAGGGTCTGTCACACTACAGAGG
>PVIH01000461.1:50476-67600 GCA_004025045.1 Sigmodon hispidus | reverse complement strand
CTGTCACACTACAGAGGGTCTGTCACACTACAGAGGGTCTGTCACACTACAGAGGGTCTATCACACTACAGAGGGTCTATCACACTACAGAGGGTCTATCACACTACAGAGGGTCTATCACACACCTGCCCTTTCATTTTACATCTTTCTGTTTCCTGGAGTCCTTCAGATTCTCACACTAATACCTGCAGAGATGGTAGCTCCCTCCTTGTCCTTCTGGTCAACCTCACACTTTCCAAGGTTAACTCAAAAAAAGAAGGAAAGGAGGTGAGCAGGATAAAAACACAAACAAACCTCTCAAAGAGGTTTGTTTGTGTTTTTAAAATGAACATCAAGAAATGAGTTAAAAGTCACATGACCAGTAATGAATTTTGACCACATCAAACAAGAGGGAACCAGCTTGTTTGCTGGACTTGTTTTTCAAAATGTTAGAGCCATTAAGAAAAAAAAAAAAATCTTTGACATGGCCTCACACCAAATCCCTCGGGTAATGTGGTCTTTTGGGGGAAAGTCACAGAACACCACAGGTCATCTCTGAGGCAGCACTTCTGTGCCACAGAAATGTGGATTTCAACAATAAAAAGCGATTATGTATAGCTCTACCGTTTGTAATCCACTTTCCCAGAAGTCCTCAGTCCATAATGACACAAAGAGGCCAAGAATTAAGATTTTTACCCTTGAGTTGCATGCTAAGAAACTGACCCACAGAAGAGACAGACACACAGATGAGCCATATGCCGCTGGACAGCAGGAAAGGAAGCTGAAGTTTTAACTTTTGTTGTATTTTCAATCACGTCCACTTACTGTGCTTGGAAACCTTGGTCAAGTGACTTCCCACTCTAAAAGTAACCACTACTTTCCACTTGCTTCCAGGATGGATGGAAGCCAGGGAGTTGCTGTTGCCAAAGATACCACGATGACCCTTCACAATTTGGAGAGCCTGAGTTATATAATCCCTTTGATATGGTCATTTATTTATGTGCCTACAACATGTGAGGTTAAGGCTAGTAGCCCTATCTTGCAGAGAAAGAAAGTGAAATTTAGAGAGTTTAAGAAATGTTTCCAAACATTTTTTTCAATAAAAAGAAGTAAAGATCTCAACTGGCAGCGCCATAGTTCAATGCAAGTGATCTGCCTCCAAGGTCTGACTTAATACTGCCAAACTATTGTATGAGCTTAAAAAAAATCTACATACACCAATTACAGCCTTAACTAGCTATACTATCTTGCCATGGGGGAGGGCTTACTACCAATCAGAGCTGTAGGCTATCTTCCTACCAGGTCTGTCACATGGTATCACTTCTCCCATTCCGAAAACCAAGACACTGACGCCAAGCAATTCTTTGACCCTGTTAGTACATGTCCAAGCCAAGACCTCACATTTTGGATTCCCTTGCACATGTTCCTATTTTATTTATTTTTAAAATATCTCTCTCCTCTCTCTCTCTCTCTCTCTCTCTCTCTCTCTCTCTCTCTCTCTCTCTCTCTCTCCCTCTCTCCACTTTGTGTGACTTCAAGCACACACTGCACAGTGTAATGCGTATGGTCATAGGACAGTTTCAGATGTTGGTTTTTACTTCTATCCTGTATGAGACCGGGTTTCCCAACGTTTGCCATCTAATGCCAGGCTAGCTACATCAGCTGGCTTGCAAGCTTCCAGGGATTCTCTAGTCTTCTCATTCCATCTCCCTCCTGTCCTACCGTGTCCAGTTTTATGGGTGTTCTAGGTATACACACTCAGACAGAACACAACCTGGATGTACTTGTTACATATTAACAGAGGATAGACTCTTGAATTTGGGCACTCAGTGACATAACACATGAACCGGGGTGTTGAAGAGAAGTGAGAAGCCAATCCCTGCAAACAAACTTCCAGATATGTGCTAACACTGAGGTGTGCTGTCTTGGTCAATCATCAGCCTAATAGCACATTGCCCAGTGAGGGCAATGCTGAAAAAAACCCCCAAAAACCAAGAGTGTGTCTACAGGCTGGATACGAAGCAGGCTGGACCGGGCAATGTAGTTTGTGCCTTAAGAAAAAGCAAGAGAGCTGAAAGAGAGACACAATAAGAGATAACACTTGGAACTGTATTTTATTTTACTTTTTCAGTTCTTGAAACCTTGTTCTTCTAGGCAAAGCACCTCTACCACTGAGACATCCCTAACCCAGAACCTAGGAGTTCATTATTATTATTATTATTATTATTATTATTATTATTTTATTCTCTGTATATTTTGCTTGTCTGTCTGTCTGTTCATCACATGTGTGCCTAGTGCCCATGAGGCCAGAAGATGGCATCAAACCCATACAACTGGGGTTACGAACAATTGTGAGCCATCGTGTGGTGCTGGGAATTGAACTCTGGTACTCTGAAGGAACAACTGGTTCTCTTAAGCACTGAATTGTCTCTCCAGCCTCACCTAGGAGCTCTCAGTTCACTGAGAAGTAAAGACTGCTTCTACAAATCTTTTCTTCCAGGGAAACCTATGTAATGCTTTAATCCTAACTTGTCTGAATTTTTATATGACTGTTAAGAAATCATAAAGTCTGGGGGCTGGACAGATGGTTCAGGCGTTGAGAGCACTTCCAGGAAGCCTGAGTTCAATTTCCAGCACTCATATGACAGCTTATAACTGTCTGTAACTCCAGTCCTGGAAGTCCAATACACACACGGGGTACACAGACACACATGTAGACAGAACACCCATTTACATAAAACAAAAATAAAGGTTAAAAAGCATTAAAGGAGAAAAGAAACCATAAAGACTTATATATGCCTCTTACAAGGTAGTGAGCATAAATTGCTGGGCTGGAGAGAGGGCCTCTTGGGGAGCAGAGGCAAGCACAAGAGGGCTGCTGAGAAATGCTCCCCACCAGATTGCCCCATCGTTTCTGTTTACTACGACTCCCGCTAGAGGCCAGCTCAGGTCTCCTGAAACTGGAGTTGTCCAGACCAGGGTTCCCCTCAAGACCAACATGTTGTTTTTTTCTTCCTAGGAACTGGAGACTTGATCAGCTGTGACTCACTCCTCTTGTGTTGCCTACACAACACACAGGCCTAGGACTAAAATGGCAAGTGCTCCCTACCACCCTCCAGCCCCCACTGGCCACGGTGACAAGGGTGGGGGTGAGGGGCAGACACCTTTCGGGAATGTGCGCAGCTCCACCTTCTGTGTGGAAGTCAGGAACCCCAGCTCCTCCCTCCCATGAAACAGAGCATGACCCAGAGAGTCAGGTTTTCCATTTCCTACCCTCACGGTTGCTGTTGCAATATGCCTATTGTCTCAAAAGCCCTCCTGCATGCCCCTGTGTTGTCAAAGGCATGCATTGGGGAATGGACCTAGGATGGTGGGGGGGGTATAAAGAAGGGGTCAGAGAGTGTGCGGGGTGACAGGAACCAAAATGCACTATATACATGTATGAAATTGCCAAAGAACAAATTCACTAAATGCAAAATGTATTAAAAAAAAATAGAGCCTTGGGAATTCAAGTGAGCCATGAGGGTCTTACTGAGCGGGATAAGTGTTCATCTGGGTGTGGGGCTGAGGCTAGAGGTATAGAAAATCTCAGTGAAAATGGCATTGACTTTGAAGGAACAGCACCGACATGAAATATTTATGATGCTGAGTGTTTGTATGAGCGTGATCACACTTCCTCCACAACACTATTGCTGCTACCCCCATTTTATAGATGAGGAAAAGAGATCCAAAGTTGTTCCATAGTTTGCCCAAGGCTGCACCACTATGAAGTACTTGCCAGAGCTGAGATTTGAAAGTAGGTAATTGTACCTTCAGAGTCACTGTTTCCTACTCCAGTCGTGACCCCACCGCACCTGTGTCATTATGTCCTTTCTCTCCATTCTGGAAGCTTTTCTCATCTCCTGCATCTACTACAACTTCATACTGCCCTCACCAGGACCAAAGGAGTTGGGAAAGGAATTCTGAGGGGCTTGTTTTAAAGTGAGGTGCTCTCTGGGTTAAAAAAAAAATCTGGTTTTGGAGGCCTTGGAGGAAAGGATGAATGAACATTTTATCAACACGAATGTCATTGGCAGCCCCAAAACAAACAGCGTCCCACCCGGCTTGCTCCTTTATGAGGCATTCAATCAATAAAACAAGAGCAGAGCTCTGTCAGATTTATTGGCTGGGTTCAAACTGAACACCTCTTCTACCCGCCAAAGGCTGGGTCACCAGTCTACCTTTCCGTTCCTGCTCTGGACAGCCCCCATTTCCCCCCGTGGGGTTACAATGGTTCATTGTTTGAGGCAGACCTTGTGAGAAGTTGTATTTGTTTTGCCTCTTATCTTATCGGCTCCAGTGCTACAATGGCCCAGGTGTACTCACCATTTTACCATCAGGTGAGAGGAGACTGTGGCCTGGGTCCAGGCTGCCTGGGGAGACTTGCTGTAAAACCGACTGGCTGGTCACCATGGCACTGTTGCCATGGTGACTGATTGTTGAAGAGGAAGTGACCTCATTGTTTCCCTGCTGGTTGTAGCGCACTCCTGCAAGACAACATGAACCCAATAGGAAACATTAGTGTCAGCAGGACCCCTGGATGCTGACTCAGTGTTTGCCATGGTGGGTGACAAGAAAGCATAATTTTTCTCTTCTCCCCATTCAGTCACAAGAACTCTCAGTTTTCTTCTGGGGTTAGGGTAGCGAGGCCTCTAACTATAGAATAGCTCTCTGAAGGTAGGATGCTTTGTCTTTTTGGTTGTGAGGCCTTAGCCTGTAATGGCTAAACCATCTCTCCAGGCCAGGGTCTATTTTGTTTTTTCTTTGTTATATTACCAACATTTTATCACTTGATGGTCATCCAGTCAACTTCTGTTGGAGGATGGAGGGATGGAAAGGATGGGTGGGTGGATGGGAAGCAGGAGAAAGAGAGCTGAGCCTTCTGCAGGCAGAGGCAGGTCAGCCAAAAAGGCTGGCACAGGTTCCCAGTCAACACAAGGAAGCTTTACACCCAGAAGGAGCAGTGCAAAGATTAGGATTTATAAACAGATGCATGTGTTCAAATCCTGTCTGGGCTCTGCACCTCTACCTCCTCTCACGAAATATAAAGAATGTTTCCTCTCCAGATCTATTTGGAGAGTGAAGATATCCTCTCTCTGACTCCCAGTATGATGCCAAACACCCCGGGACTGAGATTGATGGAAGATGCTTAGCAGGATGGGGCTGTAACAAGATAGCTCTCAAGACACAGATAGGAAGATTCTTGAATTCTAGAACTCCTAAAGTCAGATTCTAAGCTCAGATGGAATGTTCTAGCAGAGAGCAGCTTCTAGAGGCCCTTGCTTTGGCAGACTGATTGATGCAGGAGGCCCGGCTGCTACTCTGCTGCTTTTTCCTTCCCAAGCATCTGGACTTCACTCCTGCATGTTTTGACTCCCTGACCAGCTATTTACCTCCCCAAGATGCCCTGCTCCGGAGAGAGTGGCGATAAGGCTGGGAGTCAGGTGTGTGCTCACCTCCCAGCCTGTCCCCATCATCGATTCTGTCTCAAGTCAAACAGTCCCTGGACTTAGCCTATTTAATTTGGCTGAAGGAAAAGGGCCAACCCTCTGATGATCAAATATGGGTCACAGAGAGGCTTCTTTCCTACCACAGGCCTCACAATTATTTATTTAAAAATAATTAACTAAGGATATCCATGGGAAACAAAAGCCTTCCCAAGGGGGTATGGTAAGAGCCCAGAGCCTCTCATTGGAGGCTAGGCAGCACAGACCAAGGTGGCTGCAGCTCACAGGCTTTAACTTTCCTCAAAGAATTTTGTTGTGTTGTAGCCGCTGTGCTAAGTACAGATGGGTCTCCAAACTTCCCCTTTAAGATCTCTAGCCCTCCAAACTTCCCCTTTAAGATCTCTGGCTGGGAGTTAGAGGAACCCTGTTTTGACCTCAGTGTTACCATCTCTCTACTGGGTGAGCTATAGCTTTCTTATCTAGAAGCTGGAGGATAGTGTGCTACGGTGAGGGGACTGTCAGACTGTCATCAATGCAGTATGGAGGGAATTAGCCAGGAGGCTTGTCAGTTCTGGGTCCATCTGTATCCCTTCCCCACTGATGTTCCTCTCATAGATGTGACAGTCACTGGGGTTATCTTCTTCCGGGGGAAGGGGCAGAAATGGACAGATATAATACAGTTGTCCACAATCCACACACTAGGAATAGATGGTTCTTATTGGGGAAGTGGGGAGAGCCCTAGTCTTCGTATGTTTCATGAATTTGGAAGAACACTTGAAATGGCAATGAATGAGGAATGCAAAGTATATAGGCTCTAAAGCTAGATGACCTGGTCTAAATCCTGGTTCCATCATGCCATAGCCGTGTAACCTGGGTAGGTTATGTGCTTTCCCTGGGCTTCAATTTCTATACCATTAACAATGTCTTTTGGCAAAGAACACAATGAATTAGTGGATGTGCATGTTCTCAGCTCAGGCTGAGCATGTAACAGTTTACCCAAGTATCTCCCCCTCTCCTTTGGACCATCTTCATTCAAATAGCTGTAGAGTGGCCGAGATCACACAAGTTTACTGAGCACCTATTAATCACTTGCAAACTATGCTAGGAAACTTCATTAAAAGGGAAATGATGTGTTCTTCAGTCACCAACACTAGCTCTGTACATGGATATAGATAACAAGAGCTCTGGGTTAACCTTGGTTTACTGATGACGCCAGGTTAACTGTCATAAGAGGACATAGGAGAAATAGCTATGGCAGATGATGGTCACATGCCTTCCACTCTCACTGTTGGCTCAAGTCACTAATTAGTCATGTCCCCATCAGGGTTCTTATGAGCCACAGAAAGTAGATCCAACAGCCAAGGTATCAGTGCAATCTAGAGACCTCCCCAGGGTCCTAGATGCTGCTGTTCCCTGTGCATCATGAGCCTTGGGTTATTGCTAAACTCCCAACAACCTACAAAACAGACAGATACCTGGTTTTGACTCAGCAAGGCTAGCTAGAAGTGTCAAAAGCATGGAGGATATATATGGCTCTTCACCCAGCTGTACCCTGGAATTCTGTGTGTCTGCGTATATGTGTGAGTATGTGTATGTGAGTATGTGTACACACACATAGAAAGAAAGAGAGAGAAAAAGAGAGAGAGGCCAGAGGACAACCTTGAGTAACTTTGAGTATTTGTCCTTAGGCACTACCCCGTTTTACCTTTTACTGGGGGAACGTCTCACTAACTCTGGGGTTACATGCCTGAATCACCATGCTCAGCTTTTGCATGGGGTCAGGAGAGCTAACTGGGGATCAAACTTGGATCGTCAGGCTTTCGAGGCAAGTGTCTCAAGGACCTCTCTAGGCTCCCTGCTTAGAAACTTCTGATGACCCCTTGCTACTTTCTGCAGGAGCCCAAATACATTATGACTGGCATAATGAGGCCCCTTACATCTGCACTCTGGCTTACACGAAATACATCACCCCTCACCACACTTTATGTGGTCACCTCAGATCAGATGGCTCAGCCATGGCCTCTGTGCCTTGCCTATGATGTTTCCTCGGTTTGGAAGTCCTTTTTTCTATAGTGTCTCTGGGAAGATGTTCTTCCTTCACCCTGTTACTTACGGGTCCCATCCTCTGTGCTTCCAAGACTCTAGGGCAATGGTTCTCAATCTTCCTAATGCTGTGACCCTTTAATATAATTCCTCATAATGTAGGACCCCAGCCATAAAATTATTTTCATTGCTACTTTATAACTATAATTTTGCTACTGTTATGAATGGTAATGTAAATATCTGATATGCAAGATATATGATATGCAACTCCTATGAAAGGGTCATTTGGCCCCCAAAGGGGTCATGACCCAAAACTGATGTTCTAAAGATTTGACATCCCTGTACTCTGATTTGTTTACCTTTCTCTCCCTCTCAGAGGAAGAGATGCCATACTCACTGTTTCCTCCAGCTAGCAGAGCATCTGGCATTGTGCCTATTTACAGAATGAAGGAAGCAGACCTCAGCTGCTTTGAGGAGCCACACTGCAGATCAAGGAATGAGTAGAAAGAGAAAGTAGTGCCAGTTCTGCATTGATAGTGTAAATTTGTTCCAGGTCTATTGCTTGGGGATCGCTGGAGCACCAGATGAATTCAGAAATTTGCACAAAGTTGAATGGATCCACACAAAACATAATAAACAGCCTCGCGCATGCACACACGCCCTTTGAATATCTGCCAGCCACCTCGGTCACTCAAAAGCTCTGAGCCACATCCATGCCCATCAGGAATCTTAGTTTCTCCTGTCCACAGACAATTCTCTGCCCACCACTTCATGATGATGACCTGAAACTCTCCTACCAGCTGCTTCCTTAGGCAAAAGTCAGGACCCTTTCCAAGTTTAAGTACCACATTTATAGTTGGATGGCATTCCTATTCCTTTAACCATCTAGTGGCTGTACAACTACTGATGTTTCGATGGAAGCTTGTCTTTTTAAAGTGTCTCACCAATGGTGCAATTTTCCCCACCGGCATGTAATGGTTCTTGTGCAACCTAGCTACGTGTGGTGTTTTTAGATGCCTGTGCCTTGTGTGTTCAGAGACAACCGTCACTGCCTTACAGGAGACTCCGGAGAAGAACTGTGCAAAGTGTCTCTGATTACAGAGGTGTGTCAGAAATCTGTTTCAGGGCTCCCACCTATAGCTTGTAGATTATGTAGCCCAGCTCTCTAAGACCCTCAAAAAACAGCAGACTTCAATTCTGGAAACTGATAACGAAGTATCAGTCCCTAGACATTTAGAACTCTGTCTGTCTCCCCTTTAACTTCATTATGGTTCTGTTTCAATCAACTTTTCAGGCTTTGGTTTTTTTTCTGGCCCCACAAAATGAACATAAAGATTTTCTTTCTCTAGTGATAAGTATATATTAATAAAATATGTAAGGGAAGCACTGGGCTTTGCTGGGAGACAAAGTGAACAGAAAAGCAATGCCAACCAGGAAATCATGTCTGGAATTTCTCTTGTATTAGGAGAGATGGGAGAGTGGAGATTCTTGGGTAATATGAGCTCAGCTTGTCCCTCACATGGCCTTTGGCACTGAAGCCTGGGGGCTCCCTTTCCTGGGATCTATAAGCTGTACCCAGCACCTGGTGGGATGCCTTCACCCTTGACATTTCATTTTGAAGCCAGTTCCTATTCGTGATAATGCAGGAATGTTCCTCCAGTTGGTGGACCTATGCCAGCTTGAGTGAGCGCCCCAGCCACCAACAGAGTAAACATTACTCAACTGGTTAGGGCTCTGTCACACACATTCTTCCTCTGTGTCCCTAACCTCATGCAGAGCACAGCCCAAACCCATTGGGTCTGAAAACTAGATATTTGGGCTGGAGTAGGAGGAAGCATTTGAAGGAGAAAGTTTTTCCAAAATGAAGCCATTATGTCCATAAATCATACGCAGACAGAACCATGATTCTTATGAAGCCCCAACCTTGTCCTGGGAAGGGGAAAGGGGGTTGTTAAGCTAGTCTTAGTGGTCCAGCCCTGTGTCTGCATACTCACCCACACCAAACACTATGCACTTTTCTTGAGGACAGAGGCAAAGAGATGGGCAGTCTGCTAAAGCCCTCAGATACTGACTTGTCATTAGAAGAATATGAACAATTTCTTGAAGTCGGGGACTCCAGAAACCAAAGCTTCCAAGTGATTTACCACGGCTGCCTCAGTTTCTCTGAGGACAGCACAGGACTTTTGCTCTTCTTTAACCCTAAGGATAAAGACCTGGGTTTGCACAGAGTTTAAGAGATTGAAATTTGGAAAGTCTAGAAAGAGGAAACTAATGGAAAATGAAAGCAATTTAAACACTAGAGTGGTCTTAGTTCTAGACCCTAAAGGCCTTGGGTAGGAGCTCCATTCATGGCAGGAGAAACACAGTCAGGCCTGTGAGGATAGCAAACAATCTTGACTCAAGGGGTAAAGTGTTGAATGACCCTTCAGGGAAGCCCACAGACTGGTTTTCTTATATATAAAAAAAATCAAAGTAAACACAAGCATCGGAGAAAGGAAGAAAGAAAAGCCAACAGCTAAGACTAGGTGCTAATGTGCATGGTGCCTTCAGGCATAACATATAGGTAAGGAGGGAAGAGGGACAGATACCCCATGTTCTTCCTTCCATGGGGGGGTTTGTCTTAGTGAGTACATGCTCATGTCCTTGCCAGAGAACTAGCTGGTTTCTACAAGCAAACATCAGGTGGTTTGCAAGATCACTTTAGCCTACAGTCAAAAGAGCCTCTTTAGCACTGGAGAACTGCAGTAGGCCTCTCCAGGGGATGATTTTCTATGGGGCTTCTCCGTGGGTCACAGATGCCCAGGGCTTCTCAGTGGGCCATAGATGCCCATGTGACACAGTGGACAGCAGAAGTTCTGAGGTTATCACCTAGATAGTCTCACATTCTGAAGTGATTCCCTTTTCTTTTCTTTATAGTCCCCAAGTGGATTCCCGATATGTTAAGCCACCTTATCAGGACCCACAGATAGTCTGAAACAATTTTATGGGTTTGTAGCCTTGTTTCTTGGCTTCATCTGTCCTGAGAGTATATGTACCCTGAGGGCAGATTGTTGGCATGGAGCCTGGCCTGTGCCAGGTACCCAAGAATTTGTGGAATGAGTCAATGACAAAGAATAAAAAGAATGACCTAACGGAGGGCTCCATGAGAAACCACCACAGTATTGTATGTATCCACTAAGTCTCCTGCTTTTCTCTGTAGTGAGGAGAGATATATTGTTTAAGGACAAAAAAGGGAAGGGAAGAAGAAATTAAAACATAATAAAAATAAAACATTACGGAGAGATTTAAGCATTTTCGTGTCAGAAGACATCCGAGAGGGCTGTAGAAGACCGTGTGGGATGCAGCAGGCTGCCTTCTGCACCCGAGATCTCACCCTGTGCTTTATTTTGTGCTAAAATAAATGAATATATGTGGGAGATCATTCTCTAGTCTTGGAGCCCAAGCATAACATCTGTTCTAAGGGAAAAGAGAAAGTGCTTTTGTTAATAAAGGTTGATTGTTTCTAAAGTGAGGCTTAAAAGTGATAACACAGGTCATTTTATTGCTTGGCAAAGAAGATTCTTAAGCCTTGTAGAGTTATGAGATGCCTAAGTTTATACTTAATAAATTAGAAACCCATCTGTGGTCCATTGGGTTGGTTTTTGAGGTAAGGAAAAGGATTGGTTAACAAGCGCTTACTGTGGCAATGTAATTTAAACACTTAAAAAAAAAAAGAAACTAAGGTAAAAACCTAAGAAGGGTTAATGACAGACATTGCTAGTCTATTGCCTGTGGGGGCAGACAGTGTCCTGCTGCAGTCTGGCTCCTGGGGTCACTGTCTTTTTCTGAGAGGCTGCCTTTGCAGGCAGGGGCAATATGGCTGCAACAAAGGCTCCCAGGTTTGGCTGACAGGGAGAATACTGATGCTCCTAGTGGGTTGGGCAATGTGAGGAAGGCTATAAAGCCATCAGAAGACTGAGCCACTGGGTGTCCACACAAAGTAAGGACCTATAAACAGACATCTGTATTGTGACTGAAGGGCTAATAAAGTTGCCTTAGAAAAGGGAGGTTTTTCCACTGTGACCTATTCATAAGCAATTCCCCCCACTAGGAGGGAATACCCAGGGACAAGATCCTTTGAGGTCTGACAAGTGTTAGAGCTCCCTCCTTAATGGGGTTTTGCCTAGCCAAACCCTGACCTCCTCATCACTATCATTGGGACAGTTCCATCAACATCATCACCATCATCATCATCACTATTATCATCAGCATCATGATGACAGATCGATGCTGATCACTCAGCAAGCTCATGACTGGATGCTCGACCCAAGGAGCACCAGGTATCAGACACTGGGACTTTGGTAGGTAGATGACAGCTGGCTTCTCATCTGCTAGGAGAAGAGGAGCACCAGGTGAGCACTTGGTGACTCAATGAGAGAATTGACAGCTGCTCAGAGCCTGGCAGATTTTTTCTGTCTCTTCAGGTAGCTCAGCTGTACAGAGTCTAGGTCTCAGGTTACTCTGTGGGAACGCAGAAAGACCCAGTCTCAAATTTTTCTTGTCCAAGAAATATTGGTTAGGAAAAGATGATTAAAAAAAGTCTAAATCAGTAGACCATGAAGCTAACTAGTACAACTAAACTAAATGCTCTAAATCAGTAGAAACCAAGCTAGAACAGCATTAGGGTGAAAGCCACCCTGTGATCTTTGAGAAGTTTCTGGGAGCACTTAATGCTGGCACTATTTTGTGAATTGTAAACTTGAGATAAGAGATGCTGCATCAGGACATCGTTTCCAGAAAAGCGAAAGTAGGCTTTAAATAATGTTTGCAGATGCCATAGAAAAAGGACTGTTATACTCAGTTTAACTATAAAGTAGAATAACAAACTTACAATGCAGAACATTTATACATTAAGCATTTGGGCAGGTATCTGTAACAGATACATTCATTGCACACTTGAGTAGAGTGTCAGGCCTAGCAATAGAGACAGTGAAGAATGGGGAGGGGGGTGCTTGGGTAGGGCTCAGCTCAAGGTTACTTCTGCTACTCAGGCTTCCCTTCACTATGGGAACAAGGGAGAACCTTTTGTGGTTTTCTTTGACAGGAAGGAATTCAAGCCCTGGAATAGAATTCTGTATAACAAAGAAGATAGTCTGGACATTTCAGTTCCCATCTGTAAAATACCTAGAGCCTTGGAGCATTTGGGGCGCTCACTTTGCACCCACTATGCAAACTGCAGGTGTTGTTTGGAGAGTCCCTGTCCTTGCCACACTCACCCAGGCTTTATGGCCATCAGAGTTCAACAGGTGTTGACCAAGAAGAGGCATATCCTGCCATGGACAAGGTTCCAAGGCACAAGGCATGGGCATACAGACTGCCACTCAAAGGTTCCGGAAGTGTTAACCTCTGGCAGTTATAAGTGTCTTGTTTATACCCAGTATAAATCTGTTTATTGTGACTGGCCCCACCCATCTCTGCTGATGTTGTAAAGCCCTAATGGTCCCTAATAAAGGTGGAAGGCTTCTAACAGCACAGAGTTCCTGAAACGGGGATGGAGTGAGGGAGAGAAAAAAGAAGGATAGAGACAGATGATGAGCCTAACAATAAAGCACCACAATGGCAAACCTCTCTCTGTACTTCAAACAGCAGAGTTGGGACTTCAAGACTGGAAGCAACACATGGTCTCCACGTAATGACAGGTCAGAATCCTTAATAAGTTTCATGATTTTTTTTTTTCCACCATTACTCCTAGTTAGACGTTCTGGTTTCTGGGATCTCTGTCCAGGGCTCTTGACCCCAGCTGTCTCTAGCTGTCTCTTCTCTTCCAGCTGAGCAAAGAACCATTGGATCATTGTCAACCCTTCAGAATGCTCCTGTTCCATCCAGCTAAGTGCCAGCCAACCTCTGACTGTGCAGCCAATTGTCTTGGGACACTTGTCACGATGCTCTACACCCAAGTAACACTGTACCTCAGCAATTTTGATCTTACAGGTGTGTGTAGAGCTACCGTGTCTAGGTTTAAGGAGCCCCCAGATCACTCTGTTGTGCTCTAGGAAGGAAATTGGAGAACCCCAGATTTTGCCAGTGTTTTCAGTTTCATGATTTTGGATGTCTGAAGTGACCAGAGTTCATAGAAAACTGCAAAGCCACATCCTTATCAAGAACCCAAGGAGACATGGGGCCCTTCCTTGGTCAGCTCAGGAGCTCTCTACAAGAGCCCCAAATCTTCCTTGCCAAGCAACAAGATGAGCTAGGACATGCTTTATCACTTTGCAGCCTCACAAAGTAGGTATTAGGATCCCTATCGGGCCAAAGAAGCCAAGGAGCTTATTTGAGAACACACTGCTAGGTAATGACGAAATCTGTTCAAATGAACTCTGTTTTGAGGGCCACATCTTGCTTCCAAGTGCATCCATCTCAGTGTAGTCCTAAGGAGGGGCTGTCTGTTAGTTTTTTGCATGTGGTGTGTCCATTCATGTGCCACATGCAAAAAAACTAACACTGTCTGGAAGCAGCAAACCTCATGGCTCCCCACGTTAGATAGACTCCTCTTGGAAAAGCCATTAAGTACCCAAGCCCATCTCCAAAATTTGCCTCCAACATACAGAGTATGCTACCCAAGAAACTTTGCTGTCCCCAGAACAGTAGAAGGATAAACTCCTCCCTGCTGAGGACTCTGTAATGGCCAGAGCTACCCAAGGTGCTGCTGAGGAGGCTGTACAGGGGGAGAGTGAGCTGGGGCTCAAGGTGGGCCAAGTGGCTTCCCCAGAACCCTGAGGCTTCCTGTGCTCACTGCAGCCTGCCGTCCACTCTCCCTTTCTTGTACTGCCTCTGCCTCAAGTTGGAGCTAGCACCCTTTCTCAGAACAAAGGGCAGCATGCTTCTCAGACCTCAGCCTCCCTCTAGCTGGCAGCTTCCATAGCCGAATTACATACAAGCAATGCATACAAGTAAGGCAATCACACCCACTTTCATTAAAGGAGAAAAATGCCCTGACAGGTACAGGGAAGTTTTGGTCATCTGTTGCTCCTGACCTCCTAATGTATGGTTCTGAATCCATTTCCCAACGTCAGTCCACGTATCTCACAGCTTCCTCAGCCTCGATCCTCGATCATGGCTTCTACTGACTAATCTGTCTTCCTGTTCCTACCTTAAAGACCTTCTTCCGCCCAGATGTTTCATATCCAGGTTAGGATTAAAGGTGTGAGCTAATATTATTTGGTAGTTAGGCCTTGAACTCACAGAAACACAGAAAGATCTTCATCTCCGGAGTTAGGGAATTAAAGGCGTAGGTCACCACTCCCAGCTTTCCCCATGCTGGGATTAAAGACTCTCTGACCCTGGCTTGACTGTGGGTGGATCTGTTCTCTGATATTCCAGACTGCTTTTATTAAATATATAGCATAGCACCATAAGAAGAGCTTGTAATGACATGTTAAAGAGGATTGGTACCACGTGGTCAGTCAAAGAAGGGTTAGGGGGAGGGCAGATGAGCTAGCTGCTAATGGAGTTGAAGAAGCTCAGTACTGGCAGTGAGGTCCCCCGAGCCATCCTCTTTGCCAGCACCAGAAAGTCAGCCCCAACCCCTTCCACCACTTGACCCTCATTTGAAATGTGCATTTTGACATATCTCAGGAAATAGACATGCATTTTATTATGAAGGAGTTTAGAGTTAGTTCTCAACTCTTGGTGGCACATTAGGTTCACTTGGAAAGTTTTTATAACTACCGAAGCGTGGCCTGGCTCCCTACAGCATCTAACATAATAGGGCTAGCTGCTATTTGAGAATTTTGCTTACCCAAGCAACCTGCTTTCACATGTGTGAACCAAGAATAACAAGTATGTGTGTGTGTATACATACATGTGTTTTATATATATTTAATGTGTGTGTGTGTGGGGGGTTGTGAACTTGCTCAGAAGTGTTGGATGCCCTTAGAGCTGGGGTTACAAGTGGCAGTGACCTTTCTGATGTGAGTACTGGGAACTGAACTCAGGTCCTCTGGAAGAGAAATGCTTACTCTTAATCACTGAGCAATCACTCTAGCCCTGGTTTTTATGTTTTTAAATAGTTGGAAAAATTCCAAAGGAGAATATGTCATGATATGTAAAAATAACATGAATTCAAATTTCAGCTCTCATAAGATTGTGTTGGGGACAGCCACACACTCACTAATGCACAGTCTGCTGTGGCTGTTTTGGGGCTACACGGGCAGGGTTGAATGGCTGTGACTGCGACCATATAGCTTGAGAAGCCTAAACTACCCACTTTTGGCTTTTTACTGAAAAAGTTGCCTGGTTATGTTCTAGAGGACCTGTGAACAGCCCAGGATAATTAGGAGTAAATGCTTTATTTGACTTTATTTTGAAGATAGATTATATTAGTATATAATATAAATAGTATATGTAAAATGTACACATATGTTTACCTGATGTATGCATATTATGTGTGTAGATACACACACACACACACACACACACACACACACACACACGTGCACGTGTCCCCCTTTGCTTCCACATTTGTGGTTTTACTTCCTGTTTAGAAGCAGGTAGAGGCCTAAGCCCAACTCCTGTGCCTTCCATTAAGGAGGAGGCTTCAAAGGCCCTTGCCCAGATCTCTGTCTCTCTCTATAGCTTTAGTGTTTCATTCTCTCCAAGTTTCTGTTACTTTCCATCAAACATTTGACAAACAGATTCCAAGAGCACTTCTTCCATAAGCTGCAGGCTGGACTACTGCTTCCTGGCTGCTTCCTTCCTCTTCAGAGGGGATGGGGGGTGGGAGGGGTGTGCTAGCAATGAGTCCAGAATCCTCAATGGATCCTTCAGAGGGATTAGGCAGAGCCAGTGGGCTGCCTCAGGTGATAGGTCTCATTATCAGCTGGGAGTCCTTTTGTGCTGAGGCCAGAGCCCACTAGTGCCCTGCCCTGTGTCTTTGTATGCAGACCAGGACTGACCCCCTAGGGGACTGACAGCAGAGTGCCTTTAAGACTAGGCCTCTTAATCTCATTAATATCCTGATTGTCTTTCCCAATCTAGTGGGAATTGATGGGGTGGTTCCCACAAGATAAAATAGCCTTTAAATTCAGGAGATAGTTTAAGTCCCTAAGAAACAGAACATTGAAGCCTTGTCCACCTCTGAACTCTTAAAGCAAGCTAGGATTCCAGGCGATTCTGTCTTTCCTCGTACTAAGGGACAATGCACTGGCTCATTCACTCTGGGAACCTTTGCTGCAGAGATGAATATTTTTTACAGCTTCCTTCATAACCCTCCTCCTCTAGTCTGCTGCCCAGGGAGAGGGTGGAGCTCCCAGAGGTGAGCTGAGATGCCTACTCTGCCTCACAGGCCCCATTAAGTTGTTAAAGCTTTTAGTGCCCCAGACAGGGAGAATGCAAGAGCAGTTCAAATCCCTATACAGACAGGGATGGGCTTGGGAAAGAGAGGCCTTCCTTTATTTCCACAGAATTCACCTTGTTCAGGGGCAGCAGCTGGGGAGATAGGGGGGGGCAGGGACAGTGAATGAGCTAGCCTGAGTCTTTCCACCTTACCACGGTCACTCTTTGGAAACAGCAGAAGTACAGAAGAGGGTCTCTCTCTCCTCTCTCTCTCTCTCTCTCTCTCTCTCTCTCTCTCTCTCTC
>PVIH01000461.1:38695-50376 GCA_004025045.1 Sigmodon hispidus | reverse complement strand
TTAGCTGGCAACCAGGGATATCAATACAGATAGCTCCTGCCCTCCTAGGATCTGGGGAAGGGTAAGGGAGACAAAGCACACAGGTGCCAGTCCAGTGCCTGGTACCAAAGACATGCTGAATCAACACAGAATGTTGTGATTTCTCATCTTCAGTCTGTCCTGCTCTTGAGTATATATATTGCCATGGAGAAGTGCAGCTATATAGGTCATTTTTACCTCGACCAGGAATGAATCTGCTTTGTCTAAGTCATGGGGTAAGATTCCCGCAGCCACGGGAGGATGTTGGTATGGGAGGCTAAGGCAAGTGGAGGACTCTATGTTTCCTTTTCCTTTTCTTTTGTTTTTTTGTTTTTTTGTTTTTTGAGACAGGGTTTCTCTGTGTAGCTTTGGAACCTGTGACTCTGTAGACCAGGCTGGCCTTGAACTCACAGAGATCCACCTGGTTCTGCCTTCTGAGTGCTGGGATCAAAGGCATGCACCACCATCATTCCTTGACTCTGTGTTTTCAAGTTCTGGTCCATGTCAGGGAAGTCTGGCCTGCTGGGCAGGGAAAGGGAGGGATGGACCAACGGCAGGAGAAAACAGCAGCTGCAGAAACAATACGTTCTCTTAGGCTGACCCAGAGCCCCAAACCCTATCCTAGGGAGGTGTCTTCTCCTCCTGTGACTCACTGACTTTGTTGAAGAACAAGTACCCATTTCCTCCTGAGAGAGCACATGTGTGGGAGGGCAGAGGCTGATGGGGACTGTGTGTCCCTCCCTGGCTTCCTTGGGGAGGTAGCGAGGTGGTTTAGACTAGAGCAAGGTGTTCAGTGAACAAGGCCACCCAATCTTGGGCCAAGGCTAGCCCAGCTCCTATCCCACAACTTCCTCCTCCTCTGAGCCAATCAATACAAGCACCAGTCTCCAACCAGCTCCTTTTTCTTGCCACAGCCCTGTCCTCTGACCTTTTGGGGGCCTTTTCCTTGATTCAGCTCCAGAATGGAGGTAGAGGCCATCACTCCGGGTCTGTTCAATGGGCCCAGAATGGGTTGTCACAGGGTCTATAACCAAGGACAGCTCCTGCTGGCCAGTGCTGGAATGGGGAAGGCAACAGATAAAGGCCTTCCAGTGTGAAGATAAATGACTGCCTGCAGCCTGCTACAGTAACTTCGGGCCCCCAAGAGGAAGAGACAAAGGTCGCCCCTGTGACACTCCCTGGAAAGATGAAGGCCCAGCAGCAGCGGCCAGGCTGGTTCAAAGCCTAAGCTTAATTGTCAATTAAGCTTGCTTAAGGCAGACAAAGCCATGACAACCCCTGGCTGCATGCTGCTGTGTGACTGTAAAGGCAGAGAGGGGCAAGGCTGAAAACAGCTGATTCTGCTGACTGTGTTTGTAGGGTACCTTGTAACCAACAGGCCGCTGACAGAGGCAAAGGGCTCCTCCTGCCATCCCTATTGTGTGGGACATTCCAGGACCAGGGTCACATTGTGGTCATCCTGGGCAAGTGGGGCACATGCAGTAAGCATGGCTGGGAAGGAAGGGGATTGTATAGGGAAGGAGGCTCAACTCTCCAGGAAGAGAGTTCTGGTGCTGCCAGATCTCCTGGCTTGGGTGCCAGGGTTTGGGGTTCAGACAAGAAACAGTGTAGAGCAGGGAGCTTGGACTTAGAGGCCTTGTCCCTCCACAGCTCAGCCTTGGAGATGACAAGTGTTAGGGGCTGGGGGATGTCTTGGAGGGCAAAAGTACTAGCTCCTTAAGCATAAGAACCAGAGTTCAGAGCTCCAGGACCCATGTAAATGCTGGGCAGACACAGGGCTTGTCTATCATTCTGCACATTGAGAGGTGGATACAGGGGCTCCTCACAGGAAGAGAGCTACGCAGAGTAAATCTAGTGTAATCTCACTAGTAATCTAGTGTTCTTCTCTTCTATGTTCAAGTAAGAGACCCTGGCTTAAATGTAAGGTAGAGAGTCATCCAGAAAGACTGGACACCAACCTCCAATTTCTCTCTTAGTCTTTTTTGCACCAATTCCCCAATGGCTTACAGGAATGTCTAACCCCATGGCTTAGACACCACACACACACACACACACACACACACACACACACACACACACACACACGAGTATGTGCCCATATGTATGTAAGTATGCATACTTAAATGTATGTACATGTCATATACATACATGCACATGGAGAGGAAGAGAGAGTGAGCAAGATAGAGCTAGATGATAGATAGACAGACAGACAGACGGACGGACGGACAGACAGACAGACAGACAGATAGATAGATAGATAGATAGATAGATAGATAGATAGATAGATAACCAGTGCTTATTGATACTGGGTGTTGGTTCCAAGTTTTAGGTTCCAAGTTAGCCATGTTTTTTGGCCTGGCCAGGGACTGAGGAGACCCCACTATGGGGTGGGTATAGTGAGGCTCTGCAGCTCAAATTTGAGCACTGCTGTCTGACCAGTCCCGGGGAAAGTCCTAAGAGCCATCTTGACAGTCTGAGAAGGGCATCTAGGGTTCTGATTTCAGAACTGCAGAGCACACTGGGCATTTCTCTGCCAGACCCAGAATGAGAATGGGTCTCACTGCCTCTTAGGAGTAATGTCCACGGGTGTGAAATTAAAAAAGAAAACAGGGTCTTTTGCCTGCCCTTATTCCACTGCCTCGTTTGTCCTCTGCAGCACTGAGACGTCACTAGTGAACTCACTGAAGTTTGTTGGAAACAGTGGTTATTCACAGGTCCACCCATTTAATCTTCGCCTGCACACAGCATCCCTTTGACACACAGGAAACTCAGAACTTATGTGAGTTAGTCACACGCATCATCTGTCTACTTAGAACTGTTTCGAAATGACACTCAAAGAATCCAGTACCTGGGCAGTCAAGGAGTACCATGATGTTTCTTGAGTGAAAATGAAACCTAAACAGTCACTGAAAATACCCAGTGTCCCATAAGAATCCCCCTCCCATGACAGCTGTGGAATCTTTCTCTAGAAAAGCCCACGATGCCCCCAGAGATAACCTTGGACCCAAGCTGATACTGGAGTCTCCATGCTGGTGCAAGGTCCTCCCTACAGGGTATAAAATTCTGAGGATGCAGGGCCTCATGCCCCATCCTTTTCCTTTTCCTCCCTGTTTAAATGTACTGGTTAGGCACACACTGCACCAAAGAGCTACACCCCCAACTTATACTGTCAGGATCTGGTTAGCACTTAATGCACATTTATGTTGCAAGAATCAACAGACTCGGTGTCTGATTATCATCATGTGATTTTGGACAAATTATCTCTTTCTGGGCCTCAGGTTTTTTTGTTTTGTTTTTGTTTTTAAGTCTTTCTGAGTATCTATCCTTATACTTTTCACAAAGGTCCAGACTTTTGGGACAGTCCAGAGACTCCATTGTTGGTGGATCATACCCTTCTCGGATGCCCATCTTTGGCTGTCTGTTGCCCTTGTTTCTAATACCTGGCCCTGCTGCCTTACTTAGCTCTCTGGCTCTTCAGCCAAGGCACAGAGATCCTGAGCTAGCGACCCTGTGGTGACCTCAGCACAACCCCAGCTTGTCAGAAAGCTGCTGAGCCTTTGTTTGGCTTGCGGGCTCCCTGACTTTGGTGTGGAGATCACAGGTCCCAGCACAATGGCCATTGTCTTCTCAACAATGATCCTTGCCCTGACCACGCCTCACACAGCTTCCAGATTTAGCTCCATGGATCACCATGGTGGGCGAATGCTCCAGCCCTGCTCCACCACCTACCCGACAAACTTTGCTTTGTATTGCTGTAAAGGAGTTAAGTGATTCCTGGTCAGGCCAACACTTGCTCCCCTCACTGCCCTCAGCTTCTTTGCCTCTCATGAATAAGACAGCTTTCTTTTGGGGTATCTGAGTCCTTCCCTACACTCAGAGCAGGGCCTAGAGACACTTCAAACTGGTCTCAGACTTCAAGCTGGTCAATTTCAGGTCTTAGGCTGAATCTCCTGTAAGTGGCAGGCTGGAAACAAATATTTATGTATCACCTAATTCGTAATTCAGACTCTGTCCTGATGATTTGGACTACCGGATGGGTCAGGTAGCTGATGGATCAGCTTCCAGGTCTTGGGCCTTTCCCACAAAAAAGGTAGGTAGCAGGTGAGCAGAAGGAAAAACCTCAGAGCACAGTCGATTTTGACAATGTCTGGCTTTCCTTTCTCAAGTCTTTTCCCAGATCAGGAAGCAGTGTTGTTTGGTGTACATGAGTACCAAACAGCCATCTATAGGCACCTCCTCATTTCTGGTAAACTGACTTTCTTAGGAGAATTGAGACCCATGAGAAGACATGGCTGACACAGTGCGTGGCTTATAGGGGTCTTTTTCTACATAAGGATATAGGCTTCTATCTTGACACATTCAAACCCCACGGCAGAAACATTCTGATCTGGGCCAACATGGTACAAACTCTTTAGCCAGCTCATCACAGAAGATCGCAAATGATGCACCTCATCTTAATCCTGGCTCAGCACAGCAGATGCTGCTGCCCAAGTGGCTTTTCCCCTAACAGCCTTGCTGAAACTAGACAGTACCAAATAGGATATGGCCGGCACGGCAGAGGCTGGCCAGAATGCCGTTTTCCATCATACTGACCAGTAACACATCACTGTGATCTCCCTGCCTGCAGCTTGGACCTGGCACCCCCTCCCAAAGGCAGCCTTCTCTGAGGATAATCTGTGCAGCTGAGTCAGCAACCACCCAGGGAGAATGAAGACGGAGAAGAAAGGGCATAGGACTCCTTGAAGGCCAAACAGCTGAGCAAGGAGTGGGAGGAAACCTGACCAGAGGCACGCACTTCTCTTTTGTGAGAATGTCCTAGCAAAAGGAGAACAGACAGGTCCGTCACCATTTCAAAGTGTATGCTCCTCTGCAGCACCGGGAACAGAATGAAGCTGGTGAAGAAGGTGACAGGCAGTGAGAGGCACTGGTCTCCACTTACCTGACAGCTTGTTGGGAGGAGAGGAGCTGGGCTGGTGGTGGGGAGAGCCGTGGGAGAGCAGAGGGTTCAGATTGTGCGTCTGGTTGGAGCTATAGGCATCCATGGCCAGCTTCTGCCGGAATGCTTCTTCCTTCCGGCGGTTTGCAAACCAGTTGTAGACACGGACCTCAGTGACCAAGTTGGAGCCTAGGCCGTGGGCTTTGGAGGGAGAGACCCCTCGTTGCAAACATTCTGCCCTAAGAAGAACAGAGGGGAGAGATGTGAGTGAGGGTGGCTGGGGAAATTGTGTGTGCTGGGTCCCAAACACACATAGTAGAGGCTGAAGGTCAGGAGAAGCCTGTCCAGAGAAAGACCATCCTCAGTATCTGAGAGGAAAGGAGAGAAGTTTTAGCTCAGGCCCTGAGTAAACTATGCTACCTAGAAGGCCTAGCATAGGCCCCTGTGACTCCTCTGAGATGTGGGCAAGCCAAGGATCAGCAATTTCAAGAGAGGGCCCAGTAATCGGCCTCCTGATACCTCCTGATACAGAGTCCTTTGCTGACTTTATCTGAGTCTCTTCCAGGAACTGTGAGAGACATCTGGGCTTTGGATACCCCCAAAAGGGTGCAGGGAATTTGGATTCTTCATTATACTCTAGGGCAAAGGACTAGCAGAGATGGGCAGAGTCATTCAAGAGGCAGCAGAGAGGGCAGGTCTCTGATTATGAGCACCAGTGAAACCCCTCAGTCTATTGTGAGCTATGCTCTTGGACACCACTGGGTGGAAGACCTTGTGCCAAACACAGGCTCTATGGTTTCACTGCCCAGGCTGCTCAGTTCAGAGGCATAGCAAAGGCCCCACAGGCCTCTGCTAGAGCAAGGAGCAAGTGTCCTAAAGAATCAAAATTGGAATGAAAGAATAGAAAAAGAATGAAGCCGGGACTGGAGAGATGGCTCAGCGGTTAAGAGCACTGACTGTTCTTCCAGAGGACCTGAGTTCAATTCCCAGCACCCACATGGTGGTTCACAACCATCTGTAATGACATCTGGACCCTCTTCTATATACTATATACATAATAAATATATATTAAAAAATAAAGAAAAAGAATGAAGACAAAAGGATTCTCCAAGGACTTCCAGGGTTTGCTTAAATATATATATAGTTAAGAAAGAGAAAGGAGTCTGTGGAGTCAGTATAGACAGAGCCGACCAGAGAGAGCCAACCAATTCTTACTCTCTCACTAAATTTCCTTAATTGTTTGCTTGAGAGAAAGAGGGTCTCACTCTGAAGCCCAGATGGGCCTCAACCTCTCCACCCCGCTTTGTCTCCCGAGTGCTGGGATTACAGGTATGGCACTCATTCTCGAAACCTGAGTCAGGCCCTGGTTTCTTTCCAGTTGCATGGGGAGACAGTTAGTAGAAGTCCGAGTTTAGGGACAGCGTGGTGATGACTGTATGGAGTGGAAACACATCTCTCCAGCATAATATTTTATGCCAGAGCTTTTACAATATCTTCCCTAAGATAATCACTTGTGGGAGTAATAGTTTAGTATTTCACAAAGGTGACGCCATGATTGACAAATAATAATGCTACACAGGCTCCTTAAACGCAGAGCATCTTGGATGTTTTTCTTCTTTAAACATTCTTTTGTGTGTGTGTGTGTGTGTGTGTGCTTGTGCACATGCATACACCAACTCACACACCACAGGACATATGCTAAATTTAGAGGGCAATTTGCCAGATTAGATTCTTTCTCCATCATGTCAAGGATCATATTCAGGCAGTCCAACAAATGCCTAAATCTCTGTGCCATCTTGCCAGTCCTTCTCAGAGCTCTTAATATATTAAAATAAGCCATGGCCCCCTGAAGAAGTACTCCTGTGATGTGTCTCAAACCTATTTATTAATAAATCAAATTTGGGTTTCTTAGAACAGACTTTGGGAGACCCTGATTTAACCACCCTTCTCTGGATAACCGAGGGAGATGAACCTTCCCGCTGATTGCTCAAGTGGGCTCCTGGTATTACCTGTTACACTCCTCCACTAAGGCCTCCCTCTCCTCCTTGCTGGGATTCTTTTGCCGGTCGTAGGCCTGGTACAAAATTTGCTGGGATGCGGGCCCCCATTTGAACCGGTTGCGACGCATCTTCTTGTTGGAGGGCTCAGAGCAGGCATCCTCGGACTGCCCAGGCCCCTGGTTCTGTTGACTGAACTCTGGAAAGAGAAACAGCAGCTGATCCTGACTGCTTTTGTCTGTCATATTTCCAGAGCTCTGGACTGTCTGGTTGAACTCTGAAAAGAGAAAGGAGTAGATTTGATAGAGCCTGTAGCCTTCACTCCACAGACAGACAGACAGACAGACAGACAGACAGACAGACGGACCAATGGACAAAGACCCCTTGATTTCTCTCCCTTAAGTTTTACAATCTGCTCTAATTTCATGTGGAGATACAGAGAGGATACTTTATGGACAGGTTCCTTCCTGCTCATCTTATGTCCCCAGCAAGGCCACACTTCCTTTTCCTGGACAGAGCTTAGATACAGCCAAGTTAGTGTCTTGAGAAAATTAATTATTTTCCTTTGACTCATTGACCTTCTGACATTTAGTGACACTCTGAGTCCTGAATGCCTTTTTTTCTATTTTGATTGATTTTTTTTTTTTTTTGAGAGAAGTTACTCTATAGACCAGGTTGGCCTTGAATTCCAGAGATCCACCTGCTTCTGCTTTCTGAGTGCTGGGATTAAAGGTGTGCACCACCACTGCCAGGCTCCGAATGCTTGGTTTTTGATGACAAGGAGATGAGTCCAGTTAAGTCTCAGGCCCAGGTGTTCACAGGTGTAATTTCCACTTAACTAGCATATCAACGCAGTGTGTAGTCCTCCTGATCTTCACTCTTTATCCTGGGCACCTACATTCTAACATTAGGTACATGAAACCCCAAACCTTTAGTATCATGCCCTAAAATAAAAGGGAGCTTCATATCCACAAAAGAGATGTTCCCTAGACTTCTAGTATGATTGCAAAGGTAATAGTGTGTGTGTGTGTGTGTGATGTATGTGATATGTGTGTATATGATATGTGTGCCTGTGTGTCCCAGGGAACCTGTAATGAGGGAAATGACTTAAGATCTGTCCACATAGTTTGAAAGATGGAAGTGCAGAGTCCCAAATGGAGGACCTTTCTGGGAATGATGCTGAAGAGACTGAAGAAAGATGGAAGGAAATCCCTAGTTGCTACTTTCCAGGCCTGGGCAAAGCGGCCTTCAGTCTATCTTCCTCAAATGAGTGAATGGTGGAGAAGAGCCTGGCCCAGTGGGACATGTCAGCTTATGTGACTGGAATGAGGTTTAGATATATAATTTATTGAGAAGGGAACTGTGTTGTTTTCTGTCTCCTATCTGCATGGACAGGGTTTGCAGAAGCCCAGGACATGTAACAGATTCATTCCCTAGCCCTTGTTCCCTGTGTTCTAGACCTTGATGTTTTCCTTTCTCAGTTCTTGGGGTCACTCATAGTTCTCAGAGTGTCAGCCACAATCTCTGGAGCCCTATAGTAATGCCTCTGGAAACCATAATCTCAGACAACTGAATCACAGATCTACACTACTACCCTGAACCCCTTCATAAACCCATCCTAGCATCTCCGGTTTGTTACCTGGGATTTTATGGCATGCTGTGGGCTTTACTTCTATTTTGACTCATCCCAAGGAAATGCTGGGCTTCTACCCAGCCTGGATTTAGGATTCCAGCTTATGGGGTGGGAGGCTGCCTTTGTCTAGTGAGTGGCCAATGGCCAATTCAGAAACAGCCTCCCTAGGTGGATGGACAGTCTCTGTCATTGGAGCTTTTGCTTTGAGATGGTCCTTGAGCTACCTTAGGGCTCTGTTTGCACTAATGTCCACTGTGTTTTTAGAAACCAGAAAATGCCTCTGCTAAGTGTAAAAGCAGAATGTTATCAGTCTCCCTGGGATGATGTGGAAAAATGGTAACTCCTCCCACAGTCAGACTTTTCTGAGTGTTTTCAGCCCTTATACCAATCAGTCCTCATAGCAGTTCTATAAGTGCTGTTACTTGAGGGTGGAGGTGGATACAGAGATCCCCTGTGCATTGAGGGAGAGGACTATTTAATGTCTCCCCTGCTCCCTGTGGGCCCTGCACCACATCTGTAGAGTCCTCTATGAGTAATGTCTAAAGCCAGTGAGAATAACCCCAAGTGTCTGGGATACATTTAAGATTTTTCATTTGAAATAAAAGATGTCATAGGGAGTGGACCACCTCTCCAGTGCAACACCCTCTACATGTGACCCTTCACTTAATTCCCATAGCCTTTCTATGGGTGAAGCACCATTACTTCCAAGAGCAGATAAAGAAACTGAAGTTCAGAGTGGTTAAGTGACTTATCTGAAGTCACAGGAACCTAGAATGTCCCTAGGCACTTGCTTATGAATTCTCCAAACAGCAATGTCCAGACTCCCCAAATTCTGACTGCAGCGGAGGAGGTTTTTGCTACAGGCATCCTCCAGTATGAGGCTGCTCTTCTGGGAGACAGTAACCTCTATAAGGTCTGAATTCAGAGTATTTGTGGGCCAATAAAGGCCTCACAGGCCTCAGGGACCTGGCCAGACTCCCACAGGCCCTCTAGCTACCAACAGTTTCCCCTACTTTCTTTCAAATTAAATGGAATAGAAAATGTTGGATACCTGTTACAATGGCATAGGAATGTTTGCTGGGGCAGACTCATCCTAGGCTTGGGAGCTAGTGCAGAAAGTTCTGTATGTATAGACAAGTCCTTGAATGGTACCATTTATTAGTTTGATTTTTCATGAAACTTTTGCAGGCATCTTATTTTCTTCTCTTTCTCTTTTCATCTAACCCATTCCTTTAATCTTTCTTTTATGTAACTCTCCAAGTTTTGTCCCATGCTGGTGTGACTTTTCTTTATCCTTTAAGACTTAATAAGAGTGATACTTCCTCCAGTAAGTCTTCCAGGATTTTTCCAGGTGATATTGCAGTCACTCCCGCTGCCCAGTGCATACCTTTTAAAGAGCACTTGGAAAGTGGTTATCATTAATTACTCAAACTTCTGAATTCTTCCAGGGGAGTATAAGTCTCTGGAAGCAAGGACTTGTGTACCCTGCAGCCTAGCAAAGTGCTTGGGACATGACAAGTGCATGCATGATAATTACAGGAGGAGGAATATGTTCTTAAATTCTGTCTCCTGCAGGCTACACTCCCTTGCTCAATGACCCCTTCTTGAGCATCCCAAGACTCTTTTGGGATTTCTGTCTTGTTAGATGGTCCATGTCTTCTGTGTCATCCTGTCTGTCCTGGGGAAGCTGAGTGAATATCACCCTGACTATTGAGCCAGTCCCAGGGCTGCCTGGCTTTGGAGACTGTGGCTCCTGAGGGTCCATGCAGGAACTGAAGAGCTGCTTCATGTCAGGAGGTCAGTTTCTTAATTCCCACCACCCTGGAGAGGGATCAACCCATACTTTAAAGGATTGACTCCTCTATGCAGTAAACAGACTCCTGGCAGCTTCTACTGTGATCACACAATATTCCAACTTGAGAATTAGTCTCAGTTGAGACAATTGCCCCAAACCTTTCCTTCCTCTGCTGGCCTTTGCCCACAGGCACTGGCACAGTAAACACAGACACAATCATTGTGGAGCAGTGTGTAGAAAAACAAACCCAAGAACATTCTGAAAAGTGGCTGTCTAGCAAGAGATAAAAAATTCCTACCCAGAAAATAATGGAAATGAACATATTGGCAAAGACAAGCTTATAGCCTGGGAGAAGGAGCAGGGCAGGAGAGAATGAACTGGGCAGCGGCAGGGGGAGGTACCCAAAGAGTGAGTTGGGAGTGGCAGCAGCAGCCAAAACTGTTCTACAAAATGGGCTGGGTCCAAACAGTTCAAGTGCAATGGCCAAGAATGGCCTCCCGAATAAAAACAGCTCAAGGTTGAAACCCCACTCAACTTAAAGATCCAAGCTTCTGACATTCTTGGGTGGAAGGAATCTTGGTACAGAAAGGAGACCTTAGGTTAAGAACTGAAATAAACCTAGAGGTGCTAGAGCATGCCTGTGATCCCAGCACCCAGGAGGCAAAGGCAGGAGAATCTCTGAGTTCAAGGCCAGCCTGGTCTACAGAGGGAGTTCTAGGACAGCCTGGGCTACACAGAGAAACTCTGTCTCAAAAAACCAAAAAAACTGAAACAAAATCCCAAATAACAAACAAACAAACAAAAACCCTAGAAGTGATGAGAACTGGAGGAACAAAGCACCACGAGTCACTCTGTACCACGCAATCCTCTATAAACATTATTGGGATCGCTGATGACAGCTCAACAAAATCTGAGTCTTAGGTGGCAGTAGCATTTCAAGGGTAATCTGGGAAATTTGGTAGTTGCATGAAGCATGTGTGGGACAACCTGTTGGTACAACACACAAAATATAAGGGGGTGGATTATATAGGCAACTGACTGTAAAATGAGAATCTCTTCCTACTTTTTAAAAATAAGTTATTCCAAACTAAAAACATTTAATTGAAATCATGTAAAACAAAACAAAACAGACAAAAAAAAAAAAAAAAAAAAAAAAAAAAAAAAAAAAAAAAAAAAAAAAAAAAAAAAAAAAAAAAAAAAAAAAAAAAAAAAAAAAAAAAAAAAAAAAAAAAAAAAAAAAAAAAAAAAAAAAAAAAAAAAAAAAAAAAAAAAAAAAAAAAAAAAAAAAAAAAAAAAAAAAAA
>PVIH01000461.1:5455-38595 GCA_004025045.1 Sigmodon hispidus | reverse complement strand
CCACTTCCAAGGATCAGGAGGATCAGGGACAGGTTCTGATTATCTACATAAACACCTTAGCTTTTTTTCCAGAGAGAAGGAAAATAACAGTAATAGTAATCAAGATTGTTGACCACTCTGTAATGTCTTCTTTGGTAACTCAGACCTGTGGTCATATGTCAATCCGAGACAGAAAGATGTTGGAAGAACTAAAATCACTCAGGGTACACTGCCTACAGTGAAGGGCTTTTCAGTGCTTCTAGCTGTGTGTGAGAAATGATTTAAGATGACCCACTTTAAGGACACATCTACCTGCTAGCCTTCTATATTTGCCAACTCCTTTAAAAGGCCTTCTTGATGGAAGGGAAACTGAGGCAGCTCATGGGGTTAAGAGTGAAGACAAAAGTCACTGGAAGGTAAAAGCAGAGGCAGGTTTAAAACTTACGTCTGAGGATCTCCCGTTGCTTTCTGACGTACCAGGTGTACAGGGCAGCTCGCTTTTGGGTCTTCATGGGGGTGCCCTTGTTGAGGTGCTGGGAGAGGTGGGATTGGTTCAGGCCTGTGACATCAACCACTTCCCTCTGGGGGATGTTGTGCTGCTGCATGTAGCCCTTGATCATTTTGGCAGCTCTCCAAGGGTCCTCGCTGGACAGATAAGAGGAGGATTTAGGGTGCTGGTGGGAAATGCCCAGGGAAAAATATTCACCTGCTAGGTACAAAACTGATCTTAACATATCTTTTCACCTGTCCAGACTACAATCTTGAAGGAAGATTGGCTAAAAGAAAACAAAATGGGAGCGGCGTTTATGCCTCCCACCTTGTGCACTCAGGACATAGCTTTTCCATCTAGATGGTACAGTCGAATGCTTGTCTTTAAGCCACCCCACCCTCCGCCCCCTATGTCATGGAAGAAAAAACTCTTGTTATTATGCTTTTCTTAGATTTAAAGAGACTAAAAAGCACAAGGCCTCCGGGAAAGCGAAGGTGCCTAGGGCCCGAGTTGGTCAAGCCCAATCAGTTTTTCAATTCACTCTGGTTGAGTCTAAACCTCGCCAGCGGTTTTTTTTTTTTTCCTCCTTTTGAAAAGGAGGCCCCAGGCTGTTAAAAGAGGGGTGGGTCTGTGTGCCCATCTCCTGGGATGCAAGAAGTCTTTCAAAGAGTGGCTGGATGTTACACCTCGGTCAAACTGAGATATTTCATAAAAATTTGTATATTTGTGATTCCTTTTGTAGCCAAATACTACATTGTTCTTGAGGTTTTAGAAAAGTGTTTTCAGACACAATAGCAATGGTCCCTTAGGCTGAAGAATTAGGACAGGTGCAAAGCAGGCAAAGTTTTTTTAATTTTGTTATATGTTCTTTGTTATTTTGTTATTTTGTTTTTATTTTTTTTGTTTTTGTTATCCACAGCCCCGCCTCCAAAATAAACTGAGAAATAGTAATTTCAATTTGGGGAGTAAGACATTAATAATTCCAAAGTTTGCCAGGCTATTGCATAGAAATCTCCAACACAGAAAGGCTACCAGGGAGGTGACAGTTCTGTGGATTTCAAGTTTGGACTGAGAACGTAGTCAGGCTTCTCAAGGCTCCCAAACACAGGCACAGCTTGTCATTATAAACAAAGGCACGGTCTTCCAGGCTTTTTAAATTTACAGTGTTTTCAACTTTTGTTCTGACTTTTTTTTTGCTTGTTAAATGGAATACTTAGATTGAAAACTGCCATTTCATTTAAGAGTCTAAGAAAATAAAACAGAGAGTACAGATCAAAAGTATTAAAAGAAAGAATACAAGTATGTGTACAATTTATTTAATGCAGTTAGAAACAATCCTTCACTACTACCAGAACTTAAAAAAACAAAGAGAAAATTGGGTTCTGATGAAACAATAAAAATTGGTGTTAAAGTTGAGAGCAAATTAGACACAGTGGTAAAACAATTATTTTTCAATGGTGCCTGTAAAATCAATAAATTTGTTCAATGTATTAAAAATCTCCACCAATCAAGGGAGACGACATTTTATAGGCATCTGAATTATGGTATTTCAACAAGCCTTGGCTATTGGGTTCGTGAGAAGCCGGGCTTTAAAAGAACTATTTTTGAGAAATGTAAACTTTCACATTAATTCTACATAAATTAATAAATTTCTTAAACACTTATAAAGAAAGGCACATAAAGCAGAAAAACATAATGAAGTAATAAGAACAAAAGCAGAGGAAATGCGTTCCATTGTCATACCTGGATAATTCACCGTGAGCGAGAGAAAAACACGGCAATCAACATTTTAGACATAACCACGTAAATACCAACGATCGTCTAAATGCTCGTTTCTGGCTAACATTTCCAAATATATTTTTAGGGTGGAAAAACATTTAAAACAGGTATGAACAATAGCTTCAAAAGTTAAAGAAAACTGCATTTGGGTTTCAAAAGTTAATACTGTATCACTTTTACAGATCATTTGTGCATTTTCCCTTTGTTTAACTGCTTTACCTGTTGTTATTCTGCGTGCCCAAGAAACCTAGCGAATTAGTGTGCTCTAAGTGTGAATGATTCCGTGAAAAGGGGCATTAACTCAACAATGAGATTACTAAGAAAGAAAGAAAAACAAAACCTGCAAAAAACTATTGAGAAAAAAAGCCTTCAGGTCCGGAATACAGAGATTTAAACTGGTTACACTTTTTAAAAAACAAAACAAAACAAAACAAAACAAAACAAAACAAAACAAAACAAAACCCTCTCAGACTCCTCCCTTAAAGTCTGTTCCCCGTGTTCCCTGGAGAGGGCTCTGAGATCCCGGTAAGGAGTTATTGGGAAACACCAGGATAAACTCGGGATCCAGAATTGAGGTTGGTTTTTTTGGAGCCGGAGCTGGTCTCAAACGCCAGCCCATGGTGGCCACATTGTTCGCCAGGCCTGCTCCTTCCTCAACAATGACTTTGCTACCCTGGAGCAGAGAAGCCCTGGGCCCCAGCTGCGCGAGTCAGGAGCCCCTGTCCCTGCTTACTAGGTGGCTGGCCGGTGCTCCTAAGCGCCCGGGACGCACCAGCCTCCGGTTTGGCAGCCGGGGACCGCAGGACGCTGCAGTTTGTAACCTTCTTCACTAAGTTCTTCCAGCCTGGGTGAAGGCGTCCTGGCGCACCACGGAGTGACCCCCCCACCCCCGCCCCGTACACCTTTCTTTTCTTTCTGATTTACAAGGAAAGGGGGGGGGGGGCAAAAGAGAGTGCCCGGTACCCTGCAGCCGGCTGTGCAGTGACCTGGGAGCTGCTAGCAATTTCTTGAAAAATTACTTTAATAAAGTCGGAAGCTCCAGGAGGCCCAGGGGAGGGAAGGCGGCACCAGTTTGTGAAAGGGACAAAAACCGCAGGGTGTGTCCTGGGTCCTCACCCCAGCTAGAGTCTGGGCTTCTCTTCTTCTGCTACCCACCAACTTGTGGGAGGGAAGAAGGCCCAGGTCCTAAGACTTCCGATCAGGAGAGGCTCTGAGCCTGCCGGGCCCTGCGGGTATTAGCTTCTCGAAGTGGCACAGGGAGCCGGGGGCGCGCCCTGCGGCGCCGTGCGTGTGCCGTGCCAGCGCCCCGCGAGCACCCCCTCCTGCGTTTTGATTTCCTTCCCTTTCTAAGCCGAGTTTACAACTTCACCAATGAATAACCCGCCTCTCTTTTCAACCTAATCACGGTCTTTGTGTACTTTCTGTTGATGATTTATAGGAATAAATTAATAACACCCCAACTCCACGTGCTGCAGTTTATGTTACACCTCCGCCGTGTCCAGCACAGCGTGGGGACCACAGTAGAGAGGCGCACTGGGCCTCCTTGGATTCCCTAGGTTGGCTCCGAGGCAAACTAGCCGCCGGCCCAGGGCAGCCAGGAGGAAGGGCCTAGGCCGCAGGGGGCTGGCGACGGGATGCTGGGTAGCTGAACCAAGCCCAGGATAACCTCCCTGCCACCCTACGGTCCCAGACGATCGGACGAGCTCGGCTCCCCAGTCCCTACTGTACACTCGATACCATCCAGGTCCCTAAACCCGGCCGGAGAGAAATCACCGCCACATGGGGAAACAGCGAGGGAAGAAACCCAAGCTTGTGAATTAGAGCAAAAAAAATATTTTTAGAGGATTAAAAAAACAAAACAAAACTAGAAGTCCTCCAGGTTGCTTTGGCTAGAGGGCAAGCGGCTCGATCCCCAAAGCGCAAATTCAAATGCAAGGTCGTTTCCTATCCCAAACCCGCTCTGCGGGAGAGGGAGCCCAGCAGCGGAGGCCGAGCGTTCACTCTGGATTTATAAGCCGCAGGGTTTAAGAGTCAGAGGCCACGGGCGAGGGGCTTTTTCCTGAAACCCAGTGGTTCCCGAGCGAAGTGTGGTCTGAGGGAATCACTTGGCTCCTTTGGATAATTAGTAACTAGCTGTCAAAGTGTAGGCCAGAGCGAAGGGACAGACGGCCAGCCGGTCCCCGGGTCCCCCCAGGATCGCCGGGGTGTCTCTAGTGAGATGCGTACACGCCCACCTTTCCCAGATTGAGACCAGGTGTTCTACAAAGTGGGGCAGGGGTGTCTTAGGAACATGTAGCCCACCTATTCTGTCTTCCTTTCATAGGCAGTTTCTTTTGCCCGGCACGGGTCTATTGTGACCCTACCACAAACTTTCTGCTTTACAAATAAATCCAAACCCGGAGCTCGTACTGGCGCTGCCGAAGCCAGGATCCAAAGAACTTGCCTCCTAGGCCTCAGCTAACGAAGCTGACGCTCTCTCTGCAAAGAGCTGCAGGTCTCAGGGAGAAACGCATGGCTTGAGGTTTTGGAAGTGGGTGGGGGCGCAAGTCTGAGGTCCTAGGAGAATCCTAGGTGCTATTTCATTGCACCCACCTACACCTCTAGTCGTGTGATCTACGAAGACTCCGGCACCTTCAGTTCTCTCGCCTGGGTACCACCAACAAGGTGCTTGTGTCCAGGGAGCCCGCTTAGGTGGAGGCAGATGAAGCCTCGGGTCCCAGGTCACCCGGTTGAGGAACTGGTTCAATTGTTAACAGAGAAGCGGAGCACCCACGGGAGGATTTTTCCCATGGGAAAGGGGCTTGCGGGAGAATAGTCTGCATTACATGCCTCTAGCGTCGGGCCGGGGACTGACTCCAGGGACCCACGGAGGCAGGGGATGGAGGGGAGACACGACCCGGGAAGTATCCAGCACCTTGCTTGCTGCCTACCTGAGCATCCGATCCACCTCGGCCCGCTGCTCCGCGGCCTCTTCGGTGTTGAGTGCCTGTAGCTCCTTGAGAATGGGAGGGGTGTCATAGTCGTCCCCGTCCTCCGAGCCCTCGTCCCCAGACAAGCGACCCTTGGCGTGGCCATTGGTGAGAGTATGGAAAACCGGCTTGGTGTCGAGATCCGCCCCGCTCCCGGGGGACAGGGGCAGAGTCTCCAGTTTCACCCCGAAGTTCGGGGAAGGCAGCAACTCCTCTAAGGCCTGGATCAGCACTTCCTTGGTGACTCCAGAGCTCAGCAGGGCGCTCAGGAGTTCTTGTTGGAGCGACGTGAGCTTGGAAACCATTTTCCAAGGACGGAAAAAGAAGGGGGTAAGGGGATGGATGGGTGTGAGAGAGGAGGGTGGAGGGGAGTTTTACAAGAGAACCCCAAGTCCTGGAACCCCTCCACCTTTTAGCCTCCAGACACCTGTTACTCCCTGGGGTCCCGGAGTCTCCTCCAAGAGGAGTCAGAAAACTTCTAACTTGCCATGATCGCCACCATTAGGCCATATAAGATATGCAAATGAGTGGGAAGGGCTGGGCTTTCGGCAAGATGCAAATAGTTGTGGGGAGGGGAAAACCGAGAGAGTGGGAGAGCCTAAGGGACAGTCCAACGGAGCCAGAGACTTGGGCCGGGATCGGGACTTGCCAGAGTCCATTGTACTCACCCTTGGGGGGGGGCTCCAAATCTTCTCTACCGATTCTGTTTATCAGCCAAACTTTAGTGACCTTTGGACTTGTTAAGCAAGTGGCTTGCAGTCTAGGCTGAGTGGGGGCGGGGGGGGCTTTTCTACTGGCCGCGGGTTCACCTTTAGTCCAGAAAGAAGAAACTGCGCTTCGGGGGTTCAGGTGAGAAAGCTGGAGAAAGTTGGAGTGCCTTGGAAGAAGGGAGTCGGGGGAGGATGTGTAGAGCAGAGAGTCCAAAGTGTCTGCAGGTAGCAAACCTGGAAATGCAGGGGGTGGTGGAGAGTCCTATCCTTTGGGCCAGGAAGAAGAGAGCGGCTGTAGGCACGGTTAGAACGAATTGGAGAGACTCCATTTATTTTTACCTCCGTTACTGCTCTCCAGGCCCTCCTCAGCCAGGCCTGGTAGTTTGAATTTGCTGGACTGCCGACCTAGACCGCATAGGTAGGGAGCTAGAGGCCTTTAAGGACCCTTGAAAGGAGGCTCCCACGAACTAATTTATGGCCAGAGGGAGTAGCGAAACTGGAGCTCCGCTGCTGCAGGGCTGCGCAAGCCCCACCGAGCCAAAGTGGTGCAGGATACCTGGGGCGCGCTCTCTGGTCTAAACCCGGAACATAAATGCTCCTGGGTTTTGCAGGCAAAACTAGAGACCCCATGAATGCTTAGCGTTGCTGTGCCGAATGTTGCAGCGGGGGATTACCCACTTTTTCTGGTTTTTAGTTCTAGGACGTCCGCGGTACCGGTGCTAGGAGCAAGAAAAGCACTCTTGTAAACTCAAGTTCACTGTGGCGGTATTCTTGCATGTCACCTAAAGCGGGCACCCTCAAAGCCATTGAAGAAACTTTTTTCCCCCACCCAGGTATGGCCCAGGAAGGAAGCCATGAGCCTTTCCGCACGGCAGGAGTTTCTGCCACATCTCCCCTGGGACCCGGAGAGGAAGGAAGGAGGCGCAGGCCGCACCCAGACCTCCAGGCTGGGACCTGACTTGCTGGGGAAGAGACTGCCTAGATCCACACAGTAGTAGCTCCAGGGGCAGAGGCCATTTTGAACCTCGGTTTTTTCATTTGTGAAATACACTCCTAATAGCCAGGATGCAAGGAAAGTGTAGACACCGAGGAAGACTACCTGTGCAAAGCTGACTAACACTTGTGTTCACACTTTCCAGTCCGTGAAGATGAGAGGCCAGCTCCCAGTAGTAAAATCTAGCCCTTTGGAAGCTTAGGGTTCTCAGAATTAGGGTCAGAAGAATTGGGCAAAGAACAAAAGTTGAGAACCTTCAGGAGAGAGCAAAGGAGCTTCTAAACACATTCCCTTAACTGCTTGCACTTTCAAACGCAACGGATTAGGAGGAAACTGTGGTTGGGTCAGAGGTAAAGATGAATATTCACAAGTGAGAAGAGAGGCCCGCAGCCCACATCTGCTAAGCACGGGGTCAGACCTCCTGGTGAGCAGACTCCGGTGATTCTGAGTCAGGCTGCAAAGGTGAAGATTTTGTGAAAAGCAGTGCAGTGGTCCAATCCGGATTACCTGTGCTCAGAGTCTGAAAGAAGAAGGGGTGGGAGCATGCATGGGATCCCACCCAAGGTTTGCACCTATCACTGTTTATCTGAGAAAGCCGTTATAAGTTCACAGAAGCGGGGCCTTCGTTTCACCTTGCTTTCCAGTTTGTTGACATATCCATGTGACATATCCTTGTCTCTTGTGATTCTGCCCAGTAGAAGTCTCTCTGCCTCCCAGCGTCACTCAGGCAGGATAATGAAGTCTGACTGAAGGCCTTGTTCTTCCTGTCTCTTACTCAATATCATAAATATAATGGGCATCCGTTTCTGACTTAGGCCCGGAAAACCCATCAAAAAGGCCACAGCTACCATTACTGTTCACTTATCAACACAGCTTTGATTTGTAGTTTTAACTGGTGTGTACTGCCAGATACCTAAACCTCCCTCTCTCTCAAAACTCAGGTGTTAACACCACACACACACACACACACACACACACACACACACACCAGCCACTCATGTGAATATGTAGACAGCCACATCTAGAGTGCAGGAAACAGTTCCCCTGTGTGTGGGTAGATCTCCCAGGAAACCTGGCCATTCATACCCTGAGATTGTCCTACCCAGAATTACAGTTCATCTACCACTCCAGGCAATATAGGTGAATATCAAGTAATTGCAAGTACAAATGTGTGAGCAGATTTTCTACCCACGAACGTGTATTGACTATTTTATTTTTATGTGAAGGAATGTTTTGCTTGCATGCATGTTTATGTACCATGTGTGTGCCTGATGTTTTTGGAGGCCAGAAGAGGGTGTTGGATCCTCCTAAACTGGAGTTACACACAGTTCTGAGCTGACATGGGGATGCTAGGAATTGAACCCAGATCCTCTGTAAGAGCAAGTGCCCTTAAGCACTGAGCCACCTCTGCAGGCCTGCCATGGGAATTTAAAAAGAAAAATACAAGTAGAACGGCATGACTAAATAAGTCACCTCGTGAAAGTTTCACTCTACAGCAAAACCTCTTCCTAAGAGAAGATGAACTTTAGGGTAAACGAGAAGGCTTTCTAGTCTTCATTGATTTCAGAGAAAAGAAGGTAAAGGGGACGATCCTACAGGAGGGAGATGGAGGGTACAGCATAGGGATGGAGAACAGGCTTTGGAAGCACAGATTGTGAGTGCATCACGATGAAGATTCAGTACTGTGATGTGTGTGTTGTGGCGGGTGAGCTGGGAGGGCTGAGTGATCATTTAGGTTCTATGATAGGAAATTCCTTCAAGGCCTTAAGTTCCTGAGACATCCACTTCCAGATCTTTAGGCAGGTGGGCAAAGATCTGAGGCCAGTCCTCCATATAGTGGGAGACATGGGATTTTTTCGTGGCCCATGAGAAATTTCACCATAGAGAATAAGATCCAGAGGAGCAGGGCCTTCTGGCCTCTTCCTCATCATTGCCTGGAGAGCTGCTGAGATTTCCAGTTGTGTGAATGAGCAAGTGGGCATCTCGGATGGCACCATGAAGAATGATTTTGGTGACCTGTCAAATTTTCCTGGCCATCAGCAATAAAATTGTAGGCTAAAAATAATAACACTCATAGGCACAAACAGAGATATACAATATGGTCCACTTGTATTCTGTTAACTAGGAAAGCAAACCCATAGTAGTATAGGTTACTGGTATAGTAGGTTCTATTTTTTTATATTTGTTTCTTTGCTTATTTTAAATGATTATTTTTATTGTTTTATATTTAAATTAACTTGTTATTTTATGTCTATGAGTGTTTTACCTGCATGCATGTCTGGGTACCATGTGTGTGCCTGGTGCTCATAGAGGCCAGAACAGAGCATCAGCTCCTTGGATCTGGAGTTACAGATGGATGTGAGCTGTCAGGCAGGTGCTGAGAATGGAACCCAGGTCTTTTGGAAGAACAGCCAGTGCTTTTAAACACTGAGCCATCCCTCTGGGTTTATTTCATTTCAATGTGTGTGGGTGTGTCTGAATGTCTGTGCACTATGTGCATGCAGTGTCCATGGAGGCCAGAAGGGGGCATTTAATACAGGAGCTGGAGTTACAAGGGATTGTAAGCCCCCATTTGGGTGCCAGAACTGAATCCAGGTCCTCTGCAAGTGTAACTCTTAAATACTAAACCATCTTGCTAGTCCCTAATTAAAAAATATTTATTCTTACTTTATGTGTAAAAGTGTTTTAATGACATGTATTTCTGTGCATCTGTGTGTTCTTGGTACCTATAGAGCCAGAAGTGGGCAATAGATCTCCTGGGACAAAATTTACAAATAGTTTTGAGCCAACATATGGGTGTTTAGAATCAAGACAGGTTTCCCACAGGAGCAGCAAGTGCTTTTTAACTGTGGAGGCATCTCTTGAGTCCTCGAAGAGACTATGTCTTTGTTTTTGGCCTGGAACTCACTATGTAGGCCAGGCTAGCCCTGAATTCCTAGGGATCCACCTGTTTCTGTTTCCCTCATGCTGGGATTAAAGGTGGTCCTATGTTTAGATGGACTCGGGCAGGATGCATCTGTAAGACCTGTGCATATTGCTCTGTGTATTTGTGCACATTCCTTTACATAAGTTTTAAGTTAATTACAAAAATAGAATCTATTTCAAAGTTGTGTATGGTGGCACTTGGGAGGTAGAAGCAGGAGAATCAGGAGTTCAAGGCTAGCCTGAGCTATATGATACCCTGTCTCAAACAACAATGTAAAAACAATTCCAATGTATAAAATGTAAACAGTGGTTGTCATTAATTTACCCATCAATTGTTTACAGTTGATATGTGGTCTTCTAGAATGTTTTCTTCCTTCCTTCTTTCCTTCCTTCCTTCCTTCCTCCCTCCATCCCTCCCTCTCTTTTTGTTTTGTTTGTTTTTTGAAACAAGGTTCCTCTGTATAGCTCTGGCTGTCCTGGAACTCACTTTATAGACCTGGCTGGCCTCAAATTCAGAGATCCGCCAGCCTCTGTCTCCTAAATGCAGGGATTAAAGGTATGAGCCATTACACCCAGGTTAGCATCTTTTCTATTTACTACATATATAGTTCATTATCATTAAAATCTATAGGCTGGCAAGATGAGGTGACACATACCTTTAATCTCAGCAGGCTGAGCAGGAGTTTCAGGTCAGTCTGGACAGCACAGCAAGACTTTATCTTAAAAATCAGAACCAAGCCAAACAAAACCCCAGACATTAGTATGTTCTAATAATCAACAATCCTTTTCCATAAAGGGTTAGGTAGCAAATACTTTAGGCTCTGTGAGCACTTAAATCTCACTGACAACCACTCATTTCTATTGCATACAATGCAAAAATAAATACCTGTGGTTGTTCCATGAAAACTTGAGTTATTGAAACAGAAACTGTCTGATGTATTTGGTCCGTGGGCCACATTTCATCAATCTCTGGGTAAAATACTTCTGTAGGCAGGAACCTATAGATATACCCTGACTTTAGAAGTGGTCTGATGGGCTGGGTGTGGTGTGCACACCTTTAATCCCAGCAGTTGGGAGGAAGAGGCAGGTGAATCTCTATTTGAGGCTAGCCCTGTCTACAAAGCAAGTTTCAGGACATCTAGGGCTGTTACACGGAGAAGTCCTGTCTCAAAAAAACCTGAGGAGGAGGAGGAGGAAGAGGAGAAGGAGAAGTGGTCATATGTCCTTTGTTCTTCCTGGGGAAAGACATAAAGAAATAGGCAGGTCTTATTTGGGAGAAGAAACTATTTTTCCAAGAACTCTAACCCAGGACATTAGGAGGTCTGGCTCCAGAGTCAAGGGGAGCAGCTGCTTTCTGGGAATGCCTAGTTTAACTTTGGACAAATTACTCCATTTCTTTTACTTTTTATATCATGAGCATGTGTAAATGTTGGTGACAATGGAATTTATACCTCATTAGGTTATTGAATGAGTTAAATGACATAACTCAGAAAAACATCTTGAATGGGTCAGCACAAGCAGGACCCAAATCAAGTGTTTGCTCAGTCATAGCACCGGCTCAGGGGCTCCTTCCCCCCTCCTCTTGCTCTCTTCCTTCCTCTGTTTCTCTCCCTCGTTTCTAATTGTCTGGCACACAGGTAAATTCACTACCAAACATTGTAAGTATTCACTCATCTCCAGCTCCAAACCTTTATTCCCCAAGCCCCCAGCTACGAGATCACTTGGCCAGAGAAACTCCTGAGGGTGGGTAGTTCTTGTCTTTTGATTTAACAATCCACATCCTCCACTGGGTCCCTTTTAGAAATAAAGTGTTTCCAGAAGCCTGTAAAAGATTAAATTAAGAACCAACAGCTTAGTGTGATATTAAACTAATAAATACTACACCTAGCATTGAGAACCTTCATTGCAGAACAATGGCCCACACTGCTTCCTCCCTCTGCAACACCTGTGAGAAGTGAGACTGTGACGGACTCAGGACACAGTGGATGGTCCTTGGATGTTTATAGAATATACCGTAGGCTCCACATACAGTGATATGAAATGAATGATTATGAGTAAATGATATGAGATAGACCAAAGTGTACAGAAAAAAAATCCCATATAACTTCTATTAACATTTCTTGGACTCTGTCCTGAGAGTAATATTCAAATAAGTTCTGAGAGCCTGCTCAGAGGTTCCAGCAAGTAAATGCCCCTACTCTTACACTCTTGACCCACAACTTGTTCCCTAGTAGGGGAAGGTTGTCCTCTTCCATCCTGGATGCAGGGATGGAGCAGTGAGAGAGCAAGAGGGCAGCAGCCTAGCCAGCCAGATCAGCCACTCTAGCCTGGTGATCAATGGGGTGACCAATGTTGGGGGCCGAGGGTCCTCATACACCCAAATGGGATATGATTTTGTGTATGTGTTTTCATTAGAAAGTTTTTAATATTAAAGTTTATAAAAATGCATATAAGCTGAATTACATAGTAAATAAAGTAAGTTCTGGGCTGGAGAGATGGCTCAGTGGATAAAGGTATCTGCCACAGAGCCTGGTGATGTGAATTTGATCCCCAGAACTCACAGAGTGAAGGGAGAAATGGCGATTCTCTGACCTCCACACTCAGGCTGTGGCACATGTACATCCCAACACACACACACACACACACACACACACACACACACTGCATGTATGAACACACACACAATAAAACATAATAACAATTCTAATGAAATGGATTGTTATGTTACTCCACACTTTTTCTTCTCATAAACCTATAAAGCTGAACATACCATTCTCCCTTTAAAAAGAAGGAAATAGAAGCCCCCAAAGGGTAAGATTTGACCAAAAAATGTACACACGTCTAAGGACACTTTAAACCTACAATTTGAACTGAGGACCACCAGTGACTGCTTTATATGTGTGTGTGTGCATATATATGTACACATATATTTTAATGACACTCTTTATATGACAGGTTGAGCACAAGCATGGCCCAGGTGTAGGAATAAGGTCTCTAAAAAAGACACAAGAAATGTCCATTTCACTTCTGAAGCCAAGCTCTGGAAATAGAATAGCTCTTTTTATTTCTTCTCCAAAAATATGCCAAGAGAGGGCCCATTCTATGAGCCAGGAATCTCCACCCATTTAGCATTATCCTGTGTCTCTCTCAGTGAAATCTCTTCCCTTCAGCCCTGGAGTTCTTAGTTCTGGGCAATGGGCCCTGCCTCTATGCTCACTGCTCTTGGAGGGTCCTGGCCACTACTTGTCCCCTGCACACAAGTGTGGTCACTCAGCCTTGCACTAAGGGATGACCAAGGTGCCCTTTTGTGCCCTCATGACCAGATGCAGACTCAGCTCCCAGGCCTGGGGGTAAAGAGCTTCTGGAGATGCTGAGTCAGCAAAGCAAGCATTTCACATGAATCACATGCTGGGCAGAGCATTAAGGGTCTGGCATCATTGGGACAAATTAGATTCAATTCCTGCTCTAATGAGTTGGAATGAGAGATACAGACATGTATGCACCTTTCACTACTGCTTTGCAACGTACATCAGGCATCAATTTTCTTATAGTTGACTTTAGGGTAGTATTATTATTCCTTTTTCTAGTTTTTTTTCTTTATTAAAATTTTTGAGTTTTTTGTTTTGTTTTGTCTTTTGCTCTTTGGAGATAAGGTTTCTCTGTGTAGCTCAGACTGGCTTGGAATCCAGAACTCAGAGATCTGCCTGCCTCTGTCTCCTGAGTGCTGGGATTAAAGGTGTATGCTACCACCTCTTGGTGGGTTTTGTTTTTTGTTTTTGTCTTTTAATTTTTTTCTTTCTTTTACATTAAAGATTTTTGTTTGTTTTTTGAGACAAGGTTTCTATGTGTAGCTCTGGCTATCCTGAAACTCACTCTGTAGATCAGGCTGGCCTTAAACTCAGAGATCCACTTGTCTCTGCCTCCCAAAGAGCTGGGATTAAAGGTGTGCACCAGTACCACCCATCTAATTTTCTTAACTGATGCCCCGAGGGCTTGAGTTACCAGAATTTACACTGAATTGAGATTCAAAAGCCATTTCTCCTGGCTCAGTTTCCATACCAGCCAAGGGGCAGGCACCACAGGGAAGCAGGGCTGACATCAAACAGTCTGGGTTTGAATCCTGTCTCTGCTACCTCCTAGACATGCCTTTGAGTAGCTTAACACTTTGAACCTTGGTTTCTTCATTTTAAAATGGACACTATAAAAATCAGCAGGGCACATGCTAAATGTAAAGTGCCTAACACAATTAGTAAATAGAAGCAAATCTTAATGATAACGATGAGCACTGGAAGCAGGCCCCGGGGAGATGGCTCAGTCAGAAAAGTGCTCCTTTGCCAGCATCAGGATCCGAATCCAAGTTCCAGCTGGACTTGTTGCCTGTAATTCTGATGCTGGGGAGGTAGAGACAGGAGGTCATCAGGGCTTGCTGGGCAGCCTGTCTTGTCTAATGAGTGAGCCCTAGGTTTAGAGATTCTGTTTCAAAAATGAATAAAAAAAATACTCTTTATTGTAGAGAATAGAGGAAGACACTTGACATCAGCCTCTGTCCTCCACATGCATACACACAGGCAAGTGCTCCTGCACACACACATACCATGGGTATACATGTACACATGTACACCCATACACACCATATGCACTCATGTATGCAAGTGAATGCACCCACACACACACACCCTGGGAGAAGCAGCAGAGTTCTCAGAAGACCTTGAATGATGAAGCAGAATTCTAGCACTGAGGAAAAGCTCTATAGCATTTCAGACAGAAGAAAAAGCTGAGCAGAGGCTTAAGTTGGAAAATCAGAAAAGGAGGGGATAGGTGCAGGGGCCAGCTCACTGTGTGGACCAGGGAGACACTGTAAACTCAGGACAGAGCTGCTACTGACTGACACTAGCTGCCAGGCCTGTGGTTCCCTCATTTGGGCTGAGCAAGGCAGCACACTTGTAATTCTAGCACTTGGGAGGTGGAGGCTGGCAGATCAGAAGTTCAAGGCCAGTCTTAGCTACAGAGGGTTTGAGGTTAGCCTGGGTTACACAAATCTCTTATAATATCATCAATGGTAGTAGTGGCTGTCACATGCTTCCATCACTGTGCTAAAATTTACACTGTTATCTTAGGTGATTCTTACAATGGCCTGTGGTCCATCCTACAAAATTAGAATGACAGAATAGGGAAATGATTTCTGATTCTTTTTCTGGAGTCAAAAATATCAGGATTCAGACTTCAGATAATGTCATATGGAAATGTTATTTAACCTCTATGGGCCTCAGTGTTTTCATCTTTAAAATAGGAGTGTAGAGATGGCTCTGTTGGTAAAGTGCACAAGTCTAAGGGCCAGAGTGTTGATCTCCACCACCCATGTAAAAATCTGGATATGGAGTTGAGCATTTGTCATCATTGACCATCCAGCCTAGCCAATTGCTGAACTCTGGGGCCAGTGAGATACTTTGTCTCAAAAATCAAATAAGCTGGAGCACTAGAGAAAGTCACCTGACTACAAACTCTAGCCCCCACAAGCACACAGGCATACACCACACACACAGTCATAATAAAAAATTAAAAATTAACCAGACTGTCAAAGATGGCATAGCACATCTTTAGGCAAAGAGACCCAGAGACTTGTTAGATGGAGAGTATCCAGGGACCTTTTGCCCTTCCTAAGGCAGGAGGTGGTGAAGGGCTGTTGGCAGAGTAGGTGCAGTTAGAATAGAGAAACCATCTGGGCACCCTTCCCTGGTGTGGCTACTAATTAACCTATGTCACATGCCATTGCACTGGTCTTTTATGTATAAAACTAACATAAAAATAAAAGGGTTGACAAACATGAAGGAGATAATCCCTTCCATCTCTTCTGTGCATTATCTTGCACAATCCAACTTGGGGGCTCCTAGCTCATGCACAATATTGGTGGTTTAGTGTTATTGGTATTCATTTTTTTGGATTAGCATACATAGCAATGGGCTTCACTGTAGCCTTTTCATACACAGACGTCATCACACTTTTGCCAAATTTTCTGTTACTTTCAAAGATTTTTATTTTATTTATTTTATGAGCATAAGTGTTTTTGAATGTGTGTGCATCACTTGACTGCCTGGTACCTCAGGAGGTCAGAAGAGGGTGTTGGATCCCCTGAAACTGGAATTACAGATGGCTATGAGCCACCAAGCTGGTTCTGGGAACCGAACCTGAATCGTCTGCAAGAGCAGCCAGTGCTTTTAACAACAGAGCCATCTCTCCAGCCCGTTGTTTTACTTTTAGATAAACAGAAACCTAGATAGAAGTTATCAGATAGCTGCTTCTCAAGAATCTTGTAAGATTTGAAAGGGAAAAAAAAGTGTGTGTGTGTGTGTGTGTGTGTGTGTGTGTGTGTGTGTGTGTGTGTAGAATTGCTTAACAATATGGGGTAAGAGAAGCAGGGAGGGGGAGCAAGATATCGAGAAAGACAAAAGTCAGAGATAAGGGAGGAAAGAGAAAGGATTAAAAGAAAGGAAGAGAGGAGAAAGAGAGGGAGGGGAGGGGGAAGAAAGTGGGTGAGACGGAGAGAATGGGGGAGGGGAGAGAATGGGGAAATGGAGGGGAGGGGAGGGGAGGAGAGGGCAGGGGAAAAATGCCTCTAGGTGCCACTGCTGAGAGGCAGCTATCCACTTTAGGGCTGTCTTTTGCTCAGAGACCTCATCTTTGCAGGAAGGTGGGTCACAGACTATAGGCTGGACCTTGGCCTCTCTCCACATGCTCAGAACCACCCGCTAATGAGGTGAACATTGCTTTCTGGTCCGCATCTCTTCTCTTATAGCTAGTTCCCCTCTGTGGCCTTTCTCGGGGATGGAGAACTTGACCTTTCTCATCCTTGTCCCGCACACCTCATTAATTTCTCCATGCACCTGGAGCTGGCCACAGCAGAGCAGAGAGGCTGCTGCCGGGCTGCAGAGACAGGAGCAGTGACTACGTTCCCAGAGCTTGACCTGAGACTTCACTGGACTTACAGAGTCATGCTCCAGGCTCCTGGGACCTTTGAAATTAGATCTTTGTTTAGAAAAAAACAGTTAAGAGAAGTCCCATCAATGCAGAGTGATTCTACAAATCAGAAAAAAAAAGTGTAAAAATGCTACATAAAATAATGAAATGAAAATATAGTTAGTGCTCACTAAATGACGTTTCTTATTTTGAATTTGAAGGAGCCCTGGCCTGAATTATGGAAACTGAATTATGAAAAGGTGAAATTTGACAATAATATGTGACAGATGAAGTAGGCAGTGTCACTAGGTCTGCTGGCTTAGGCCTGTAATCCCAGCTACTTGGGAGGCTGAGGAAGCAAGACTTTGAGCTGAATGCCTGCCTTGGCTTCCAAGTGTGTTCAGGTTAGGCTGGGCAATGTAGTGAAACTGTCTTAAATATAATAAATAAGCTCACAGTTAGGGATGTGGCCTAAAGGCAGAGGCTTGCCCGCACGCTTAAGGCTCCATGTGGACAGTGTCTGTGAGGACATGAGGAGTCTGAGGTCCAGGACGAATCTTGTTCACACAGCAGGTATGAGGTGCCAGCCTGTTCTCTCTTGTCACTACCCCACTGCTCCTATGTGTCTCTTTTGTTTTGTTTGGGAAGCTCTGTCACTAGCCTGGGTGCCTGTGAAGTTACTCCTTTTAGACAATGGTCTCTAGTTCATGTTCATTAAGTATCTACAAAGAGACAGGCATGGTGCTGGGCACAGGCTAGACCCCTGTCCCTGGATGCTCACAATATAGCAGTCCTGTCCGAGCTCTGAATCTGTCATCATCACTGCTGTTGTCTTGTCTCATGACAGAATACTTCTCTGGTCTATATGAGCCCTCATTAAAAAAACAAATCAAATAACAAAAACTTTTTAAAAATTACAAATGTAGGGCTAGCATGACAGTTCAGTGGTTAAGAGCTCTTTCTGTTCTTCCAAAGCAGCTGGCAGGATCTGGAGGCCAGCATTCACGTTAGGCATCTCACAGCCATCTATCCAGCTCTAACAAATTTGACAACATACATACACCACACACACACACACACACACACACCATCCACAAGGAGAGACATACAGACATACACATAAATAAAACTCAATATAAATCTTTAAAATTATAAATGTAATAAAATGTAACAGCTATTTGCTCACCCATGTTCATAGCTACCTTAAGCATACCTGCTGAAATGTGGAATATGCCAATGGTGTATCTTCAGACCGAAGGGACTGAGTGAAACATAATACCTGTGATGCACATTAGTCAGCTTCAAGAGGAAGTAGAATTCTCTCTCTCTCTCATACACACACACACACACACACACACACACACACACACACACACACACACGCTTCCCTCCCAGCTATATAAATAGTAACCCCACACACACATACACACACCTGACTTTAGCCACACCAAAAATCCACCATTTTTTTAAGGTTGTTTTTGAGGTTTTTTCCTTTGAAAGACTGCTTTGAGGAAGAAGCCAACTTGAGTTTGTTTTTTCTCTCTGATCCCTGCTGACTGGCCAAGGACTTCAGGCTGTTTACACGTGAGAGCTTTAGATATGGTTATTTGTGTGGCATTGTATCGGGCCTTCAAATATTTGCTAGGAGGTTTGGTGGAAAATGTCTAGACCAGTGCAAACACGGCAGGCCCCAGAGAAATCCCAGAAGCTCAAGGGGGCCGTTTAAGAAACTCTACTCTATCTGAATGTCCTCTTGAGGAAGCCCTCAGATTCCTGTCAGATACAGTGAGCCCATCAAAGGATCCAAGTCCACTCCACCCCAACTCTCCACCCCACAAAATCTTGATTTCGCAGAAACCAGCTTCACTCAGTCCTCAGCCTATCACTGGAGAGCCATCTACCCAAGAGTCAGAATCACTGAATACAGACTTTGATTGCCTCCCGCCCACTGGGTCGGTCACCAGGGCATGCAAACGGCCCTCTCTGGGCTCTGGTTTTCTTGGTTTTTAATGAAGGCAGTTGAGAAACATGACCTCCAAGGACCCCTTTCTTTGATCCAATCTATCTATCCCTTAAGCACCTCTCAGACGGGGTTAAGAAAACAGGTTCGCTGGGCAAGATTAAAACAAAGGGACAAGATGGGGTCCTTGGTCACAAGAAAGCTTGATTTGCTGTTTAAACTTTTAATTGTGTTCATCTTTTAACAACTTCTTGGGTGTTCAGAACCTACAGAGTAGGGCAGCCAGAGGCGGATGTGTAATAAATCACTTATTGATGTCACATTCATTTCTGGGTAAAAATCTGTCACTTATGTCTCCAGGCTTGTTGGCCACCTGAATTCCTGTACAGGTGCTCCCATACATTAAATAAACATATGACGGGGAGCCAGGCACCCTGTGTAATAAGCACTGTATGTACTGAACTCTTATCATGAACCCAGGCTTGAGCAGAGAGGGCCCAGGACAGCCTGGTGAGGTAGGAGGTTTTCAGCTGACACCATGAAGCTAGCAAGAGACTCCAGGCCAGCCTGTGCCTCTGTCCTGGGATCTGAGGTCCTTCTGCTGCTTCTGGCTTTTGCAATTTTCAAAGTACAGAGTTTGAAGTTGAATAGGTGAAAGACAAAACCAATAGAGAATGTGCCCCAAATCCCTCAGTGACCAGCAGCTGACACGTGCAGCAAGGTGTTCTCAGTTAAAGAAAAATTTGACCCCCCCCCCACACACATTGCATGGGCAGCACACTAGGGGCTAGGGGCTGATTCTTTCGTTTGTTAACTTATTTTTGTGCTGGGACAGAACCCAAGCCCCTGTCCCCTCCACATGCTAAGTGGATACCAACACTGAGCTTCCCTGTCCCCAGCCTCTGGCATGTATTTGTGAAACCCCTTGGTGTACACAGCCTTCTTGCTTCTTTCCTCATGCATGAGTTTTTCATGTGGCCTTTGCTGACCTCATTAACAATTCCATCTTATCAGAAGCTCATCTTTCTCAAATAGGCGTTCATCCTTACAAAAATTTTAATCATTTTTTTAAATTTTGTGTGTTTTTTTTGGGGGGGACACATGCCATAGCACCCTTGTGGAGATCAGAGAAGACCTTCTCTTTCAGGAGCTGGTTTTCTCTTTCCATCAGCTGGTCCCAGGAGGCAAACTCAAGTTGGCAGGCATGGCAGCCAGTACCCATACCCATTAGCCGTCTTGTGGCCCCCTAATTAGCAAATCCTATTGACTCTTTTTGGGGGCGGTATAAACTGAAGGTCTGATTATTCCTCAGCACCTTATCCCCCCAAGTCCTGTCAGTTATACCTACAATCGTCTGTGATCACATCCGGTCCTTCTTTTTCCGCTTTCTACCTGACATCAAGGAGTCGGAGGGGATTGTGTAAAATCAACAGTGGATCATGCCCAGCCGATAAAAACTCTAATGCTTTCCTAAGTCACTCAGGGCAAAAGCCCTGTGTGAGGTGTGGCCTCCCTGCTATTCTTGGAACACGCCAGACACATGTCTGCCCCAGGGTCTTTGCTCCTACGATTTCTCTGACCCAGGGCACTATTTTCTAGTAGCCCGAATGGCCTCTTCTTCAAGTCTACAAATTTGTCATTACATTTCCTTTCGACCTTCATTAAAATTTCAGCCTATCACCTTGATGTTTTAGTTTCATGATTCGTTCTTTAGCAAAATGTGAATTGAACCAACTAATTTTGCTTGTGGTCTGTTCCCCCCGACTATAGTACATAGCCCCATGTGGACAGGAACTATTTCAAGGGGCAAGTGCTGTGGTTCCCAGGTTTCTATAATCTCATTTCTAGAGTAGCACCATATTTGGTAGGGTTCAGCAAATGTTTGTTGACTGATTATTGAATGAAAATTCTCTCGCTTGACAGGTATCTGAGTTTTGGCCTCTCTTCCAAGTTTGCAAACATATGTGTTCCATCTCAGTCCTGCTGTCCTTCCCCTGAGGCTGAGGCCACTCACTCTGCACCTGGGCCACCTCCTACCATAGGGATTCTCCAAAGAAATACAGAAGGCAACTCCCAGTCACCCTGCATTCTGAAATTTTTCCAGGACCTCCACACAGGCATCAACTCCAGCTCCTGGAGAGTCGCTTACCTTCACAGACCCTAGTCTATGTTTCAGGAGTCCACTAGTGTTAAAGACCAACTATATAGCATATTGAATATTAGTTATTCAAATTGTGTCTGATTGCATGAGAAGCATTCAGTCTCAAAGAGATGGAAATGAATCATGGTGAGACAGAAAGCCCAATGAACACCCCCATCTTCCTACCTCAGCATACACCCTCTAATGATCCCCTGAGATGCTGGGGCACAGAGAAGACTGGGGTTCACTTTGTAATTTGCAAAGAAGAATTTATTGACCCAAGTTTCCGCTTGAGACATGTAACAATTCTTATTATTTTATTTGTTATTTGTGTGTGTGTGTGTGTGTGCTTGCACATGTACTGTGGTACATGTTTGTGGCGATCAGGGGACATCTGGAGGGGGCTGGTTCTCTTCTACTATGTGACAACCTTGGTAGCAATTGTCTTTACCCACTGAGCCATCTCTCTAGCTGTGCTTGAGACATTTAATTATAGAGTTAGATAAGATTTCTTTGGGGCAGAGAGTAATACTGCTGATTGAAAACAAACATACCCTCCTGTTTTGTGATGCAGGAAACAGTTACACAGAAAGACAGTGATTTTCCAAGAAGAACAGCGTCCCAGTGGATTCTCTCTTTTGTAAAAGGGACAGTCATATTCACCTTCCTCCACCTGAATTTCACCTCTGCAGGGCCATGTCATCCTGAAAGTTCCCACAAAGTTGAGGGGACAAAAGAGAGAGAGAAGCGAAACTCACCAACCCCCCCACCCCCAAACAATGTTGAGTCAGGGTGGGGGAACTTTAGAAGTGGCATGGGTGTCCCAGATGAACAATCCTCAGAGGTCATCCGGAGCAACTTTTGAGGCCATCTGCACTCAGAGAAGCCAAGCCACAGCAGGATGGATGACTCTGGGGTCACCCCCACGAGGAACCAGAATCCTCACAGTGAGTGTTTATCAGGTGCTACGTCCAGGGTCCTTAAAAGACCTTGGTGAGCCGCTGCTGTGTCACCCTTACGTTTCAGATGACAGAGCAGAGACCATGAGGCCGAAAGGGCAGTGAGGCCTAGGTGGACTTCGGAGAATATACTTCAAACAGACCTTTGCCCTCAGCCTGTTTTAGTGGTATTCTAGTTCTTTCTCCACCTTCTCTCCGTGTCAAGAGTCACTTATACATCAGTTTCATCCTGTCCCTCAGGAAATGGTCTTGTGAACTTCAATAAACAAAACCCACATGGCCTGAAATCACTCAACCAAGTTAATTTCTTGTACTGTCCCTTCTGTTCCAAGCCAGTGTCTCTGTCCAGGGCTAGGGTCAGTTTGGTCAGAGTTAACATATTCTCCCAGGGCCATGGTTTAGGCTAAGAGCAGAGAGTCACCCAGGGCAGCTTCTCCAGACCCACCTGCAGCAAATGCTCTGTGAATGTCCACTAGGTCACTTTGCCATGTGCTGTGCTGGAAGACTGGTAGGCTGTGGGTTTCACTGCAGACCCATGATCAGGCATCTTGATCCAGCCACTGTCCAGCTAGAGTTAGAGTTGAAATTATGCGCAAGTCAAAACACGAGTTTGTGTTTTTCTTTGTGCTGAGGGCCTTGAATTTCATCAGGAAGCCAATGTTATCACCTACAACCCATGCTGGACAACATAGGAGACCCTGACCTTCCTGGAGCCAAAGCAGTGGCAAGCGACGGCCAGTTGTCTTTCTTGGAGCAGTTATTACGGTTATTACTGGCAACACTCTAGAACCTTCAGAACCACTGTCCTGTTCAACCTGCCAAACGCTGCTCCAGTAGCACTAGCAGAATTCTCTGTCCAAGGTCATGTGGCTGGAGGTGGAGAGGTGGAATCTGAAGCCATCCCACCCCCATGCCCACTCCAAAGCCACATGCTTTAACTCCTGTCACTCACACCTCAGCCTTCTGCCTCATCTTAATCCTGTGTCCATGGTTTCTCAAAACACCTTTTAAACCATTTCTTCTCTTCCTCTGGTCTCCAGGTTTGGGTCCAGGTCAGTGGTTCTCAAATTCTGTTGTCACTTCCCATATGATGGCGTCCGAGATAATTGACAGATAAAGTGAACCTTCCCCTGATCTGTGACCTATTTACTCCATCCCAGCTGGAAGTGGGAAGGGTAATGATTTTGTCCCAGCATCTTAAATTGGGTGGAAAAGGATTGAGGTATTGCCTATGGCTCTCTTCTCACGGACGTACACTCTTTCTGAGGCTCATCTTGCTTTCCTGAGTCTACTTTAAATGCTAGGGATGAATTCCCTTAAAAGATCTGGTAGCCAACTCTTCCTAAGGGATCAAGGAAGAATTCTTTATTTCCTTGGGGTTCTTCCCACTTTCTATCCCAGCCCCCCACCCCCAGAAGGGTTCAGGTACCGTGAGCTCCAAAGCCCTGCCCCACCTTGTGGTGGTATCCAGGAATTGTTTCCTGCTGCTGCAGCTACAGAAGTCTTATGTGTGCTTGGAACATCTGAGTTGCTTTATCCCGCTTAATCCTCATGACCTGAAAGTTGGAAACATTATTATGTCAGTTTTACAAATATGATAATGAAGACTTGGAGAGTCCCATAAATTTTTAGAGTTCCAACTACTAGTACAAAGTGGACTGGGAGATGAATTCAAAGTGAGGATGGCTTTAGGTTATGGTGTTGACATTTCCATTTATCTAGGCATTCCATTAATTTCAATGGAGGTTTTTACTTCACACTTAGGCCCTTCTGAGTATTAAATGAGGCAATGCCTACTGCGGTGATAGATTTTATATTTAATAAAATCAGCCTGGAATATCAGAGAACAGATCCACCCACAGTCAGGTCAAGAAGGTCAGAGAGTGGTAACTCACGTCTCTAATCCCAACACAGGGGGAAAGACAGAATGGTGACCTACACCTTTAATCCCATAACTCCAGAGACAAAGATCTTTCTGTGTTTCTGTGGGTTCAAGGCCTAACTATCAAATAGTAGTAGCTTACACTTTTAATCTTAACTCTAGGATTATGATGCAGAGAAGAGAAACAACTGGTGAAGAAGGTATTTAAGGCAGGCATAGGAAGATAGTGTGGTATTCTGTAGAAGCGATGAGTCAGGCTGAGGAGTCTGGAAGATAGCTTTTACCCTGAGAAGTTGGCTGAGTGAGAATTGACTGTGGTCTGTTCTTGCTCTCTGATATTCCAGGCTGATTTTATTAAAGTATATCACCACAGCCTACAAAACACGATAGAAAGGCAGCACACGGTAGGTTCATGCACAGTGCCACAGAGCCCATCCCACATTTTATTTTTTGTTCTGTATGTTTGTGCTTGTACATGTTTCTGTGTGCACATAAGGGCGGAGCCCAGGGGTCAGATATCACTCTCCATTATGGTTTTTTTTTATTTTTTATTTTTTTTGAGACAGGGTCTCTCACTGAACCTGAACCTGGAGCTCACCAGCAAGTTCTTGGGGGTTCTTCTGTCTCCTCCCCAGCTGTGAGGTTACAGGTATGCACCTCAGCTTTTAATTTGGTTATGGGCATTAAGCTCTGGTCCTTATGTTTACCTAGCAAGCCCTTCAGAGACTGAGCCATTGCTATGCCTCAAACTTCCAGGCAATGTGGCTTACCACCTGCCTCCTCCTCAGCAAGGCTGAGGCTGTTTCCACTTGGCCTTCATGAGCTACTCCCTAACCACTTACTCATTCATTCGCTTACTAAAATAAAGATTTGTTTATTTTAGGTGTGGGTATCTGCATGTATATAAGTACACTATGTGTGTGTCCGGTGCCCATGGAGGCCAGAAGATGTCACAGGATCGATTCCTCCTGTAAATGGAGTTATGATCTGTTGTAAGTTACCATGTAGGTCCTGGGAACCAAACACAGGTCCTCTGCAAAGCAGGAAGTGCTCTTAACCATCAGGACATCTCTCGTGTGTGTGTGTGTGTGTGTGTGTGTGTGTGTGTGTGTGTGTGTCCCTGGAGCTGGAGTTACAGGCAGTTATGAGTTAGTTGTAGGTTCTGGGAACCAAGCCCAGATCCTCTTCAAGAACAGCATGCACCCTTAACCAGTGATTTGCCATTCCTCCATTCATCCAGTGATTGAGCCCCTTACCATATGTCAAACATGCAGAATGGGCTTTTGGAACTCAAGCAATTAAGGGTTATGTCAGTTTGTTCTGGAGAAAAGAAGGGAAGGAAAGTGGAGTGGCCTTGTGGAGTGTAAAAAACTCTCCTGACATTTTTTTGTCAGCTGTCGTGGAGAGTCAAAGCACACCACATTGTGCGCACTTGGCACTTGGAAAGGAAGGCAAAACCAGGACATCAAAGGCAGGTTACAGTGAAGATTTAGGTAAATGTCTTAGGACTCGGATGATCAGAAGAGAGAAAACGCCATCCCTTCAAAGGAAAGTGAAATCTCATTGGTGAATGGGTCAGACAAAGTCTGGTAGCGATATGAAGGAAGTGGCCAAGGGTAATGGCCTGGAGGTAAATTTCAGCCCTCAGTGTCTGTTGTCATGAGGCACTGAAGTGCTCAGTCTTACTTTTCATTAGACTTTAGAGGTTCTTCTACATGTGTAACTAAGTGAAAAAGCTCTTGTTAGAGCCAAGCACTGTATTGAATTCCAGTTTCATCCTTGACAGCGGGTTCCCATTTTCCAGATGAGAATCTTGAGGCCAAGGCCTTCCATTACTCAGTCAAACTAAATACAAAAGTCAGAATGTGAGCTTGGCTAGCTTGACCGTTAAGTAACATATTCTTTCTGTCACAGGTCATGGTACTTCTTTTTCTTACTAACCAAGGCCATGAGGAGGAGGGTTAAGTATATGGCTGGGAAGATGGGTAACAGTGCTTGGTGTGTATGATCTAAATTTGAATTCCCAGCACCCATGTATAAAGCAGAGCATGGCTCCATGTGTCCATCACCCAAGAGTTTGGAGGCAAAAACGGGCAGATATCCCAATAGCTCACTTGACAGCCAGCCTAGTCATAAGGGCACACACACAATCTATCTATCCATCCATCTATCCATCCATCATCTGTCTAACCATTTAAAAAAGCAGAAAGCCTAGCTTGCTTTCCTTCACGTCTAGCCACACTGGTGATGGGCTGCACCCTCTACATCAGGAAAGCATCCCTAAGTGTCACATCTGTACTGAGGGGTGCAGATAGAATCAGCCTTTGGGGCATGTTGATATCATGAGAGGCTGCAGACTTAAGCTTGGATCTGTGACTGGCAAGTGTTTAATATCTTTTCAGTTCTCAATTTGCTCATCTGCAAACCAATAGTATCTACCAGAATTATCCATAAGGGTTAGTTAGCAGATCCAGGATGAACTCCACACAGTGCAGGCATACAGTAAACATTCAATGTGTGATGGTATCAGCATCTTGTGGGGAAGGGCAGGAGGTTCTTTTTGTCTAGAGCCTGACAAAGTCCTGACCTTGGTACCCCTCACCTATATGGTCAAGCTTGTGTTTGTGAGCTTATGAATTTTTATGAGGTTCTATTTTTACAATTTCATGTAATGCTCCAGTGCCAGTGGACACGTCAGCACCCGAACTTTCAACTAGTCAGCCACTTCCCTGACACGGAGCCCCAAGGCCATGGGCTTTCTTCTGCCTGGTGAGGTTCCCCCGCATCCCTGTCCTCTACCATTTGCATTATGACGTCATTATTTCAATGTCCTCTAACCTCTACTGAGAAAGACCTGGCTGTGATTCCCTCCTAGGCACTCAGCAATTCCCAGGGGGGAGTTGTGGTTTCACCAAGGTGCAGGCCTCACGAAACCGAGAGAAAAGTGGCAGAGCGGAGAAGTTACTCAAAGGTAGGAGAGAGAAAAACCACTTTGGTAAGCACAGACCACATCAGCCTTTTTCCTTTGCTTTTAAAAAATGACTTGATGTTGAGACTTCGCTGCAACCACATTTAAGGAAATAAAAGCATAATAAAGCCCCTACCCTTCCCCTACCTTACAAAACGCTTGCCCAGCAATTTCCCTTTGTGAGTACTTTCAGTTTTTAAAGGTACTTTCATGAAAATGACAAGCAATTGCTTAACCCAGATCCATCTCTTGCCCCTAAATAATTAGGTACTGCAGTGTCTCCTCTGTGTTTGTTGCTGAGGCTCCTGGGGAGACCACAGTCTCCAACCAATTCCAGGGCCAAGGAGCTGGGACCAGCAGAGACATGGAAGGTCACTGAGCTGGGAGTTCAAGCCTTGTGTCTGCCATTGGCCATTTATGTAGCATTGTTACAGTTACTGCCTTCTGTTTCCTCACCGTGAAGCAGACGCTGCAGCTGTAGACCACAGTTGAGAGGGTTAGAAGTTGACCCTGTACACACTGGCTAAGAATGTCAGTGACTCACAGCTGCTATTGGAGATGAGCTGTCTCTGTTAATACCACGATGGGCACCTTCTACAGCCTTTCTTCTCCTTTGACATTCTTCTTGGGAGAAGAGGCTGGGGAGCAGTGTTACTGAGCTCAGAGGCGTAGATATTTTTGTGATTTTTTTTTTTAAAAATGCATTTCGGGGCTGGAGAGATGGCTCAGAGGTTAAAAGCACTGACTGTTCTTCCAGAGGTCTTGAGTTCGATTCCCAGCATCCACATGGTGGCTCATAACCATCTATGATGAAATCTGGTACCCTCTTCTGTATACTGTATACATAATAAATAAATAAATTTTAAAAATGCATTTCCTCTGCCATCTAAAAATTCAGATAGTCATTAGCAGTGTATGGAGTTTTTGTTCCTAAGTTATCAATTAGAGAAGACTTGAGAGGAGGCCTATTTTTATGCAGACTTTGTGAGGGCAAGCAGGGTCTTCAGGATCAAGGATGCAGCAGCAGATGAGGCAGGGATTTGGGGACTTGAGTGTGCCAGGGATGTAACAGAGAAGATGCTGAACATAGAAAGCTACTGAGAGAAGATATTCTGGGTGTGTGTGGATCCATGTACATCATCTGGGCCTTAATGTGTATGCTACTAAGACCCAGCTCTTCCCAAACTGATGTCTGCTATTAGCCCATAATGGAATTGTCCATGTCTTAAGTTTATAGTCAATTCTTTCCATTTGTTTCTTTGATTCTTTACTTGAGTAATTTGGTAACTTGTAAAAATCAAGTTTCCAGTCAGATGGAGTGTGGCCCATGCTTGTGACTTCAGCACGTGGGAAGCTGAGGCAGGAGGATCTTGAGTTCAAAGTTTTTGTGGGCTAAAGAGTGACCCTGTCTCAAACAAAGAAAGGTTGGGGATGTGATGCTGTAGTGTTCTTGTTCCTAATCTTAGAACACCCTGGGTTCAAGCCCAGCCCTGAAAGTAACAAGTTCTCTTCCAAACATGTCATCTTTGTTTTTTTCTGAGACAGGGTCTCTCTATATAGCCCTAGCTGTCCTGGAACTCACTGTGTAGAGCACAGGTTGGCCTCAAACTCAGAGATCCACCCGCTTCTGCTTCCCAAGTGCACCATGCTGGTCTAGTCTTGATGCCAGTTTGCTAATATGTCTTGGCACACAATTCCCATGCTCCTCTTTTGAGTGTGGCCTTGGGACTGTATTGTTTTCACACATGTGTTGGTATTCATGGCTCATCTTGGCAGGTGGGTAGAGAAGTACTGGCTGGGACTTGAGTGAACTGGGGACAGGGCAAGATCTTCCTTTGCTTCACGTGCAACGAAGGGTGACAACTGATTCTTATGTCCTCTGAGTGGGGATCTCATGCTGGGTGGCCACATGCCTAGTGACAGATGGATTATGGCTTTTGAGCTTCTGTGAATCAGTTCTTAAGTTCTTGTAATATGTATCAGGAAGGTTTTAATAAAATCAATCCATCTTTCAATAGATGCATTTACTGGCCACAGAGTTGGTTCCCTGCATCTGCTGTTGACTCCCCAGAACCCATGTGGTTGAGGGAGAGAACTGTTGCCCACAAGTTGTCTTCTAATCTAAACACACATTGTAAAAACTTTAATGTACTTAAAGTACTCTGTGGATGTCTACAAGGAAGACACCCTTCCCGTCCCCTTGGCCCCATACTAATGTCAAGGTTGCAGTGCTCACCTCTGACCTTGTTGTACTTGAGATCTATCTGTGAATTAGATCTTCACTTAGCTCAGCTTTTTACCCTGTCAGACCTTCCAGAAAGGAAGGATTGAATACAGAGAGCCCCATGAGCCAACCAGCTTTGGCTGGATCGCCCTCTGGAGAACATCCTTCTTACTTTTGTTCTTTTTCTTTTTTTTTTTTTTTTTTAAACACTTTATTTATTTATTTGCCTTGGTGTTTGCCTGGAACTGGAACTACAGACAGTTGTTAGCTGCCATGTGGGTGCTGGGAATCGAACCCGGGTCCTCTGGAAGAGCAGACGGTGCTCTTAACCACTGAGCCATCTCTCCAGCCCCCTGTTCTTTTTCTTAGACCAACTTCCAGGAGCTATTTGGGGATCTCATGGGTAGATTGGGTGTGCTCACCAGGGACCCTTCCCTTGTAGGTTCTGCACAGCTCTGAGCTCTCAAGGGACCCAATCAGGAAGTGACTTTGAGCCCCAGACAGAATCTGAAGACCACATTTATTGCTAGTGAGAGAAAAATCCCTAGGGTAATCTAGTCAAATACAGATGAAACTATTGTGAAACAGTTTTTAATCCTTTAAGATAAAAACAAACTGGTTCAGGGTGTCAGGGGAGCACAGAGTGAGAGGTCTTCACTGGGATACTTCAGTTTCACACGTGACAACCCATGAATACTCAGATTTTTCAGCTAGATCCTTGTACAATGTCCTCCCCAGCTCAACACTGTCCCAAGAATTCAGGCACTCACAGCCATTATAGAATGGCTACTCAAGCAAGGGAGCTTGGGAGGCCCAGGGCACTGCCATGTGCTCAAATGATGTGGTGTACATAGTCAAAGCCCGTGAATGCTGCAGAAGCACCACTAAGTGTGTGTGAGGATGGACCCCTCCGACCCTGGTCACATGATGAGGAAAGCTGCCTCTGTAGAGTCCAGCTTGAAGACTCGTAGTATACAGTGTTCTGCCTGACTATATGCCTGCAGGCCAGAAGCGGGGTACCAGATCTCATTATGGATGGTTGTGAGCCACCATGTGGTTGCTGGGAATTGAACTCAGGACTTCTCGAAGAATAACCAGTGCTTTTAACCACAGAGCCATCTCTCCAGCCCCTAAGTCTCCTTTCCAAGGGTTCACACAGAATAAAGACCTGTTCTTCCTTTTTGTGTGTGTGTGTGTGTGTGTGGGGGTGTTTAGGATACTATATATGGAAAAGAGGTCTCCATTATTGCCATACCTGTGTCCAGCCTGCATTCTCCTGAAGCCTCTTGAATTCTAAGTTTTGAGAGTCTGGATCTTTCTAAGTTTTGCTGTTCTTTTCTACTCATCACTCCCATCTCCCACTGTCTCTGCACCTACCACAGTTTGGCCTGTATTGAACCACAGCTGGTCTGGGTATGGTCCTGGCGCCAGCATCCTCTGGGAGCTTGTTAGACTGCACATGCAGATCAGGCCCCACCTAGACTCACGTAGGACAGATGTTTCACTGAGCTCTCTGGGGAAAAGACCGGTCAACAAGAAGTACAGCTCATCCAGCAGCTGCCATTATCTATCCACAAGACTGAGCAAGACAATGAGTGCTGTTAGGCCTTGCATTTTTATGTTGACATGAGGCATTTGGACTGCACCAAATGATACAGAAACAATTTTTGAGCATCTATAAAAGATGGACCAGCATGAGCTTACAGTGTGTGTGTGTGTGTGTGTGTGTGTGTGTGTGTGTGTGTGTGTGTGTGTGTGTGTGTGTGTGAGAGAGAGAGAGAGAGAGAGAGAGAGAGAGAGAGAGAGAGAGAGAGAGAGAGAGAGATAAGAGAGTATACAAGCAATGATAAAAACAAATGGGAAAATGGAAGGGGCTTGCTCAGGAGAAGAGCCACAGTGGCGCTCAGGAAGGGAGGAAACCCTGCCTGCCAGCTCAGCCTGAAGTCCTGCTCAGAAAAACAGATTCGTGTGTAGTACGTGCTTGAGACCTCTAACTGCTGTTTGGGCTGAATGTTCTAAGGGCCACGGAAGTTGCAATGGGATCAAAGGGCATTGTCTAGGGTCATTTCACAGATCCTAGCCTGGTGAGTAAGTGGGAATCAAAAGAAATATGAAAGCTCAGAGAAAGAAGCTTTCACTTTCTAGCCATGTTTAATAACTTCCAGCCTGCAGGTACTGTGAGGGCAGAGGTCTCTTCTCTGCTCATCTCCATGACCCCAGGGTGTGGCACAGGACAGAAGGATCCAGCAAGAACTCAGTGTGGGCAGAATGGGACCAAACAGAGATGGGAATATTGCTGTCTGGTGGTAGGGCGCTTTCCTGTCACGGGGGAGGCCTCAAATCAATCTCTTGTCAATAAACATTATCAACAAAAATCTCCCCAAAGAATGGACCCCAACAGATAGTTTTCATTGGCAAGCCAAGTACACCATGGGCACCTAGGCAACATGGGCTCTCGGGCAGTTTCAAGATGGTGTGAGCAAAATCCTACAGTATAGAACTATAATGTTTCTTTCTAGTTCTTACGCATGGGCTTGAGTTTTCTGAGGACCATATTTCAGTCTCTCTCTAGTAGTCTAGGGCATTTCTAAAGCCCATAAAGACCAGCAGTAGGTGGAGAGGATGATGTTGGATGGCTAGCATTGTTGGAGAGATATCACAAAGCACAGAACTTTCATGTGGAAAGCTCTTTTTAAAAAGTGACTTTGTTCTTCTTGGCACAGTCTATGTCCATTGCCCCCAAAAATATAGCTGAAGAGACACTTGGATCTGTGGTGTTCATTAGAGTTACCAGACTGCCTATGCTTCCTCAGGAAGAAGGATGGGGAAAGAAGGCAGCTTTGGGATTTTTTTTCTGATGTTAAGCTGCAGGTTTTTTCCCTCCACACAAAAATGTTAGACTTCAGAACTAGAAAGAAACTTGTACATTAGCAGATATCTGGAGACTTCTACTGTGTTTCTGTATAAAAATCTGGAAAACAACCTAAGATTTTCTTTTCCAAACACATTAAATGGGAAGAAAGGCAGGTCTCAGATTCAGTGACAGGTCATGGGAGTTAAGTTTTTAAAAATTACTTTTTAAACGTGTGAGTGACATGTCTATGGAAGGCAAAGGAGTTGGATTCCCCTTGAAGCTGGAGTTACAGGTGGTTATGGGCTGACAGACACAGGTACTGGGAACCAAACTAGGGTTCTCTGCTGATCAGTCCATACAGTTACTGCCTAGTCATCATTCCAGCCCTAGAAGTTAAGTTTTAAATAGTCAGTGGGGGCACAGAAGACAAACTCTGAAAACACAGTGTGGTGATATATTTTATATTTAATAAAACCAGTCTGGAATATTAGAGAGCAGAGCCATCTATTTCAGCCTTTAAGTGAAACACAAATTTTAGTTTGTATTTAATGAAAACTCAGAGCCCAATATTGGGGAAAAGCTGGATTATCAGAGAGAGGAAACAGACCACAGTCAAATATCAGGGTAGGAGCTGTCTTCCCACTTCCTCGGCCTGGCTCCTCAACATTTCTACAGAATAAATCTCTGTCTGCCTACGCCTTCCTTTCTTTGTGCAATTGTTTCACTTCCGGGTTCAACTCTGCATCATATTCTAGAGTTAAGATTAAAAGTATGAACTACTATTTGGCAGTTAGGTCTTGAACTCACAGAAACAAAGAAAGATCTCTGTCTCTGGAGTTATGGGATTAAAGGTGTAGGTCACCACTCCTGGTCTTTCCCACGCTGGGATTAAAGGCATGAGATATTACTCTCTGGCTCTCCTGGCTTGACTGTGGGTGGATCTGTTCTCTGATATTCCAGACTGGATTTATTAAATATAAGATACATCACCACAACAGAGAGAAGTGGAGATGAGGCCTGGATTGCAAGGGTTGGAACTGGACACAGGTTGGAACTCTAGCATGGAGAACATACAAGAAACCTTGTTGCTCCAGACTCAAGTAGAAAAACACACCAAGCCAAAAAAAAAAAAAAAAATTATACCTTGACCCATCTAAGGTATGGCATTGGAATCACAATTGCCAGGCTGGCAGTAAAGCAACTAGTTTGTACATTTAAGTTCTTTGGGGCCCATGGGCGGGTGAAACAGCATGCCTGCCGAAGGAGAACTCACAGAAAACCACACTAGGCTGAGCTGGAAAGGTAGCGCTCTCTCTCTCTCTCTCCCTCCCTCCCTCCCTCCCTCCCTCCCTC
>PVIH01000460.1:111909-348515 GCA_004025045.1 Sigmodon hispidus | reverse complement strand
ACAGGGATGAAAAAAAAATTCAGAGGGAAAGATGAACACAAAGAAAATATAGGTGTAGCAATCTTATTTGTATTTCTTCCCTTGATAAGCCATGCCTATCATTCTTATCCTCTGTATAGTTATTGTTAACTCTTCCACATTTTAAATTCTTTTTACTGTGTTTTTTTGATAAATACAAAATAAAGAAGGAAGAAAAAAATATAAAAAAACTTCAAAATTCATGAATTAGTAAATATTTGGAATATTTGAATATCTTCAGTAGATAAGGAAAGAAAGATGAACAAAAAGATATGATAAAATACAACACTGAAAAAGAAAACAAATAAAAGGTAAAGTGAATAAAAGGTAAAGTGAATAACTTTCTAAGAACAATAAAAGTTTTAAAATGTTAAAGTAGATTAACCAGTACAGAGGAAAGAAGATACTAAGTAGAAAGATCAAAAAATATAAAACCAGGCTACAGAAGTAACTGGATAGTTCGGGATTATTCTGGAGACAGTTATGTAGCAAAAATTGAACAACTTAGAAAAGCTTGAGAAATATGTGCATAATCAAGGAAAAGAACAAGTAACTTGATTATAGTTATATCTGTCATGTACTTGAACTTGTATTTAACTTTCCCACAAGAAAAAACTCTAGGATGGGCTGTTTTGGCTTGAATGTGAAATGATTCAATTCCACAAAACTTTCCAAGAATACATAAACAGGGAAAAGACTCCACAACTCACTTCATGTGATAAGTGTTGTACTGATAACAAATCAGACAAAGATAAAACAAGATTAATATCACATATTACCACAGACAAAATAGTCCTTAACAAAAATCAACATACCTAATCCCTCAGTAAGTCTCTGAATACCTAATACATCATAACTATCATGGCTTTTTCTGAAGACACAAAGATATTTCAACATATGAAAATTAACCAATTATACTGATATCAACAAAGAAGAGAAAAAGCATCTTAACAGTAAAGTAGCAGATATTTCAAATCCTACATTAAACTCTCAGCAGACTATGAAAAATGAGAACTTCAACAAAATTGAGGATATTAAAAGGTCAAGAAACAAGCTGAGAGGTTGTTCAGAGGTCTTAGGTTTGATCTTCAACACTGCAAAGAAGAAAAATAAAAGCAAACAAACACATACACACACACACACACACATACACACGCACACACAAAACAAAAACAAAAACAAACAAATATAACCTACAAAGCAGTAGTAATGTTTCTGGCCCAGAATAGCCCCATGATTCAGGCCAGAAGTTCCAAATAGTCATACAAAGTCTTGTATTAATTTTATTCTGATTGACCTATGGCTCAGACATATAACTTGCTAGCTCTTTCATCTTATGCCAGTAACTTTTCTCAGAGCAGCATTTCAACTTCTTTCCTCTGCATCTGCTGGCATCTCATGGTGGTATCTCCTGGCATCTCTGCTTTGCTCTTCTTGTTCGCAGAGTTTTCTTAGTCTGGTAGCCCAGACCACACTGTCTGTATGCCTTCAGCCAACCAGCAATTTGATTAATCCAGTAGAGGGGAAAAGGATTTACAATGTAAAAGAACATAGTCCCACTCCCTTTGGGCTTTGTGCACTGTAGTAAACAAAGTAATCAGACTGGAAGTCAGGCATGTCATTTTTTTTTTTAAACATATGTGGGATCTGGAACAAAAAAAGGATACAAAAGTCAGAGTAAGGTTATATAATGGACCTATATGCAAGCCAAGGATATCCATTCTTTTTTTATATTATGAATAAAGAAGTCACATTTTCTATCCCTGTACATCCTTAATCAAGGTTCCTTCCGCCTCCCACCACATCAGGTCATTATTTCTTCTCCACTTATCCCCATCTCCCCCCATGGGCAGGTGATCCCAAGGTTCCAAGATGGCTTAGTTCAGCCTCCACTCCTGGCAAATCCAGTTTTCTCCCAGCAACATCAAGATTGAGTAAGGTGTTCCTCTAGGGGGAGTGGGATCCAAGGTGTCAGTCCAAGATGTTTCCAATCCCAAGCTGTTCAGTGATTGTGGTTTGCAGTTTGGGCATGTTTTTTTTTGTTTTTGTTTTTGTTTTTGTTTTTTTTTTGCTGTTGTTGTTTAGAGTTCACTAATGAGTGAGTAAACCTCTGTTTATCTTTCTGGGTTGTGATACCTTGCTCAGAAAGATATTCTCCAAATCCATCCATTTGCCTGCAAATTTTAGGATATCATTTTTTCTTACTGCTGAGTAGTACTCCATTGTGTAGATGTACCACAGTTTGTTAATCCATTCTTCAGTTGAGGGGCATCTAGGTTGTTTCTATGTTCTTGCTATTACAAATAATGCTGCTATGAACATAGTTGAGCTAATGCCATTGAAGTGCTACTGTGTGTCTTTTGGGTATACACGCAGAAGTGGTATTTCTGGATCCTTGGGGAGATTAATTCCCAGTTTTCTGAGAAATCACCATACTGCATTCCAGAGTGGATGAACAAGCTTACACTCCCACCAACAATGGAGTAGTGTTCCCCTTGCTCTGTACCCTCTCCAGTATAGGCTGTCATCTGTGTCTTTTATCTTAGCCAATATGACAAATGTCAGGTGGTATTTCAAAGTTGTTTTGATTTGCATTTCTCTGATGGCTAAAGATGATGAGTACTGTTTAAAGTGCCTTTCAGCCATTCGTAATTCTTCTGCTGAGAATTCCCTTTTTAATTCTGAACTCCATTTTTTGATTGGGTTATTCAAGATTTTGGGCTCTAGATTCCTGGGTTCTTTATATATCTTAGTGATCAATCCTCTATCACTTGTAGGATTGGTGAAAATAATTTCCCATTCTGTAAGCTGTCCTTTAGTTCTATTGACAGTGTCCTTGGCTTTACAGAAGCTTCTCAGCTTCTGGAGATCCCACTTATTGATTGTTGATCTTAGTGTCTGTGCCACTCGTGTTATATTTAGGAAGTAGTCACCTGTGCCAATTCATAGAAGTGTATTTTCCACTTTTTTTCTATCAAGTTCAAAGTGGCTAGGTTTCTGTTCAGGTCTTTGATCCACTTGGATTTGAGTTTTGTGCAGGGTGACAGGCTTAGATCTATTTGTATTTTTCTACACACTACCATCCAGCTATGCCAACACCATTTGTTAAATATACTATCTTTTTGCCATTGAATATTTTGGGCCTGTTTGTCGAAGATCAGGTGTTCATAGGTTTTTGGGTTAATGTCTGGATCTTCAGTTCTATTCCATTGATCCACAAGTCTGTTTTTATGCCAGTACCAGGCTGTTTTTATTACTGTAGCTCTATAGTATAACTTGAAGTCAGGGATGGTGATACTTCCTGAGGTTCTTTTGTTGAGTAAAATTGTTTTGGCAATCCTGGCTTTCCTGTTATTCCAAATGAAATTGAGTATTGTTCTTTCAATGTTCAAAAAATATTGTGTTGGGATTTTGATGGGCAGTGCATTAAATCTGTAGATTGCCTTTGGTAAAATTGCCATTTTTACCCTGTTTGTCCTTCCTTTCTAGGAACATGGGAGAGCTTTCCATTTTCTGATATTCTCTTCAATATTTTTCTCCAGTCAAATAGATCTGTTACTTCTTTGGTTATAGTTATTCCACGGTATTTAATACTATTTGCAGCTATTATAAATGGTGATGTCCATTCTCATCATACCATTTTAACATTGTATTTGAGATTCTATATAGACATTATGAAACAATAAAGAACTCATGAATAAACATTGATATGATATCCTCAGTGATGTATAATGTAGAAATAGAATGAATTTATGTAATAAAATTACAAAACTAAATTTTATATCTTCTCTTATCTGTAGCTTTTTATCCCCAAAAATTAAGCCTAGAACCCTGTGCTTGTAAAGCTCTCCCATTTCACTACATTTGGCACTAAAGATTTTGTACTATGCACAATCTTCAGCTAAAGATTAAGACTATAGGTTTTCCAGGCAGAGAAGCACAGAAACAAGTTTTGAAAGATAAATTTATACCAAATTTTCTTAAATAAGACAAATAACATTCTTAAATAATAAATAATATCATTATAAATAAAACCATTTGCACTTTTAAGTACAATAGAAATAAAAAAAATGTTATACAGACTAGAGTACTGTATTTACAAATCACATCAATTAAGGGTTTTGTATAAAAATGACATTAAATGATGATGGACAGATTATCTGAGTATATCACAAACAGAATTTGCCATTGCAAATAAGTATATGAATATGTCATAAAAATGTACAACATATAAACAAATAAATGTTAGAGTGGCTAACACCAAAATTTAATGTTTACAAAATAAACACCCAAAATGCTACATCTAATCTTTGAAAAATGTTGATAGTTTCTTAAAATTTACATAAAGCCTTTTTATAAAATCTACACCCTCACAGCTAGGCATGTGTAAAAGAAGCCAAAATATACAACCACTCTAAGAAAAATACTTTCAAGCTTTATTATCTGCATTCCCAAATTGAAATCTCCAAATTTCCATGAGTGGGCAAACGACCACACAATTACATTATATTCACATTATAAGAAAGTACTAAGTATGAAAAAGAAATAGATAATGTTACCTGAAACAAAATGTTCAAACCTTCACAACATTTAGCTGAATAAAAAGACACAGACAAAAGCTTGCAAGATCTCCTTCACAGGACATTCTGCAAAGGTAAGTTTGTGCTGTTCAATTTCAAATAATTGAATTTGGAAAATAAAGGTAGATGTAGGAGTGTTCACAAAGAATGGAAAGAAACTTCATAGGGGCTATGAAAATACCCTAAGTCCTCAGGTAGATGGATGACATCAGTGGTAGAAGGAGCATGACTACATAGTTATTAAATCCTACTCAACTATACAGTTAAAAGATCACTATTATTACATTTAAATTATTATTAATTAAATCTGACAAATAAAAAATAATGGGAAGTTAACAGTTCTAACAAGAAATATTTGAAGAGAAAAAAAATGTATTCAGCACACCTATGCACAATCCTCACCTATAATTTTATAATTCTCACTACATACTAGATTTATCAGTTCACCAATTTTAAAAAAGATACATAAGCCAGGAATTTTGGAGCGACCTGGTTTGAGCAAGCCAGTTTGAGAAGTCCTGGTTTGAACTGGAAATTAGAAGGCCACAAACTAGCAAAGCTTGCCTCCTGTGATAATGCACCTTGCCTGCAATATCACGACTGCAAAAAGGAGTCTGAGAAAATCTGTCTTGCTTTCTTTTTACTTGCTCTTGTGGTATCTCTGGGGAAAAAATAATCTTTTAAGTCTTGAGTCATTTTAATTTACTGTGAATAAAACAGGAAAAGTAAAATAAAAATGAGTTACTCTAACTCTTAAAAGATGTGTGTGTGTGTGTGTGTGTGTGTGTGTTGAATACACATGTGTGTCTCTTTGTGTTGTATGCTTATGGGTGTGCCTCTGTATGTATCTGGATAGACAAGAGGAGGTAGAGAAGGATATCCTCTGTCACTCTTTTGTTAGTCCTTTGAGGCAAAGGCAGTCATTAAAACCGGAGCTCATGGTTTGGTGCTAGGTTGGGAGCTAGCAAGCCCTAGACATTCTCCCACCTCTAGTCCTGCTTAGTCCTATGGAAACACATAGGCATGTATGAGTGTTACAATCACATCCTGGTCTTTATGTGTAGCAAGCACTGTTAATGCTCAAAGTATCTCTTCAGCCCACAAAATATATTTTTTTAATTATAAACATTAGATTATGTTTTGCTTCTTGACTTTTGTGTTTGAATTTCACATGATAAATCCAAAAGGAATAACAAACACAGGAAAATGAAAATCATATAAAATATTTTTTCAGCAATAATTTTGTAAAAAGTTTAAATTCCTGTAATATTGCAAATCTTTATTATAATAATTGTGAATAGTGTTAATAAATATTTTTCCTATTAACATTGTTACAAAAGTATTTTTTGTTTTATTATCATTTTTTTTAATTTGAGACAAGGTCTTGTGATATAGCTCAGGCTCACCTAGGAATCACTATGGAGTTCATGCTGGCTTCAAACTTACAGTAATTCTTTCTCTTCAGCCTCTCATGTGCTTAGATTATTATAAACCAACACAGTTGGCATAATCTCTTAGAAATTTTTTAGCAGTAATTTAAAAATTAAATCGAATATAAAATAAGTTATAGCAAAACCAGAAAACATATGCATCATATAGAAGAAAATTTTAAATAAGATAATGTTAATGTAGTGGGGTGGCTTGAATAAAAATAGGTCGCATAGGATCATAGGGAGTTGAACTATTAGGAGGTGTGGCTTTTTTGGAGGATGTGTCTTACTAGGTATTTTACTTTATTCAAGTGTTGCCATGTTCATGATGTCTCTTCACAGCAATAGGAACCCTAACTAAGATAGTTGGCTTTCTAGGACTTTTAGTCTTATTGACATATTCACAAATAATCAACATTTTTGCTTGTGCAGAGATCAACGGTGCATGCAAATAAGTGTTTTCAGATGTCATACTTTCACTTTTTGGTCTCCAATGTCTTGAGGGAGGTGATTAGGTAAAGTATAAGGTCACAGGTCTGAGTTGACTTTACTGTTCTTAGAGCAACAAAATAGGGTCTCAAAAAACAAATAACAATAAACAATGAAGAAGAATCCACAGTCAGTATGTAATTCTGCTGTCCACTTTATCTGACTCTACATTAGACAGAATTCTCACTGTCTTGGCACTTCTGTTTGGTTGCATAATAAACCCCAAGAATATCTAATTCAAGCAGGAGATTTTTATTGCTCTATGCTTTGGAGTTTAGTTGTCATTTTGCTGGGAGCTTAGAGCTGATGCACTCTCATGAAGTCACAGCAAACTGTTGCCCATAGTGGTACCACACTGAAAGCTTAATGGAACAGGGGAATCTGTTCCCAAGTTTGTTTATGTGGCTGCTGGAAGACTTGGTGTCTAAACATAAGGACTTCTCCAAGTATGTTTTAAAACTATGAGTGGTAAGTAAAGCAGATTATCTTTGTTCTATGGGAAGAAAAAAAAGACTGATATGTGCATGTGAACGCATATGTGTATATGTATGTTTGTGTGTATGCATGTGTATATGTGTGTTGGAGTATAGGTGCATATATGTATGAATGTTCATGTGTATGCTTATGTGTATATACTAACTTGTATGTGTATGTGTGTTAATGTGTATGCATGCATGTATATACATATATATGCATCTGTATATGTGTATTGTGTATATACATATATTTGTGTGTGTATGTATGTATGCATGTGTCTACAGGTACACATTTAAAAATGCTTTTGAAAGCTTGTTTTAATGTGTGTGAACTGTCACATCAGTGTGCAGAAATGGATTGAGAAGGTCCAATCACATGTTCAAAAGCAGTAGCCATAAGAGGGATGGTACTAGGAAACACAATAAATAAATCATGAGTTTAGTGAGTGTCTGAATTTTCCTATGCCTTGTGAAATGCAGAGTCAATTTAAAATGTATGCTTTACTATGTCTCTGGCAATGCATTATAGAAACTCAAGTTGCTAAGAGAATCATAGATGACTTCTTACTTGATCAACCCTTACAACAATAGAATGACCTATCTTCATAAAACACAATGTAAATGAATGATAGGCCACTGAAATAGGCCTAACAGGTCCTATACCAGGCAGAATGGAGCCACAGATGAGTGCCCTGTGGATATGACTTCATATATGTCTCTTACCCTTATCTTTATTCATAAAGGAAGATATAAATATAAACCTCTTGCATCTCATCACTCCTGGTTTCTTCACATTTGCTTACATCTTGAGTTGATAAGAAGTATCATTAGAATCCTGGAGAAGATGGTAAGCCTGTATTATGTTTATTTTCTCTATTTTCTCAGAGATAAATATGAGAAAAACACTGAGCAATGAAAAGCACCCAAACATCCCAACTTAAAGTTTATGACCTTTAACTACAGGTTATGTGTGCACTAAATTAGCAATACAACATATTATTCATACTTCATGAAAGAAGACCCAAGGAAATGAAGGTATCAGAAACACTTTAGACCAGCCAGTGAAATCAACAATTGATCCTCCAGTTATCACAGAAAATATTCTCTCCTGTTGGGCATTTTCTCTTCCACAATAATCACATGATGGTTCATCTTCATTGTCAGTCACAGCATTTAGACTCTCTGGGTTGTGTAGAGTGTTTTCAGAGAACTGCCAGCAGGGGAAAGATCCAGCCAGAACACAGTAGCTGGGACCTTTTCTAGAATTTCAAAAAAAAAAGAGGAAGAGGGAGAAAAAGTTAGCTCAGTGCTGACACTCCCTTCTCTCTGCTGCCTGGCTCACCATAGAGTGACCATGGCCGTTCTAGGTTCTACTCTGCTATGACAGGCTGTAACCTTCTGAAACTGATACCATAGCAAACCTCTCTCATGTTGTCCCTAAGGTTGTTTCAGTGAGTATGACATCAAGGAAAGTAACTGATACACATATTGTCAGACTCGATCTCATCCATGTCTGCTATTGTCTTTTCAAATGCATTGTATTTAAATGAATGCTTTTGTTTTCCAATATCAAAGAGCTACACAGCAAAGTGACAGTTCACCTCAGCTGAATATAAAAGGTCAAATATTGGGCCATGTGAGGTTTCATACACCTTTATATCCCAGCAATTGAGAGGCAGAAGCAGGACGATATCTGTGACTTTGAGATCTGCCTGGTCTAAAAAGTGAGTTATAGGACATCCAAGGCTATATAGAGATACCCTGTCTCAAAAACAAAGCAAAAAAAAAAAAAAAAACCCAAACAACAAAAATACTGAAATATCAACTTACATAAGAAAAGATAAATGATACTATATTGACATGTATAAATCAGCTGATATTAGCTTAATATCTTGACTAGATACATGTTTGGTTTTGGTTATTTCTTTCTCATCCAATGTCAAGCAAATTTTCTAACAAAATTTTTCACAGTAATAATGGAATTGGTCAGCTATTCATGGTGGTGACATAATGGTACACACACAAAAAGAAAACAAGGGAGGGTACTCATTGGAAAGGATGGTTTTACATTATAGGAGACAGGGGTCATAACTGATGGGAAATGGGGATCGAAAATAAAGTTTATTATACAAATTCACAAAACTGTTAAAAAAAATAAATTTAAAACTCAACAATCTATAGACAAAAGTGTTTCTGTTCAACCAAGAAATAATCTATAAATGAGACTTTCAGATTGGCAATGTGAATTGGGATGAGCAAAATAAAAATTTTTAACCTTATTTGTTCATATAAGTTTTAAAAAAATATCCTCTGATTAAAGTATGTGAAGGGCATTTGGGAATGTGCAGGGATGTTGTACAGCCTCATGAGGTGAGTGTGCCTGATTCTCTGGTTTCTTCTACTTCCAGCCATTGCTTGGTGTCCTTTCTCAGAACCATGATTGACTATTTTACATTCTCAGGATGTCTAGCAAAATTTGAGTTCATTCAAATCCAGTACAACTGTTTGTAGCTTTAAATTCCAGTGAACTTTTGGTTATTTCTTTCTCATCCAATGTCAAGCAAATTTTCTAACAAAATTTTTCACAGTAATAATAGAATTGGTCAGCTGTAACACCAGATAATCACAATCTAAAGCTATAGTCCTACATTTTAAATAAAGTGCCATGTTACAATCAAATATGAAATTTAGTCATTTGTAAAAATCAAAGGAACCCATAACAAACTGCTTTATCACTTATCTAGATGCATATTAGTAGAGTCTGTGAATATTTGAAAATGAAAATGTGTGTGTGTAAATAAATTTTAGTAAATCGATTTGGTCTTTTTGTCATCAATTCCATGCATTTTGAAGATGTTATTTCTAGAATTATAAAAAATAACTCCTTAGACAGTGAAAACAACTGATTTTGCTGAGTATGCAAAAGCAAATAAACTTTTAATGACATTTCAAAGGTTCTCAGTGCTTCACTTTTGATTGGGATTACAAATAATTATTTCTGATGCCATACCATTTTCCAATATTTTTATGAGAAAGTTTACTACAGATAGCCTCAAAACTTATTCAAGGCAATGTGTATAAACTGGAGCCATAATATTGAGCCTTGATATTTTGTGCTCATGGCCTATCTATGTCTAATTTCTATATATTCACATTGTAGTTTTACTTGAACATTTCTCTTCTTTGGCTACTAAAAGGTACTTTAAATTCATCTGATACAATCATGCCCCAAATTCATAACTCACTATTGTTCCCAGAAATCTTACATATTTTATTTGAGATACAGTGTTTGAGTAATGAATATGTTGACTATTACTGAGGTACCATTGTAACAGGGCTTCTCCAGACACAGTCATAAAGACTGTGACATAGTCATACACACTAACCAATGTACATAGGTGCACCTTTTCATGGTTGTATATGTACCTATTTGTGTCTACATTAAACTAGTTATAGTTGCACTTCCATCTTTTACCCAAACACCCAAATTTTTCATTGCTTATGTCTATCTTACTTCAATAGTGATACATTTGCTTCCTGTCATTATCCATCCTATTTTTTTTAATTAATACAAATGGTTATGTAAGCTTTAACCCTTACTTCCAGGGGAAATATTTTTAACAATCATAGTATAGTATAGTACTTAACTGTTCTTTCTTTTGTTTGTTGTTAGAGGCTTCATTTGTTTCCAAGATATTTAACTTAAGACTCTACCCACATGCTTTAGTGTGCTAATATAATATATTGATAATAGAGTTCAATTTTGTTGTTAAGAATTTATTGAATTCTGTAATTCTCTGACTTCTTAACTAACTACTTTTTATTGATTTTTTTATAAACATTAATCTCATTTGTTACAATAGCTAACATACATTAATAAAACTCTTGGACTAAGCAACCAATATGATTGATATTAAATATGCAAAGAAGCCTACTTAACATTATGTAGGCTGGAAAGTGTGACAGTCTAATAACTTTATTTTTAATTAAAACTAATTCTATATGATTTCAAAGATTTCCAAAAAATTATTGTAAATATATTTACTCTTTCAGTATCAAGCTGGATAATTTCATAAATTAAAGAGGAAAAATAGTCAAATTTTTCATAAAAAGGTATTTCAAATAAATTATATACATACTATATTATACTATATCATCAAGGAGATGGAACACACTTCCCATCCCTGAAGTGAGTCCTACAAATAGTGCTTTTCTCCCCAAGATCATAGACTAAAAAGAGAGAAAGGGAAAAGTGGAGCAAACAGTAGTTAAGAGACAGGGGACCTAATTAATGTGGCTTTGGCTTGGTCATCAAAGTTAATATTAGAAAAGCCTCCGTGATGGTATGTACCCTTGACTAGATGGAATGTGAATGAGTGGACATTTATTCTGTGACCTGATCAAATATGCAGAAGCCTAATCTAATACAAGAAAGATAAAAGAAAAAAAAACAATTAAAACCAAAGCAAGACAAGGCCCAGCTTTAGGGTATATTACAAAATGTATGATCAGTATTTCCATAAACTATAAAAGTCAAGATTACTAAAGCTGGTTAGAGAGACTATGACAATCTAAAAGATGCTCTAAAGACAGTATGAATAAATGTAGGATGATGCCTTGAATGAAAGAACTAAACAGAAATTGGATGTTTGGACAAATGTAAAAATATAAGGAAAATACATTTGTTGTGAATTTAAATATTGCCTAATTAACTCTGTCCTTTTTTCATTTTCATACTAATTATAAAAAATGTTTGTGCTTATATCATATTCATGGGCACTCTATTGTCAACTTTTCTATAACTGAAACTATTAAGACATATATATATATATATATATATATATATATATATATATATATGAGGATAACCATGGTTGAGGTTACACTTGGGCAGACATATGGATGAATTTCGAGAATATCCTCCTGAGCGAGGTATCACAAGCCCAGAAAGATCAGCATGGGATGTACTTACTTATTAGTGGACTTTAAACAAAAAGCAAAGAACACCCAAGCTACAAACCACAACTCCTAATCAGCTTGGAATCTGAAGGAACATTTAGAGAGAAGTCCAGGGATTCCCCTAAGGGGGAAAAAAGAAAAAAAAAGAAAAATAAAAGAAGGGTAACCATGGCTGAGATTAGCTTCAGTCATACCAGGAATGCATTAAACACCAAATTAAAAAAAATGTCAAAGAAAAAGCAGTTCTTAAAATTCCAAGCTAGAACTTGAAGAAGCATGGTATCATGAATTTATAAACAAGAATGATCCCAAATTGGAGTTGAAGCTGGGGAAACTGTTTTGGATGAAATTTTTTAATTACCTGAAATAATGCACATAGGGAAGATAAGGCATTTCATGATCATCTCTATTTTCAAGACAATGCAAATATTTGAATTGTGTAACAGGCAAATACAATTTAGAGAAATCTAGCTTTGGCTTCAAAGGTTTCTGGGAACAGATGGAAGTTCTATTCAGCAGCATTGTTGAAGGTTCTCTGACCCTTGTTGGTATACCACATTAGCCTCCTGCAGGAAGGCATGGTATTAGCTCTGGAGATGTCTATTTTCCTACTTGAGACATATCCCTGGATTCCAAGCAGTTTTTTATTCAAATGTGTTTTGTTTCTGCACTTTCAAAAACAAGGCATTTCCAAAAATTCTAAATTTTTTTTTCTCTCTTCCAAGTGTCAAGTTTCACATTTCTTTGTTCAACAGTGAATAAATCCACAGGATATCTTATTTTCTGTCTTCACTGGACAGGATTGGTCTGAAGTGTTTCTCCTGACAATAGGAAATCAGTGGGGGCCTCTGATGATAAGGCATAAGTCTCCTGTTTCACATAGTGAATTTCTTCCTATGTGTTAGATTTTTCCTCTTTCTTTAGCTTGAAAATGATAGATATAAGATGTGCCAAATCTGAACATCAGTGTTCTCAATGTCTTTCTCTTTCCTAACTGATTACAATTTCTAGTGGGGAAGCCTTTTTCAGCTAAAAGCATCAGACAAATACAGTGATCTCTTTTCTAAAGAGAACAATAGTGTCTTGGTAAATTTTGAAAGAGTGCTGCTAGCATCTATGAAAAGCTTAATTTCCAGCACCATCGACATCCTGCTTTTAGCTGGTTCCCAGACAGGCATAGCTCAATCTGGGAAAAGAGACACTTGGAAACCACTATAGTCAGATCTCTAAAATGGTGGCCAAACTTCCATCTCTTCTTGACAAATTCTTACAAAGATTTTTGCTTAAATATAGTATCTATGAATGCACAGCTGCAGAGGATGTCAAAGTGGCCAAAACTGTACACATTGCAATCTGTGAGGAATTTTGCTTTTTTTTCATATCTGGGGTGTTGTTTCAAACAACCATGTAGATGCTGTCATTGGCACCCTGCCATTTCCTTGGCACATTCATACCTGGGTGCAGTTCCCAGAGATGTGAGTGCATTGCAAAACAGCTTTCCCTTCATAAGACAGGAACAGCCAATGGTTCAGGGCTCATTCATGAATAATGACTAAGTGCATTCTAGAGGAAACTCTAGAAATCCCTCTCTCTGTCTAGTGTTTCAAAATAGGAATTGGCTTTTAGAGAGTTTAGGAACATTAAATATCACTTGGGAATACTGTTACATTCATTCCAACACAAAATGTAAAGCCATCCCCTTGTCATGAGCTTAGTCCTTGAGGGCTGGCGAGAGCAGGGGGATTCCATCACACATTTAGCATATGCTGTAGTAAATATTCATATACATAATTAAAGCATCTCTATATGTACTAGAAAATAAGTTACAAGAAATAAAATATGGGCATGCTTGACCATATGGTGTTTGTTTTCAAAATAGAGACAAAGTCTTCCTTAGTAATATTTTGAGAGTCACAGACAGAGATCACCTTTTCCTTTTAAACTCCCAAAGTACTTAAGATGTGCAGAAGATTGAAAGACCAAAAAGATCAAAATACATGGAATATTTTTTTCTAAGAAATCATTTGGTCACTGTAGTTGAGCAAATTGAATAGAAATGTAGGAAAATAGTAACAAGGAATGCTTTTGAAGTCAGTAATAAAATATGTCAAATAGGAACTTTGTGGATAGAAGGTATTTAAAACTTAACATGAGTGTGATATGTTCCTCTGGAGGGAGTGGGCTCCAAGGTACCCATCCAAGGAGTTTCAGATCCCAAGCTGTTCAATGGTTGTGATTTGCAACTAGGGAATGCTTTGCTTTTTGCTTTTTTGTTTAAAGTCCACTAATGAGTGAGTACATCCCCTGTTTATCTTTTCTGGACTTGTGATACCTCGCTCAGGAGGATATTCTCCAAATCCATCCATTTGCCTGCAAATTTTAGGATAACATTTTTTCTTACCACTGAGTAGTACTCCATTGTGTAGATGTACCACAGTTTGTTAATCCATTCTTCAGTTGAGGGGCATCTAAGTTGCTTCCAGGTTCTTGCTATTATGAATATTGCTGCTATGAACATAGTTGAACTAATGCCTTTAGAGTATGAATGTGCATCTTTAGGGTATATGCCCAGTAATGATATTGCTGGATCCTTGGGGACATTGATTGCCAGTGTTCTGAGAAACTGCCATACTGCATCCCAGAGTGGCTGAACAAGCTTACACTCTCACTAACAATGGAGGAGTGTTCCCCTTGCTCCACAACCTGTCCAGCATAGATGCTGAACTAAGCCACATTGGGACCTTGGGACCTCCTGCCCTTGCTGGGGAGGAGATAAAGTGATGTGGAAAAGAGAGGGTAAGTGGAAGGGGCAGAAGGGGAAAGGGAGTTGAACAAAGGTATACATGGATAAAAAATATGACTTTATTCATAATAAAAAAAAAACCTGAGTGTGAGACTGATATTTGGAATAGAAACTCCAACAGATTTTGAGTATGTGCTAAAAGATTGAGATATAAATGTTGGGCAGTATTACCTTGCATTGCTCCGACAAATATTATAAGAAGACAATTTAATAAAACATTAGTAGACAAATATCCCGGTAAAATTAAGGCACGTGTTCCCATCTTAGAGTTTCGAAGTGCATATTAGAAAATAAAAGGCGTCACAGTCTAACTGAGCATGAGAGAACCAATTAAAAGTCTATAAACAAGGAAAAGCACAACAAGGTTTTTGTTTAGTAGGAAGATATTCAAAAGTACTGTGAAGAATTAAGTAAGATAAAAAAGCCTGGAGGAAATAGCAGGAGCTCAGTAGGCTGTGAGGAGATTCAGAGGTAAGATGGCAAGGGGAATAAGGACTTCATAAATATTATCATGAGGAACTGGATCTGAGAGCAAGAACCACAAGGAATGTTACTCTGACCCTACGGTTGCTGGTCGATCACTGTAAATTCACAGAAATAGTATAAAATCATGTTAAAGGTGATAGAAATGATCATGTCTTTGATTCACACTTGGTATATTTCAAGGAAGGTGTCAGATTACCAAAGGAAGAAGCAAACAGATCTAGGACACATAAAAGACAGTTTATCACAGACTTATAGACACAAGCATGTCACAGTCAGAAGCAAGAACCCTGCCGTATTTCCAGCAAGGAGTGGAGGGGGCTCATATCCTAATGGGGATAGACCTGGGCTCTTTCAAAATATATTAACCTTTCAAATGTTAGTTAAGAAATATTCTGGGTCTTGGTGGCTGAGACAACATGCTTAGTTATCATGACTTTGGCCTAAGATGTTTAGATTGCCTGACAGTATTTGTCAGCCAAAGAAAATGGCAGTTGTGACCAATAATTGGGTCTTATATCAAAGATTATCTATAAAGTTACATATTTTAAAATATTATCTCATCTTTTCTTATTATTATTGATAAAAGCTGATAATCTTGAAAGAAATTAGTCTCGGAAATAATGATTACACTAGTCCATGACCATATACTTAGCAACTAAGTTATAATATGACATGATGTTGCAACTTCAGTGATTGTAATTATGCTGATACCGAGGATAAACACCAGAGAAGAATGCATCCATAAAAATGATCCTTTAGTGAAGGTGCAGGAAAATTGGCTCAATAAGACCGGTGTCCTGCCTGGAGAGGAGGGACTCAATACTCACAAAGCAACACTTTATTGAGTAGATAGTAAAGAGTAAAATCATGTTAACACTTTATAAAATATAGTTTGGTTCATTACTATAGATGCTCTTCTCTCAAGGAAGATAGACACTCACTTATGTCAGTTCCTTAAAATATTCTCAAAATTTAGGTTAAAAGATATTGCTCTCAAATGAAACTGAGTGTACAAGAGAAATTTTCTTTTGTGCAAGAAGGCACTAGTGTTTAGGTACATAACTCACTGAAGGATATTTTGATTCTCATCAGCAATGTACTTTCACTCATTTCAGCCCTTAATTCCTAAATAAACTCATAATCTAATTCCTCAGGCTACAGCAGAATTCATCCTCAGTGATGAACACGGGTACAGCCACCTGATGGTTTACTGGAAGAAAGACAAGAAGTAAAGAATATAGGCAGAGAACATGTCTCTAAAACAGCCCAATCTTTTTTCTGTTGACCAGAGAATTCTTCAAAATGACACATGTGCAAAGCTGCCAAAGAGGCGTGGATGCAAGCATACACTATCCTAGCATGACCACAAATTTGTACACTGATGAGGTTAGACTGCCCAGGGGCTTAGAGGATGCCTCAGTTTAGAATTCCACAAGTTGAATTTTATTTTTATAGTAATTGCTTCCTGACTGTTTGACAGCACAGATACTTTTGAATGTTTAATTGATGGAATTTCATTACTTCCAAAATACTGTCATTTATTCTAAGATTGGAATGCTATTTTTTGCAATCCACTTGGGTGTGAGATGAACTAACAGAAGGAGTGGGATAAAAAAGTGAGGAGTTGATTCCAGAGATGGTTATAACGAGGTGAAAACATACATGGGAAAGCCTGAGAACTTGGAAAAACCTCTATTTTTTAATGATAAATTCTTAAGTAATCAATAGTCTGAAATGTAATAAAGTGACAGTATATAAATATATGTAACTATAATAAGTTTGGTCATGGATAGCTATACAGAGAATAAGATCTAAAAATAGAAATATTAGCATACACAAAAACTGTAGCTAAATTATAGCATCAGGTCAACAATGTGTCATTATCCAAAGAAATTCTATCAAGATTCAAGTATATAGCTCATTCTGATACAGTTAATCAGTGAAGGAATACGTTGAATATGGGTTCCAGCACACAGCTAATATAAGGGGTTCCCCAGTAAAGGAATATATGGGAAATATTTGGAGTATTTTCTTCATTAATGATTGATGACAGTGGGTCCATTCATGGAGAACAGTGCTACTCCTGGGCAGGTGATTTTGAATGTATATAAAAAAAGGATGAGTTATCCTCAGGGAGCAAGCCAGTAAAGTACACTCCTCCACAGCTTCTGCTTCTCCTCCTGTCTCAAGCTCCTGCCCTGACCTCCCTAAGTGACCCAAGAGTTGTGAAGTTGTAAGTGGAAATGAATTGTTTCCTACCAAAGAGGTTGTTTGTCATGGTGGTTTTTTTTTTCTCTTTTAATTACAATAGAAACCTTACCTAAGCCGATTTCATTTTATTAATTTTATTTTGAAAATAAGTAAATGGTTTTCTAACTACAGGGAATCAGAATTATTTTCTATGTTCAACAGATCATTGGAGAACTGCTCATACTTAAAACGTGTGGTAGCTTGAGCAAGAATGGGCTCTATAGAATGCTTTGTCACCAGGGAGCAGCACTACTTGAGAAGGATTGGGAGGTGTGGCCTAGTTGGAAGAGGTGTACCTCTAGGGGTAGATTTAGAAGATACAGAAGCCCAAGCCAAACACAGTGGCTCTTTCTTTCTTTTTCCTGTGGATCTGGATGTAGAACTCTCAACTACTTCTCTAGTATATTATCTGCTTGCATGGCACCATGATGATAATGAACTAAACCTCTGAAATAGTAAACAAGTCTCAATTAAATTTCTTCTGTTATAATAGTTTCAAAGATTGTGACACCTTTGCATAGTAATAGAACACTGACAGAATTTGGTAGCAAGATTGAAGTATTGCTATGACAGGCCTGATTATGTTTCTTGTTGATAGAATGTAGACTTTGCAACTTTGAACTAGGAAAGCAGTTGAATGGGTTCATTGTGGCTTAGTGGGCCATCCTAATAGGAATTTTGCAGACATTTCTGAGAACAATTTGAACTGTAGTGGCCCAGCTCAAGAAGTTTCAGAGGAGTAAATTATTAGTAAGTAGTCTAGAAACCACTAATGTGATATTTTGACAAAGAATGTACCTATTTTCTGCTCCTATTTAAAACTTCTACCTTAGGCTAGATTGAAAAGTTTTAAATTAATGGCACTGGCAGAGGAGATCTCAAGACACTCCAGTATTGTCTCTGCCATGTGGTTAAGAGTAGCCACTCTTATGCAGATCTATAATGAAAAGGAGATATCTTCAAAAGAAAAAAAACTATCAAATGTAGAGATTGAGAAGGAAAAGAACCTCAGGCAATGTAATGAACTAAATCTAGTGCTCACAGAGATAAAAGGTTTAATTAAAAGCCTGATGCTAAACAGAATAAAGGGATTGGTGATTTCAGGGCAAGAACCCATTCAGCTAAACTTTCAATTTGGGAAAAAAATAATTAAAGAAAAGCTTAAGCAGTAAAGGAAACTAAAACAGAAAGTTGAGGAAATATATTTGAACAAGGAGACTATTTTCTAGCCTCAACAAGAAGAAAATCTTAGGAGCTTCAACCATGTGATTCTGGCCTTAGAGTCAAGTACAGATGAAAGGAATTGTGTAATTTCCATCTGTGCTTAAGGAAAAGCACTGAAGCCAGGAAATTGAGTCAATGGTCCCTAGCATGAAGGCTCAGAAAAGCCATTGTGCAAAGCTGTAGAAGTGAAGACTGGATTTTGTTGGAGACCAGAAAATCTTGGAGATGCCAGCTAACAGGGTGTGGAATCAACCAAAGAGAGAAGTGACTTACAGCTAAAAAAGCTGAAAGGAGTTAGATAGATGAAAAGCACTTGGACATTCGACATGAGATGCAGCTTGGAGTTTGTCCAGCTGGTTTTGTTCTTGCTTTGGTTCCGTATTTCCTCACTATGCTCCCTTCCCCCTCTTTTGTAATACTAATATATATTGTTTTATATTGGAAGTATTTGATGTGGTTTTAATTTTGGTTTTACCAGGATTCACAGCTTGCCATGAATCTTAGAATAGATCTTGAACTCCGGGCTTTTAAAGGACATTGAGACTATTTTGGACTATGGGTCTTTTAGAAGTTGGACTGAATGTATTTTATCATTGTGATACAGCTACAAGTCAGTGGGAACCAGGAAATAGAATGTGATGATTTGAATAAGAATATCTTCATAGGCTCAAAGACTTGAATGTGTAGTGATCCTCAGGCAGTGACATGATTTGAAATTAATAGGGTTTAAGAGTTGTGGCCTTTTGGGAAAAAGTGTCTTTGGGTGAGTTTAGTAGTTTCAAAAGCCTAAGCAGACCCAGAGGTTCTCTCTTCCTGTAGCCTGTGAATCTGGATGTAGAACTTTCAGCTACTTCTCCAGTACCATGTCTATCTACATGCCACCATGCTTTCAGACACAAATATAATGGACTAAACCTCTGAAATTGTAAGCCTGCCTCAATGACATGTTTTCTTTTATAATAGTTGCCATTATCATGGTGTCTCTTCACAACAATAGAACACTAAATCAAGATTCTCCTTATGTTTCCTCTTATGAGTAACTAGTTGAAAGGTAAGCTTTGCACTTTTATGCATATGAGAGAGGTTGAGAGGGAGGAGGAGGAAGGAAAGGGAGAGAGTGAGAGAAAGAAAATTAATCACAGGGATGTGTCAAAGTCACGTCCCTCCCCCTTCATTCCTTTTTACTAATATTGCATAAAAGTGCTAAGCTTACCTTGGCTAAAATAGCACAAGTTCTACAAAGAAGAGGAATATATACTTCTTCTGTTTCTACAGATCTACTTACTGGCTTTAACTTATGCCCAGAGGACCGAGTAATTCGATTCATAACAAGAAATTTTGAAGGTATTTATACTCACAAAAAAAATTTTAAAACCTTTTTTTTAGTGGATGCCTGGAAGTGTATCAGTGAACAGGGCTAATGATCCAACTTCATTGTTTTCCTTAGGGCTAAAACTTTATGTCCTTGAAGCCAATTAGTCAATGATTATCTGCATAGGGGTTATACTTTCAAAGGCCAAACTAGTAACTAGAATCTGGTTGTTTTATTTTGGAGACACATTCATGGTTATATTTGATGGCATGCATAATAGTAAAATAACTAACAAGTCACTAATAACAAGTTCTGTGATTTAAAAGACATGGCAAATATTAAATTTATTGTAATAGTAAGTAAATATATTAAAAACATCCTTCATGCTTGGGCTATTTTCTTTGCATTAAAATATCTGCTGTAGGACTTTGCTTAGGTAAATATACTTTTTCAGATTCCAAATGTGTTACTATGGTTATAGTATTAAATTAAAAGCCTTAACAATAAAACACAGCTTTATTTTCTCTTCCCTTTCATTTTCTAAACCATCCTTGAATCTATTTGAATTGACTGAACATTGAGAGAGATATCAAATTGGGCTGCAGCTCCCAAAATGTCTTCATCGGAGTAGACATCAGTTGAAAGGAGATACAGCTTCTGGTGGGGGCATTGCCAAACCCAAATACTGCCTGGAGTCTTAGATCTAACTAGTATAGGAACCAAAATAATATCTGTCCTGGCCTCTGCTTTGTCATGGGGACAGAATGTAGGTTCCAACACCCCAAAATACTTCTTAGCTCCCTATGGCCATGGTATAAATCTTTGCCTCTTCCTCTCAAAGATAATCCTGAATTATTCCAGAAGCTAGTTGTATCCATCACTTAGAAGTCCGGTCACAATAGAAAAGAATAGGTTTTACCTTTTTAAACCTTCACCCATCAGAGCTGTCATCTATTTTTTCAGGACCATTGAAGGGTAGATTCTTATTCTGCCTGGCTTTTCAAACAAAGCATTTTGATGCCTGAGGTTTATTTTGTGAGATCAATGTAGATCATAAATGATGATAAATTTTAGGATCCCAGCTTGAACATCTGTGCAAGTGACAGCAGCACTAACATAATTTTCACAATTAGCTTATGAATATTCTATGGGCCAGGTATATATAAAAGAAAATACCTAACTTATAATTAGTAGTCCCTGCCTAGGTCTCCAACCAATAGTGAAGGTGTTGCCTAGAAAAGACTTTCCCTGTTATCAAATGAATAGACACCCCAAGTGCTATCACAGAATTTACATCTAACAATGAATAGCGGTAGAGGCAGAGTTACATACAGGGCTGAACATGGAGCTGAGCTCCTGGCCCAGCTGAGAGAAGGGGAGAAGAGTCTTTATGAGCAAGGAGATAAGGCTTAGGAGGAAAATTCCCACAGTGATGACTGGCTGGAGCTCTAGACAGCTCACTGAATCATGAACAGCCACTGGGGAACCTTCAAGAAAAAGAACTAGGCCCTCCAAGGATAGGCAGCTGTCCACTGACATGGGCAGTATGCGGAGCCTCAAGAGGAGAGATCAGACTATGTTTCTATGTGTGGACTGGCACTTCGGAGCCTATTCTCCCCAGAGAAACACTTAACCAACTCATGACATTTCAATGAAGAAATCAGACCTGCCTGGAGCAGATGCTGAGTTGATCCACATTGGGACTTCTTGCCCTTTGTGAGGAGAGGCTAGGGGAATGGGGAGGAAGGAGGCTGTAGGCAGTCAGGGAGGGATTGGGAGAGGGAAGGGAGGAAAAACAAGGGGTTACATGGGGGGAAAAGGACGTTATTTTCTAAAATTAAATTAAATTAATTTAGAAAATTAGTAACAATTTGGTTTCATCATTTTTTTTTATTAAAAATTCTTTCTCAACTATTTTCTTACCCTAGTCTGCATGTACCACACTCCCCTGCCCTCATAAGACATTTTTTTTTTTTTTTTGGCCCAAGGGCTTTCTATGTTTTGAAAGAAAGCCTTCTCTTTCCCAAACTCATCTATTCATTGTTTTCAATCCTTCCTGAAAAAAAAATACTTTTGGAAGCAAAAGTACAAAATCTTATTGATATAGGAATAAGGATGCTTACCCATGGGTTCTGTGTCCATATAGCCTTTCTTAAAAAAAAAAAAAAAATAAAAAGGAGATTCTCTGTGATAAGTAACAACTTTAGTCCTCTCCAGAGAGCTGAACATGAACATTCCCTGCCTGAAAGATTTCCTTAGCATCCAAAACAGATGCATGTGGTTTCTTTGTTTTCAATATTTCCCCTGAGAGTGTGTTTATCATCTTTTTAAAACAAAGGAACTGCTGGTTACTGTGCCCATTCTACCAGCTAGCCCTGGAGAACAACACCATGAAACCACGTGCAGACCACAGCAACAATTTCAAAGCCAGCTGTGACCACATAAAGAATTCTGCTCTAACATGCCCTCCCTCCTATTAACCAACAGTCATTTCTAGTTCTCTTTGCATTATCAGAATTAGGGTCTGTCAATTGTGCCAGCCCAGGTTTTGTGCATTTCAGGCTCCAACACCACCTTTCACTGAAAACTTACCAAAAATAATTTAATGTTTTTTGGAGCCCAGCAGTCCATAGGTCTTTTGTTGCTTTTTCACATTCCGAATTCAGATGTGAGCTGGGTTTTACCTGTGGTGAGCAACAGGTCTGCTGCAGCTACCCCACCAGCAGCCCTTCATTATAAGTCTCTCTTGCCCAGGCTAAGATAGAACACTAACCGAAATCTAAAACACACAAAAACGAAACAAAACAACAACAATGAAACTATTATAATCACTTCTTCCAAAATCCCACATTTAGGGTTTTACTTCACTCTAATGCATTTAAATATTTAAAATGTTTATTGGCTGTAAACTTTAAAGTGCTCTGTAAATTGTTTATCTCATCAATGATTACATGATCTGAAATCAGGTAGGTAACATTCAAGCTTGTGTGGTTCAAGCCTACACACAGAATCACATATATTCAGATAATTTTACTGTTGGCTGAGCTGGTATGACTTTGCCTCTCTGATCTAGTGAGGCTCTTCCAATTGAAAAGAGCCATTAGGCTTTGACATAACTTTCTAATTTGACATAATACTTCTAATACTTCTCACAAGGAGTATTAATTTTCTAAATGACTTTGATTTCTAAGTTCAGTATAAGTGGCAATTAGTTGGAAATGATTGTATATATTGGAATTAGTACTTTAAATTGCATTTTTTTCAAATGTAGAATAACAACAAAGGCCAATATCAACTGACTTTAAAATATTTTTTATTAATAAAAGGGCTGAAATGAGGAGTAGTTACTATGTATTTATTTTTAAACTCTGTAGCTAATTATAAAGCAATAATATTGCTTAATGCAAGTATCTTTTCACATGAAAAGTATTTTAGGATATTATAAAACCAAGGAAATATATGATCCTGAGACCTTAGGGCTGGTATTATAGCAAGAAGTTTTAAAAGTAAATTAATTTTCTTTATTGTGTCAAAGATTAAACAAGTTCTTTGTATTTTATCAAGGGAAAATACTGTAAAATAATTACATCTTCCATTATTTGAGTTAGGTCACAAAGGAAATCGTAATACTGTCTTTAATTTGCACAATATGTTTTCCAAGTGATTCCTTCAGTGAATTTGAAGATTATTCAAAACCTAGATTTTCATCTAGTTTCAACAACTGTAGTCAAATGTACAGAGGAGCAGAAAAGATGTACATTGCAATTTTTGATAGAAAATTATTACTTTTCATTTGGGCAGGGTCGGATACATCACCTGGCATTTGCCTCAGAAAACAGTACTTTAATCAAAACTGAAGGGAGAGGAGTCTTGTAATTGCTGAGCATACAGTCAGCCATGACATGCCTATCTGACCTTTGAGAAGTTAATGCACTTCACTTTACAAAGCAGGCATCTTTATTGCTAATAAATAAATCAGTCTTCATGGGAATGCCAGAAGAAGGAGGTGCTCTGCCTTGGAAACTCACTGTTCTTTTGGTTTGGTGCCTGCCTGTCAGGTGTGTTCAACAAAGAGGAGATGCTGAGCAGAACAGCTCTGCCAGTGTTTTCTATACGTTTAATCCACAGCTCTAAATGCAGGACGGTAAGTAAAAATAAACAGTAAACTGCATCTAGTCGGTGCCAGGACACATATAAATGTCATCTTTCTAGGTTATCAGGATTGTGCTGTCAAGGTGAATGAGATTAAATAAAGAAATATTTAAAAGTAACCCAAAGCAAAGCTTCTACGTATAGAAGAAGCTTTGGGAGCTGCAGGCTTGGTAAGGTGTGTACATGCATTATGTACAACAAAAGTCAAGAAGTGCACTTGAACAAATTTCATACACTCATTTAAAAGTAAAGTGATTATTTGAACTAGCTACTAAACATTTAAGGACATCTCCAGTACATATTCTCTATACTACACCCAGAATTTGACAGTTATCTTTCCTGTAAATTCTTTGTGAGAAGGAATTTAAAGGACAGTCACTAGTTTTTGGTCTGGAAAATATTTACATATAAAGACTATAGAGAAAATAAAATGTGAAAATATATAAGCACAAGGAATTACTAAATATCTGAACTCTTGCTAAAGAGGAATCCAGGAAATTAAAGAACGGCATATGTCATATTTGTTTTATGCTAAATTTTAAGAGTTAATTTTTAGAGTAAGTATTTTTAGCAACCTATCACCTATAAACTGAACCCTCTAGAATTTTCCAAGTACATTCCAATGCCAATTTTGTATACTCTCAGCTCTTTCCTTTTAAGTGAAGAATATTGGTTGACTGATAATTGAAATGAAATTAGAAGACATTCCAGAGTATAACCTTTGAAATGAGCATACATTATGGATTACATGTGGTAATACCAATTTAAAATGCTTCAGTTTTCTACAAAATAATGCTAGAAACCATCAGAGATAAATTGGATTTGTTAAAGGAAGACTTTAGGCAATATAAATTTAAATAACTAGTTGAGCAAAGAACTAGTCATAAGTATAAGTGAAATGCCATTCTGAACTCATAGATCTCCATGTGTAAACACAAGTAGGCAATATGTATGAACAGTAAAGAAAGAAAACAACATGTTGTCACATCTAGAGTAGTTATATCTAGTCATTTTCCCCCTTTGGTCATGTGTTGCTGAGACATTTTACTTATATGGAAATGGTATGGACTGTAAGAAAAGTTATTCATTTTGGTTTGGTATCAGTAATAAGAACATGAACTCAAAAATTGAAATTTGAATGCATAAAAAGTGAGGTGACAAGTGGTTATGTGTAGAGGCAGGTTCAAATCAAATCTTATATAACAGAGCAATAATGGAACATGACTTCTGTCATTATATTATAGACAAGTGGAGATAAATATAGATATATATACACATATATTTGTCTGAGATTACTATTTTAACCACTTTCCTTCTATATATTTTATGGTTGAAGTTGCTATTCCTCAAAAGATATGAACTGATCACAGAATTTAACTTACAGTCTGAGAATGTAGAAATTCATACATGGGAACAAATTCTGAAACAAGAGAATTTGTTTCAGGATATGTTCCCTACAAAGGCCACAAAGACTATGATGTCTCAGGCAAAACAATTAGCATTCTCATCATTATCTTAGATAATTTCCAAAGAAAATATCTCAATTTACCAAATCACTAAGAGAGACACCTTTCAATGCTTAGATTTACCAAAACTAAAACTAACTTTTAAAAAGCAATATTTTTAAAAAATTAAGTATTTTAGAATTAAAATTTTAACACATTTTTCCATAACAAAACACATTGCTGATTAAACAATAATCACTTTATTAAACAGAATGAGCTTTCTGAGTTGGCCTCATGAGTTTGTTTATGTCCAGGTAATCTCTCATAGTGACAATTGCTTCAAGAGGAAAGAAATGAGAGTGTTTTTTTTTTTTTCTTTATGGACTCAACATGGATACAGCATATTAATAAAATTTAGATTCTTATATCCCTGATTGATTAAAGTTGATAAAGTAAAAAAAAAATACTCTAACAAAAATAGATCTAAATGTATCACATGTGCAGAGAAATCATATGCATGAAAGATGACCAAAAGATATAGGCAATGGAAGAAAAGTGCTAAATTAATTTTATTTTAAAATTTGTATGTAATTTCTATGACTATCTATAATGGCCTTAAACATAATTCTGTCATTTTGTGCTGATAACCTCTGCAAAAAGACACTCAAAGCCTTAAACATAATTCTGTCATTTTGTGCTGAGAACCTCTGCAAAAAGACACTGAAAGTCAAACCCACGTCCATTCCACATTGTCTGTGACCAACAGTATCAAGTAACCAAAGTTTAAATTTTTTAGTAAGAATGAGCAACTGCTTACATCTCACTAGTGTATACATTTATTTTTTAGACTAACTCAATGCAAAATCATAATACATCAAAGATTAGTTTAAAAATGTGTGTCTTATTTCTAATATGTGGTCCAAACACACATACACCCATACACACACACATTCATGGTTTTATCATTAGCAGGCAAAAAGGCTCGTGAGTGGAAAAGGCTTGAGAATCTGGTACATGATCTCTGGAAGACATAATCCTTACTGACATCATCAATACTGGGAGTATTGCCCAGAGAGTGAGATTCAATATTAATTATTATTAATTATTGAGTATTGACACTGTGTACTTTTGATTACCCAAAACACAGAAGATAAGGTCTCTGGCCTGAGGGTGTACAGGAAGCTTAAATTAGTTAAGACAGGATGGTTCATCGAGTGCACAGATACGAGAGCTTGAAATGTATTCTCTCCTCTTCTCCTAGGTCTTCACAGTGATGGAGCTCAACCAGGTAACTATCAATCGTGCAAAAGATCCTTCTGAAAGAGGTATAGTCTTTGTTAGAATTGTTTCTCTCTCCCACTATGTCTGCTTATTCTACATCTTTACATATAGACAGTCTTTAAGGTTTGTCATTTCAGAATTGTTGCATTATTAAATGATCAATGTGTTTAACATAAAACAGAAAAGCAAGCAGAATAGATAATATATCTTTGTGGTTATATTGCTGAAAAAAATATGCTCAGTGATTTACATGTGTTATTTTATTTAATAATATTTAAAAAGCAGTTTTGTAAGAGTAAAAAAAAAACTACACAAGCAGTTTTAAGGGTAGGATTCAATGTTGGCCCTTTGGAAGGAAAAATTTTTTCTTTTAGTAGCAGATATAGCTGCCTATTAAAGTCATTTCTATTAACTTATCCAGGACCATAAGAACTGTCTTCCAGAGCATAAACTCTCTTTTTTTTCCCTTGCCAGGAAAAGAGAAATTTCAAAGTTTTTGTTCAGATACAGTGAGATCTAAGGACTTGGGTAATTTAAACTATGAAACAAAAAGAAATGTTAAAAATGAAGTCAAAAGAGTCAGTTGAAACCCTAAAGCCAACTCAGCTAGAAAACATAACCATCAAGAACTTCCCTGTCTTAGAAACCTCCAAAGGCACATCTTTAGATAAAGAGGTACAGGTGATAAATGGCCACTGAGAGATGGAGAATCAGTTTTCTTTAGAGATATTCTTTTGACAGTGAACATTCATGCACATGAGCTACATTAAATGGACACAGGAAGGAGGGAGTTGAGATGGGGAGGGATATAGATAGATAGATAGATAGATAGATGATAGATGATAGATAGATAGATAAATAGATAGATAGAATACTATTTAACAAAAGAAAGGTTTTGATCTGAGAGGGAAGTAAAAGAAATAGAAGGAGTTGAAGGGGGAAAGGAGGTGTGGAAATTATGTAAATATAATACTCACATAAAATTTTTTAAAAATGAAAAAAATCATACAATAATATTTGAAATTTTTCATTAAAACCTTCCACCCATTTTAACATGACAGAAATCATGCCTACTTATGCCATATTTGATTTCCAAAAATGATAATAAAGTCATAATGTCACCTATTATGATATGACTGTTGCACTTACAATAACAAATGTATTCTACCAGAATACATAGCAATATATTCTGAGAACTCTTTGGTCTTTAGCATACTGTAACTTAAAACATGATTATAACGACTGAACTATATTTAATTACTAATATTATCTCAACCAATGCTGTATTACATGGTGCATAAATAGGGAAAATAAAATACATATAGCTGTACATATACACACATAATCTTAACAAAACAGGATAAGAAGTTATAACAGTGATAATCATGGATTGTATAGCTAGTAGCATGCCTTAAGGGGGTATACATAACCACCATAATCTATTTCTCATTTTGTATTTTTTTTCATCTTCAGCTAGGATCTTAGCATGTCTTGGTTCTTTAACTAGATCCACACTTTTATCTTTGAAGGGTCATTCTGTCTGTAATGGCTATTTCTAGTTTTTATTGACATTAATTACAGATCATGGTAACATTAAGAGATGCCCAAGGCTTTCTGGCCTCTAGACATACTCTATCTTACTTTCTCTGAGCAGAAATAGTCAAATTTCTACTTGGTAGTCTACTAGTTTCCACTTGTTGTGACTCCTGGAAGAATCTCTGTTTTCTCAATAACGAAGACTTCCAGGCCCACATAAAGCTATATAAAAAGGGAAGAAAAATTTGGCTAATAGTCACTCCAGGTTATGGTGCCCAATAACATTTCCATTTCCAACTCTTGATTCCTGAATATAGGAATGATGAGCATACAAGAAACAGTCTCATATATTAAAAACTGATTCACAGTTCATATACTCTTCAGGAATACTTCCTTCTATCTTTCACAATACTTCTACCAAGGAGGCTCTGTAACTATGTCTTTCAAAGATCATTCCACCATTCTAATCTAGCTGCCGCCAGATGATGGAAAAGTAGCCACACACTTAAATCCCATGAGCCTGAACCCAATGCTGCATTTATTTGGCTGTGAAGTGACCCCCTTCTTCAGAAGCAATGCTGTGTTGAATATCATGACAGTGGATAAAGCATTTTGTTTGTCTCTGATTAGTAGTTTTGGCAGAAGTATTATATCCAGTGAAGGCAAAGCCATAACCAGAAAAGGTTTTTTTTTCTTCCTGAAGCAAGGATATGATATCTTCATGATATAAGTATCCAACGTATGTAACATGCCACCTGGCCACTTGGTCACACCAGCAAATGGCACCATATTAAATGTCTCAGTATTTGCCTCTGCTCTTGTAGACTTATTTCAGTTTTGATGAATGGAAGTTTATGCTGTCAATACAATGGAGAAATACCATCTCTGCTACCATGGCTCCTTGTTCATGTGTCCATTGGACAATATTGGGATAACAGGCAAAGTGTCTGACTATTATGTACCACACATGCCATTCCATCTACTCCATTGTTGAGTTTCTTCTCTGATGAGGTAAAGAAACCTGAGATAAAATTGTGGTGGAATGTTCTCTGTATGATATAAATAAAAACTGTTTGGACCCATGCAGAGCACCATAGAAGTGGGTGGAGAATCAGAGGCAGCCAGGTAGGAAGGAGGGGTGGAGTTTACTAGTCGCCATCTGTCCCCCGAAGAAGAAGCATGTAGGAATCCAGGTGAGCCACGGGCTGCAAGCCACGTGGTGGGTAGATTCATGGAAATGGGTTGATTTAAGAAGATAGAGCAAGGTAGTAATGTGCTTAAGATATGGGCCAAACAGTGTAAAGTATATAAGCGTGTGATTCATTTCTTTTGGGGGGCAAAAGCTGCGGGCACACAGACCAGGCTCCACACCGCCGGCACCACACGCGTGCCAGGTCACAAATCTCCGGACCCAAACAGGCCGGGAAAAACATACTACAACATAAAATTATTTATATATTTAACCATTTGGTTATTTTATCTATACATTTATTACTAAAATAGTTTTTTTAACCAAGTATCCAGTCATGTTTTTACCAAGTTCCTGATCACTAAGCCAAACAACTAACTGCTCCATCCAATGAGTCACTGTATAAACACACACCTGACCATTTTTTTCCTTCTGTTGCTATCACACACTTTTGAGATTAGTTCCTATATATATCTACCAGCGTTCTGATTATACTAATTAGAGAACTCATACTATTCTCTAGGAGAATAGTGAACTTCCTCATGAGGGCCACAGTATACCTCCATTGGGGATACATTTTTGGTGGGTTTAAAGGAGAAACCTATTGGAAGATACACAAGGACATCTTATTGTTCCAGTGTGTACTACAACATGTCTCATCTCATGCAATGGCCTGCATATATGTGAGACTATACCAGAAAGACTATTACAACATGGTTACTGTACCTTGGACCATAGGTCTACAGGACTATGCTGTGGAATATGTTCTGATACATTGTTAATATTTGTCCCTCTTACTGGTTTAATAAAAAAGCTGATTGGCCAGAAGGCATAGGGGCAGGGCTAAGAAAACTCTGGGAACAGGAAGAGTACAGCAGAGACATCAGCAGATGCAGAAGAAAGAAGACAACCATGCTGCTCTGAGAAAAGGTACCAAGCCACATGACTAAAGAGATTAGTGGAAACAGATTGAGATAAGATGGAAGAGTTAGCTAGCAATATGACTGAGCCATAGGTCAATCAGTATGCAATTAATATAAGCCTTTGTGTGATTATTTGGCAGAGCTGAGAGTGGGTCTGAACCCTGGGGCTAGGTCAGAAGGCTGGGTCAGAAACTTCTTACTACAATGTACTACAACATGCCTCATCGCATATGAGATATATATGAGACTCTACCAGAATAACCATTATTAAATGGTTGCTGTACTTTGTACCATAGATCTTCAGGACTATGAACCCAATAAATTTTCTGTCTCTACTATTATCCCAATTATGTTCCTCACTATGGTAACACATGGTAGACTGATAACAATGTTTGATAATAGTTTCAGAAGACATGGTGCCTTCACAAACAGAGCAATTTTAATATGTTTCAACGCATTTATAAGTTTCCATTTTATCGGAGCATTATCCTGATTTAAGTCTTAATGCTCATGTCTCTTCATCCTCAAAGTCAACAATAACATAAAATATTAAAATGCATTTTGAAATAGATCTTCTCAGCTTTTCCTGTATCTGTTCTATTTTCAAGTTTTTATGTAACTCACATCCTCACTATGTCCTGCTGTAGCTGCTCCTTCAGATAGACTAAACTGAGTTTTGTTTGCTTGTTTGTTGTTTTAATCTAATACACAAGTAACTACACAGTTCTTTCTGTCTAGAGGTTTTAATCTAGTTTATATCACAGATCAACTGTCAGGAGTTATTCATTTGCTCCAAATCTCTTTTTGGTTGTTAAAGACTTCTGATAATAATGTGACTCTCCGGGCTGGAGAGATGGCTCAGTGGTTAAGAGCACCGTCTGCTCTTCCAGAGGACCCGGGTTCGACTCCCAGCACCCACATGGCAGCTAACAACTGTCTGTAGTTCCAGTTCCAGGCAAACACCAAGGCAAATAAATAAATAAAGTTTAAAAAAAATAAATAATGTGACTCTCCATGGACACCTAAACTAGACTTTACAGTATAAACGAAAACATCAATATCTGCACAGCATCAATTTTGGGGCCTCCCAGCACTAAAAAATTAACATTGCTCTTCATCATATCACTCTTTGCTCTAAAATGCTCCTTTATCCATTATCATATATTCATATGAGTTTTATGCAAAGAAAGGTACTATTTGGGGCTTGCAAATTGATAATATAAATTTTAAAAATGAGTTCAATTCTGCTTTGTTTAAATGATCATTAGTATTTATATATACATATATGAGTTGTAGAGAATATGATAAGCTCTATTTATATATGTAAATTTATACATGAGTCACATATATAAATGCTATGGTAAATTATAAAAAAAAAAACAAAGGATGAAGATTCCGCAGAAATATTCAGTTTATATTTTTTCTAAATAAATCGGATGACAGGATGTGGCTCAGATGGTTAAGATACTAAGAAATGCTACAGCTTTACTAGGAAGGTTTTTCTGTCCAGGCAACATAATCTATTAGGGCTAAGGAGGCTATCTAGACATCAGCCATACACTTCTTACTGTTCTCTGGCTTTACCACACTACACATTTATATAGGGATCACACACATGCTTGTTTGTCTTGGAAACCCTGAATTATATCTGTTCCTCCAAGGAAATTTCTCTGATCTCTCTGTTTGCTTGAGAATCCTACTTGCTACATATTCCTAAAAGGTTTTAACATTTTTCTTTTGGTGTGAATGTAGTTTATTGTAGGTCAATTGTCCGGAACATGTGAGTCCCTTGGGTTTAATCTCCAGTATCAACAACAACAACAAAAAAGGAAATGTTTGTTTTTCCTATGATAATAACATAGTTAAATTTAAATGTTATTCACAACAAAAAGCTACAGTAGATATCTAACTCCATTGTTACTCTTTAAATCCTTTGGAACAGGATTTGATCTCTCTCACTGAATTTCTTCCTATAAGCTTACTATATAAGAGAGTTATTATTCAGCAAACTATTAAAGTGAGTGAATATATAAACAAAGATGCTTTTAAAACTAATTTTCAATAAATTTAATTTGTCATTTCCATTAAAATCACAATTACATAGTGAGAGCTCAAATGAGATCATTGACATGTATAAAAATCACTTGAAATTGCCACCTATATATGAAAGTAATTATTTATTTAATTTAATTTCCACACCTGTATAACTAATTTACATTACTCAAATTCTCTACTTGACAATGGCATTTACAATAAAATTTTCTCATATTTTTTATAACTATTAAAATGGAGTGCTTATTTGGACTCACACATCTAGCACAAAGACATAAATTATTTGATATGACCTTGATTTATTGCTTCTGCATCTCTGCATGCTTTGTATCCAAAGTGTAGAAAAACGGTCTTAATTAGTAGATGAGGACTTTGTCAAGGGCAGGGTGTCATTGAATCTCAGAGTCAGGTCATTAAATTTAAATTACTCTGAAGCCTGTGCATTTGGAAGGTTTTTCTTCTTTATAAGCTGACTGAAACACTGAGTTTAGTCTTATGGACACTTGCTTTCCAATTTGTTTGAATAGTGTGTCTGGAAACAGAAAATTAGTGAATGGGATAATATTAAATAAATTGACTAAAATATAGGTATTGAAGTAAAGTAAAACTGACTTGACAAATGGTTATTTTTAAAAAATAGTTTGCAATATAGCGTATGACAGTATAGAACTCTGAGATCACTTATCATTTGATCCAGAATGAATCAATAACCCCTTTACTTCTTCAGTCTGTCCTTTCATTTAACCTTTTAAGGATTCTTGCTTTCATTCTGAATTTCTGAGCCCTGGGAAGTATGAATGATAAGCTCATCAAGGGGATTAAAGTGTAACTGTTGCATATTACTCTAATGGAATGTTAGGTTTCATTAACAATGGGACTGTATCATTTGCAATCAATCAGCTTTCCACTGATCACAGTAGGAAGAATTTTTAATCTTATAAATATCATTTACATAAGTTAAAGTCTTCCTCTGTTTTTACAATTATGTTACAACCTTCTTAAAATCAGTAATCTTTCCTTTTTTTAAAGCCAAGTTAATTTCCATCATGTCATCATGACTGACATAATTAAGTTAATATTATAGATTTAGTTTAGATGATTTATTTATTATAATATGATTTTGGCCTCTTGAACCATGCTGGCTCAAGTAATGATGTCATGACTGGAACTCAGATATATTTTACATCATTTATTATATCTATACATCAAAGAAAAGAATGAATTGTATTGACTATATAATCATGGCCAGACAAGCAAGTTGAATTTAAGGTGAATGTTCCTTTGTAAGGTTCTGTTGATTCCTAAAAATATCTAAATCAAGTTAATAATTAAACAAATCTGCCCCCTTTTTGTTATAACTTCTAGTGATATTATCCCCCCCAAAATCTTTGTACTTCATTGGCAATGCTAGATAGATGGTAGTGTGAGAAAAATGCAAATAGATCCAAGCCTATCACCCTGCACAAAACTCAAATCCAAGTGGATCAAAGACCTGAAACTGAGAAGCTTCTGTAAAGTCAAGGACACAGTCAATAAGACAAAATGACAGCCTACAGAATGAAGAAACATTTTCATCAATCCTACAAGTGACAGAGGACTGATCTCTAAAATATATAGAGAACTCAAGAAACTAGACCCCAAACCTTGAATAACCCAATCAAAAACAGGGGTTCAGAATTAAAAAGAAAATTCTCAGCAGAATTACAAATGGCTGGGAGGCACTGGAAAATGTGCTCCACATCTTTAGTCATCAGAGAAATGCAAATCAAAACAACTTTGAGATACCATCTTACACCTGTCAGATTGGCTAAGATAAAAGACTTAGATGACAGCCTATGCTGGAAAGGTTGTAGAGCAAGGGGAAGACTCCTCCATTGTTGGTAGGAGTGTAAGCTTGTTCATCGACTCTGGAATGCAGTATGGTGATTTCTCAGAAAACTGGGAATTAATCTCCCCAAAAATCTAGCACTACCACGACTGGGCATATAGCCTAAAAATGCACATTCACACTCCATAGGCATTAGCTCAACTATGTTCATAGCAGCATTATTCATAATAGCAAGAACCTGGAAACAACCTAGATGCCCCTCAACTGAAGAATGGATTGTGAACAAACTATGGTACATTTACATAATGGAGTACTACTCAGCAGTAAGAAAAAAATGATTTTCTAAAATTTGCAGGCAAATGGATGGATTTGGAGAATATTCTCCTGAGTGAGGTATCACAAACCCAGAAAGATAAGCAGGGTATGTACTCACTCATTAGAGGACTCTAAACAAAAAGCAAAGCATTCTTAAGCTGCAAACCACAACCACTGAACATCTTGGGATCTGAAACACCTTGGACTGGCAGCCTAGAGCTCATTCCCTGCAGAGGAACACCTGACCCACTCTTGATGTTAGGGTGAAGAAAATGGATCTGCCTGGAGTGGATGCTGAACTATGCCACGTTGGGAACTTGAGACCTCTTGTCCTTGCTGGGGAGGAGATAAGGAGATGGGGAGAAGGGAGAGTGACTGGGAATGGTGGGAGGGAGAAGGGAGTTTGAACAAGGGAGTACATGGATAAAATATGAGACTTCATTCATAATTTAAAAAAAATCACAAAAAAGAATGTCAAGGGTAAAATAAAATGTTGAGAAAGCAAAATAAAGTTACTTTGATATCACCATCCTATTTTGAGCAGTATTAAAGACTTAAAGATTATTCATACCATCCACTAATTTCTTTTAGAAATAAAATTGCATATAGTCTTATACTCACTACGCAAACCATTAATAACCTTAGAAATCATATTAAGTGTGTCTTCTATTGACACCCATGGTTAGGATTATCATATATAAAAATTATATTATTTATTTTTTTCAGGTAAATATGCATTTTCAAACATATTTAACTATCCTTTTCTAATATGCTAATAAATGTACACAAATAATAATTAAATAATATCTTTTATCAAGTTTTGTGGAAAGTAATTTCATATAAAACTCATTCCCAGATAAGAAATAGAGCTAACAGATATCCTGAAGTGCTCATATCTCAAAGACTATCATCTCAAGGAGTACTATCTTAAATCTCAACTATGGATTTTTCTCTGTTTTATAAAACATATTGTACATATATTTACTGGCTTCTCATATATCCTTTACATTCTTTAAGCAAAGTATAGTGTTGCCTATAGCAATAAATATTTATTTTACCAATGAATTATAATTCTACATATTTAGTTTGCTTGTCTTATAAGGTTGATACAAATAGTCATAACATGATAAAACATGCCTTTCCATTGAGCATACCCTCAGGACTAGGCTCACTAGGTCAAATGACAGTCATATATTTAACTTAGTAGACACTGCAAATAATTTTTCAATTTATACTCAGTTCTGATATAAAAATTCTATCTAATCCACAACATTGCCAACACTTGACATTTTCAGCCTTTGGGGTGGAAGCATGGGAACACTATGCTGTGATTTACTTCACATTTCTATAATGTAAATTGAGGAACTTTTTATTTTCTGTACTGCTTGGTATTCTATGAGGTGAACATATTCAAATCTCTTTCAAACTGGTCATTTGCATTAGGGACCACACTTTTATTTTGAGGCTGATTCTATGTACAGGAATAAAACAATTAATCAAAATGACTTCTATAATCTCTACAATACCATCATTCCTATCTTTAAACTTTTAAAAAAGAGATGGGTAGAATAATAACAAATTGAAAATTGAATGGATATAAAATGTATGGTAAAATTAAGAAAATAACATCATGACATTGATGATGTCTCTACTGTAGGAAATATGTTTTTATTAATTTTTAGATGACCGTTTCTAGTGAAAGAAAAAGAAATAATGTGAATTTGAATAGAAGCAGGAGGCATCTGTGGAGAGTTGGGGGAGCAGGAACAATAATAACTATCAAGTTTCAATAAAAAAACAGAGAACACTACAACAAAATTCCCAATGGTTAATGGTTAAATAGTGAGGGCCTGGAAAAATTAAAGAAATGTCCATTGGTCATATCAGTTTAAGGCCCGTGTTGTGTGGTATTTTTGTAAGTCTTGTTGGGAGTCTAACAGTGTTATTCTTCCGTTTCTACCTTCTGATTCCTACCACAGTTTATGCTCAACAAATAGAGCGTAGAAGACTATATAGAGTAATGAATGTATGTATACCTTATATATGAGAAGATTTCAGGCACAGGGTGGAACTTGGAAGAATTATATTCCTTAGGCAGATTATAATTGCTTTCCTAAATTAACTAGAAGTAAGCACAAATCATCCAGATTGAGACAAAACCTAGGAAAGAATGAGTCATTGATGGAGCAAGTAATGTAGAAAGTGCAAGAGAAAGAACAGGGGGATGGAGAAATAGTTCTGTAGGCAAGCACTCTCTAATAACCATGATGACTGGAATTAAGTTTCCTAGTACCCATAAGAAAAGTCAGTGTGTCAGCACAGGGGTAAAGGGAAGAATAAAACCAGGAGCTTTCCCACTGAATTTGGGCCAGATTGTCTAACTGGTTAGTAAGCTCTGTTCCTAGGGAAAGATCCTGTGTCAAAGCATACTGTGGAGAATGAGTTATAAGGACAGGCAACATCAGACTCTTGCTTCCCCAGGTACACACACACACACACACACACACACACACACAGAGAGAGAGAGAGAGAGAGAGAGAGAGAGAGAGAGAGAGAGAGAGACAGACAGACAGACAGACAGACAGACAGACAGACAGACAGAGAACTATTCAACCAAAACATAAGGAACATTTTTCATATTGAGAACTGAGTGCTGAAGGACCTGTATGAAAAGAATGTGAACTTGGAAAGAAAGTCAGTCTGTGGTGCCAGTTCCACAGAGCAATCCCCAGATGCATCCTGCACTCAGTGAGATCCTAAGCAGATGTCCTAAAGATGCTACCAGCAAGTACCCTCATCATTATTCTTCATCCAGATTCCTCTATGATCAATATAAACAGAAAGGGCAAATAGAAAGCCTTTTATCTTGTGCTTTTTGTTGTTGTTGGTTTGGGCTTTTAGTTTTTGAAGATAAGGTTTCTCTAGCTGTCCAGAAATTTGATTTGTACACCAAACTGGCCTCAAACTTAGAGACTTGCCTGCCTCTGCTTACCTAGAGCTGCAGTTAAAGGCTAAAGGCCTTTGCCACCATTGTCTGGCTTTTGTCTCACTATACAGCCTGATTGTATACCATGTACCTTATGAACAGACCTCCCATTTTATTGCCTTAGCAAGTATGGTCTTCCCTTTGCCATCTCTGCTCTATCCATCCTTCTCTCTGCTGAATCTTTCTCTGTTCTGCTCTATTGAGAGGCACACTTCTCTCCTTTAATGGAGCAATCTAGCTGCCTGGGAAGGAAAAACTATGTTTCCTAGTGACACATTTTTGGAAGATATGGAATGTTATATTTCGAGATGGTTGACGTTTGAATTATCAGTCTCATTCTACATGATTTCTGCATAAAATGTTCCATTCAAATGTACCTAATTTATATATTTTACTTTATGGCAGGAGAATGAAAGGCTTTCAGTTCTAAAAACTAACAGTTGGCAAGACGTGGCCACTGCCTGCCTACTGAATGGTTTATTGAAAGCACGGTTAAATTAACAAGAGCTTTGTCATGACACTGTAATTTATTTTGGGGACAGTATCCATGATTTGGCTGGCATTTCTTTTTCTTATCTCGCTGTAAAATGTATTTGCATCCTATTAAGTCCAAACCAGGTTGTGCTCAGAGAGAACCTTGGAGATGACACTTAGCCTAACAGTTTTAAGCATATGACATTAATTCTGAGAATCAAACTACAGATCTCATGCAATATTGTAGAGTGCTAAATTTGATAATTACACCAACACGTTGTGTAAAATGAAAAAGCTTCCATGTTCTCTTGTTCCAGGAAGATGAAGGCCTCCTGGCATTACCAAAAAGAAAAGCTCTAACTCCTTCCTTCATCCTAATCCTGGAGGTTTTCTTGTGAATTTTCTACTTTTCCAGAATATTAGTAATAAAACAAAAATAGCTGTACTAAGAAAAAAAATCGCTTGAGGCCTCAGAGTAATGTCATGTGCAGGTTAGTGTTTACTGGGTTATTTTCTATATCCTACTGCTTGTCTATAATACACAATTATTATTTATTTTGGGCCATATAACTCACTGTTCTGTGAGCAATGAGTGCCCTGGAAGTATCCATCAACAAGTTCTGCTTTCTCTGCAGATTTTTATGATCAAGTGTTCTTCTGTTGCTCTCCCTCTCAACTCAGTCTTCCCAAAGGAGTGTAATTAAGACAAGCTTCTTAACCTGCCCTCTGAAGAGGTCACTGAGACCTGGAGATGACTTGGCAATAATAAGAAAAAAAATCCCAGGTTTTACCACTAAATTTTCCCAACCATGAAATTCAAATCTGTTTGTCTGGATGTCATGCAGAAAGCCGGACTCTGAAGCCTCCCAAATAGAATTTCGATGGGCAGCTTCAGCAGAAAAATAATGATCTGACAGACATTGCTCTCCATGAGGGGTAAGTTACAGCATCAAGAAGCTAGGATCTGGACTCATTATAGGAACTCTGAGCATTGCCTCAGATAATACCACCCCAGGACCCCAGGTTTCCTGAGAGAAAGAGTCCAAATGAATACATCTGGGACATAATAAGCTGATCCACATACATTTCACACTGAAAATAGAAAACAGCAATCCTGGAACTGAGCCAAAGGTTACAGCAAGGCATGATCATATCATATAATATGGATGTCCAAGATGAAATATGGATGTGCCCATATGATGAATGGCAGGCAGCCAAAATCGAAAACACACCAGCCCTTTGACATTAAGTTTAAGGCATCTACACATGAGAGACATTTGTATAAAGGAAATAGTATAAATACTAGAAAAAAATAGTAATTGAGAAGTTGATTTTGATGGAAAGGTGAGATGAGTTTAATGGGTCTGGGTTGTCCTTATAAACAAAAAACAAATGGCTATAAAGGATCTTGAAGAATTTGTTCACCAGGTCTTTAATATGGAGACCATTTCTTGCCAAATGTTTAATGCTCAATAAATCTTTATTAAAGGAATGAATGGTTTAATTGTAATCATTACTGTAAAAACTATTGTTCATACAACAGAAAGATATTTATGTGCATTTTTAGAATAACAATAGATAATCTAAAGAGTGAATAATCATATATTCTTTTTATCTTGAGACAGAACTAATATACTTCCACTAAACAGAGAGAAATGTATACTTCTTACAGATACATGCCATCTAAGATTTTGGGCGTTGCAGATCTGGGCACAGTCCCAACATTGTTCTAACATTTAGAGGCAGAAGCAGGACATTCATATGTATTATAGATCATAGATTCTAGTAAAGAATTTTATATTTCTAAAGACTGTACCCTTCTTTTGTAAATTTTACCCATGCTGAAATCTGAAATGTCTACTTGAAATGTACTAATTTCTGTTTTGCAACAGATGAGGATTTGTCTAAGTTCAGCTCTGGATAAGTTCAGCTACAGAATTAAGAAGTCAATCTTACTTGATTTTCCAATAGTAAAATATGGTCACTGTAGGGCTACAAACATGTAATATGGTATGGATTTGATAACAGCTTTTAATGAATTATAAGAAAAGATGTATGTTTCTCACATGGGAAGTCTGGAACAAAAGAGCAATGCTTATTTCTCACCACAGCTGTGTTTAAATAGTTTGTTATAGAAATATTAATTCAGAATAAATTCTAAAGGATCTAAAAAAACTGAAGAAAATATTATAATCCATGGAAGATCATCTGCAACTCTAATGAAAAAGAGGAGCTTAAATGAGCAATCAGTATATATGGGACAGACACTTGTTAAGATGTTTAACAGTGGTACTCATTTTAACAGCATTTGAATGATGTCATGAGATGTACATTGTTCACAAAGCTCTGGGACACATTAAGTCTGTTTTGTGAGCATTTTGCTGTTCCACCTATCATTAATAATATACAAAATTACAATTATGTGTTAGAAGATGTACATCAGACAACTGGAAAATGTGTTCACGAAAAAAAGGCATTGATAGAATTGTTCAGAATCAATTCTTCATGGTTTACTATGGCTTGGTTTTAGTATCCATTCCTACTACATGATGGACAGAGGAGCTTTGAGTCATGCTGCATTTAACATGCTTCATCTACTTTTATGAATCAGTAAAGACTTTTGGATACATACCTTGTGCACACATGCCTTACTTTCTCTATAGCATTTACCATTATTATCCTTATTTCTATGTTCTCTCTACCACTAAATTGGCTACCTCCTCTTTGCTTTGTACTTAGTATAAATTTGTTACAAGAGTTTACTATGTTCCTTCTCTTCTTCTCATATCCTAGAGTTAATGCCTAACTTTGCTTCCCTTATATTATTCTTGATCAATAATCTTACGATTTGCAATAATCTTGTAAATCCTTTATTTACAAGAGATAATGTCTTATATCACAATGATTCTTTGGTCTGTTTCTACACTTTGTCATTCCTACAACCAATTATTTCTATTAATCCTATGGTCTCTTCTTTTTGTCATCATAATCTTATTTGTTATAAACTAGTGTCCCAGTGAGAATTATTGACAGCTTCCAAACAGTTGGTCTGATTTACAAGCTTAATGCTAATCTTTGCAGAAAGTAAAGGGTTATATTGAACCTATTTTTTGTGTTCTGTATCTTTTTCCATCCTGTTAATACTACTGGTACTGTAGCTGAAATTATCTTTTGTTTCTTGAGAATAATAGTAAGAATATTTGTGCTAATATACTTTCTTCTTTGAATCTACTTATAATCCACAAATAACTTTTCCAATGTGTTTGCCATTGCACAAGATAGTATAAATTGAAGTAAAAATCTAGTCAATAATTTTATTGTACAAAGATCAATAGCTTTCAAACACTTTCTCAATAAAATACAGGAAAAAAAAACAAGAAAGATGAACTGAGAATCAAGAAGACACTGGATTAGATCAGAGGACAATAGAAGAGGAATCAAAAGTACATAGGACTTTTCCCCATGAAAAAAACTAAAGGACTGAATATATGGTAAGGAATTTCTACCTTATGGAAAGAACTGCAGTGTCTTAGGCCAAAATCATTACTGTCCTATGCAACTTCCTTACCTGTCTCTTTCATAACATGTTATATTTAGACAGGTGATGTCTGACATTATTCTTGGGAAGACACAAACCAGTATCTCTCACCCCAGATAGGCAACTGACAAAAGACTTGAGTACAAATACCACCAATGTCTAACTTGATGAATCAGCATGAGTTGTATTGTGATAGCCAACAGTTATATGGTTGAGGGGTTATTTACAGAAGTAGAAATTCCTTTTACTGCTGCATCCACCAAACCCACCACTGCACAATTTGCAGGATGCTCAATAGGTTGGAGACTATCTCATTTAGGAAGCTTAGGTGATCAGGTAATCTGAGTCTCTTCTAGGTAGCTTGGCTGGTCTAAGAATCCCTCACATTAGTCCTTACTGCTCATATATGCTCGTGGCATGAGGATCTTAGTGCATTTGGGCATTTCCAGTGGCTTCTTGAAACTTTTGAGTTGAGTATGTCCTGACCTGAAAGGACCTTCCTTCCCCATAGGTAGAAGATTTCACCTCCCTGTACAAAAACACTATGTTTTCAAAAGCTTCCATTGTTAAGAAAATTGCTACATAACAGCATGTATGAAAGACAAATGAAACCCAATAATGCATAATGCAGAGAAATCAATTTTGTCACTTCAGTCATGGAACTCTTGAAATCAATTATTAGATTGTTTTATCACAGAGCTTAGAGTGTCCAATGCAAGACTGAACAATTCCTTTTCAGGGCCAGGTCAAGAGGGATGGGATGCTGTTTTACTCTATCACTAATGATCATTAGGACTCCTTTATGTTAAAGACTAGTTGAGACAAATACATGAATGGAAGCACTAATAAGAGTCGGCAGCCCTTAATCTGTACCAATCAGATTTATTTCCAGTGAGACTCATCATTGAACAAGAAAATTACACTTTCTCTCTGAGAGTCTCCATTATACCTAACATTGAAAATCACAAATAATTTTTCAAATCAAATAAGCATATGTTTTCCCTGAACCCTTCTAAGTCATTAGGGAAGTGTTTGTCCTCTGTATATCATAGCAATTTATTTGAACCCAGTTAAAATTTATATCAGCTATTCAATAAATGATAAATTTCATGTTTTATTTTCTAGTTTATATCATAATACCTGAATGTTACAGTGGAACCTTCATACTTTGTTAGAAATAAAGGGACATGTGAAATAAAACATTTGTGGTCACAATCATATCTTACATGTATGAATTTTATGAGACACTTAGAATTGTATTTCCTACTTTTTAGAGCCTCATTTTCTAAATGCACAAAATAGAAATACTAGTGATACTGCTTTTAGAAGTCACTGTGAGAAATTTTCTGTTGACCATTAGGCCCTTTAAAACAATATATTTTGTATATTCTGTAGATTATTACTTATTATGCATATCCTATTCTGCTCCTAATCAGAATCTAATATATGAGGTACTCAATAAATGCTCATAGAGTTAAATTGCATCTCAACGCTTTAAAGTAAAAGAATTGTTTGTTAAAACATAATTTATAATAGATACTTACATAGATTATTCTCACTGATAAATGATTTCCCAGATGAATATCAACTAATAGGAAATTGTATCAGCAGATATTCAGTATCTATAACATTGTGGTTTAAACCATAATATATCTTCATCATTTCTATGTGTAGTTATCAAGGAAATAGAATATAGTGAGGCTTGGTAGCATAGATAGCATGACTTAGGATGTAAGGGATGGGAAGAACATATTTTAAAACAAGAGACAAACAGAATATGAATGAGGAAGAAAGGCATTAGTCAGTATGGGGAAAGGCAAGGTATGTCTCTCCAACTTAATGACTGTGACATTTGCACTTGTCTTTTTCAAGTTAGTGAAGTGAGTGAACAATTAAAGTCATATGGGACTGCTCCATTTTAGAGAGCAGTGCTGGTTTTGATATGAAGATTTCTTATGATATGAGAGTTCTTAAAATGTGATCAAAGAAATCTGTATGTTCAGTTTGAAAAGAGGAGGTTCCCCCTGATTTCTTGTGTACCAGCTCTTTCTTCCTTTTAATGTCACACACACACACACACACACACACACACACACAATCTATTGTGCATGATAATTTCATCATAGAAAAGCAGATTGAAAACAAGCAAAAGAAAAGTCTTCAAAAGTTTTATAATGGGGAGAATAGCTTTGATGAGAACAGTCCATAGAGGTTTAAGAATACAACAAAACAGAAATATTCATTCTATCTACTCCTGAAGCCCAAGTAAAAATTCCAAAACTGTGCAAGGCAAACATCCAAAATAACTTTGAGACTGCAACTTCAGCTGACTTAGAGCCCATTGAATTCTAAGAAACTTCGGGATACTTGGTCAATAAACTTATTTGGACTTTATACCCAATGCTTATTCACATAGTATCCTTAATACAACATCACAGGACCCATGATTTCCTAGAATAATAATGGTCTTGATATTGTTAATATTATTGCATACATTGCAGTCATCAGTTATTAAAAAGGATGTTAAATTTCAGTTAGGAAGTCATAAAAACTAAACATATTCTTTTTAGTATTTGATTAGATTTTTGGAGATTTTTTAGGACTGAACTTTCAGAATGAACAGAAGAGTGTTCTACCAAAGATTCTGCTGCTAAGTTTTAAATAATAAGCTTATTATTTAAATATTAGATATTATATAATATCTAATAATAATTTCCAATATTAGATATTCAGAGAAAGAGAGGACTAAGGCAACTCATCAGTTGGACTTCTCATTCCCAAAATAATGTCATATATTGAAATATGTTATATTCATTGTTGTCCATGAATTTCCCTTATTTCCTGCCATTTGCTATCAAATGGCAGCAAAATTTTGATGTTGGTAAGGGAATGAGATTAACAAATATAACCCTTAAGATAATATTTTATTCTAGGCTGTGAGTTCAACAAAGTTTACAAAAGATGTTCATTGCTATATCATCTTTAATAATAAGCATATGGCTTATCCATATTCAGTAGCTAGGAAGAATTGATACATGTGAAAAAGTAGTGTCTTTGCAATGACATGCCTAGAATATGAAGAAAATAAAGGTCAGGTAACTGTGATGTAGATAGATATGTGTATGCAAGGAACCATGAAGAGGGTATCCCAGAGTGAAAAGGCAGCTTCATCTATTACATATAAAACCAATGTGTCATTTTATTTCACCCTCAAACCAGTGCCTTCTCTACAGAGAAACATATCAATGTGTAACTATCTTTTCATATATGTTCTGTCACATATACATGTCATTTATGTTTATTTTATATTATGTAAATTATGACTTATGCAAAATTTAAAATTTCCTAAATAATATTATTTTGATATAATTTCATGGAAGTCCACAATACCAATTCTTACTAGCCACAGAGTATGGATAAACCATATACTTATTACTAAAGATGGTATAGCAATGAACATCTTTTGCAAACTTTTTAAAACTTGTGTGTCAATGTTTCTATAATATAAAAACTATAGTTGGAATTTTTGGCATGTATATATGTTCATTGGTAGATGACCACACTCATATGAGTATATGTCTATATACATGCCATGATATATAAACATATTACATGTACAAAATATAGATATAGACATAAATGTATATTAAGATATAAGAAAGATATGCCAAAGTGATTTCTAAATATTTCCTTGTGCAATAGATAAGACAAGCAAATCCCTATACTTTTTCATTTTTATGAGAAAAAGTCATATTTTTTTATCCATGTATCCCCTTGTTCAGGCTCCCTTCCCCCTCCTGACGCTCCCAGTCACTCATTATTCTCTCCATCAGTTTATCTCCACCACAGCAAGGGCAAGAGCTCTTAAGATCCCAAGGTGGCTTAGTTCAACATCCACTCCAGGCAGATCTGCTTTCCTCACCCCCACATTAAGACGGAGTCAGGAATTTCTCTAGAGGGAATGGGTTCCAAGGTGCCCAAGGTGCCAGTCCAGGGTGTTTCAGATCCCAAGCTGTTCAGTGGTTGTGGTTTGCAGCTTGGAAATGCTTAGCTTTTTTTGTTTAAAGTCCACCAATGAGTGAGTACATCCCCTGCTCATCTTTCTGTGTTTGTGATACGTCACTCAGGAGGATATTCTCTAAATCCATCTATTTGCCTGCAAATTTTAGGATATCATTTTTTCTCACTGCTGAGTAGTACTCCATTTTGTAAATGTACCATAGATTGTTAATCCATTCTTCAGTTGAGAGGCATCTAGGTTGTTTCCACGTTCTTGTTATTACGAATAATCTTGCTATGAACATAGTTGAACTAATGCCTTTGGAGTGTGAATGTGCATCTTTAGGGTATATGCCCAGTAGTGGTATTGCTGGGTCTTTGGGGAGATTGATTTTCAGTTTTCTGAGAAATCGACATACTGCATTCCAGAGTGGATGAACAAGCTTACACTCCCACCAACAATGGAGGAGTGTTCCCCTTGCTCTGCAACCTCTCCAGCATCTGTGTCCTTTATCTTAGCCAATCTGACAGGTGTAAGGTGGTATCTCAAAGTTGTTTTGATTTGCATTTCTCTGATGGCTAAAGAAGTTGAGCACTTTTTCAAATGCTTTTCAGCCATTTGTAATTCTTCTGCTGAGAATTTCCTTTTTAGGTTTGAGCCCCATTTTTTGATTGGGTAATTCTACTTTTTGGGCTCTAGCTTCTTGAGTTCTCTATGTATTTTAGCCCTATACTTTTTCTAACATATGATTATGATATAAATTGGCACTGTCCTTATTATTTAGTCAATAATAATTATAGACACTTTGAGTGGGTGTTATTGAGGTTCCTAAATGGGAATTGCAAGGTTTTCTCTATTCTAAAGAGTGATGTCTTTGAGTACACTAATGTTTAACAAAACTAGTAACCTTAACTAGTATTGAAATATAATTCAGAAACTCAAATAATCTAAAGAATAATATTCTAGTCCAGTTTTCAGTCAATGGCAAAGGGAAGGCATTATAAAAAGGAATTATGAAGATGAATGGAAAGGATGGGAGTCAATATTCCCTTTGGAGATTTAACTATGCAATAGACACTAGTATATGGAAAAGGGTTTCCCAGAGAAGATTCCAGATGAGGGAGAGGGGAAATAATGTTCATTAATATTGAAACATGGCAAATGTCCAGATAAAGGTGTTGTGGAACACCAGAACCTATGACAAGGGATGTCAGGGCAGTTGGACCAGCTAAGCAACTGTGGTAGTTGCTAACACAGCTCTACTACTTGCCTTTCATGTTTAAAATAAAATATAAATATAGCATAATCAGGAGACCATTCTCATCACCCATTTATAAAATAGCCTGAAAATTTGGACAATTTCTTAATAGTTCCTTTGGGATATAGAAGGTATTTAACATGAGTATGACTTTTTATAAATTCCATACTCTTAGATGTCTATGAGAAGGAGAGAATGCACATAGTTTTAAAACATTTCAAGATTTTTTTTTTAAAAAAAGGATCTTAAAAACATAATATAATGATAAAAAAGGCAAATAATGTTTGAAGTTTCTTTTGTGGGTTTATTGTATGCAAAGTTAATTTTTAGTGCATGCAAAGAATGGAATGTGTGTAACTTCTGTGGTCATACTGTGTATGGAAATAGACTGGAAAACAAAACATTCTGGCTATGAAATATGACAGGAGAGCAGAAGGATCGATGCATTTGTATTTATGTATGTTCATGTTTACACAAAGCATCTGCCCACTGACAAATCTCTGGATACATTAGCATAATTAAAAACAGCATTATAATCAGCACTCTGGAACAACAGCAACTACATATTGTCCCCACATAAAACACTCTGAATATTCTCCAGGAATATACATTCCTTGTGAAGTTTACAAAAAGCAAGAGGAAAAAATACAATTGAGATATCCTGGATTGCTGAAGGTCACAAACTGATATTTTAGAGTGTTTTGACCATGAACATCGTTTTATGCAGGGGATTTTTTTCTAGTGATCTCAAAAATTCAATAAGGTTCTTATGAAAATAAGTGGCTTCTTTGGTTCACAGAACAAAACAATACTTTCTAATTGTACCCAGAAACACTCAGAATATGTGGTTGTATGATTCTTGTCTTTGTGTGTCATTCATAGCCAGAGAAATTTCAAAGCACCAGCTGCTACTATTGGAGCTGGGGTCACTATTATGGTGTTTTAGCTTTCTGTCTCTTTACCTCTCTTCCTTCTCTTTGCCTCTTTCTCTCCTTTTCCCTCTTTTTGTTTAGTAAGTCTGATGGGATATAAGATCTCTGCTAGAGACTCTTTCCTAACTCCATGCTATGTAATGATGCTTGCTTCTACTGTCTGTCTACGCCATGTACTTTAGCAAAATTCTATTGCACCTATCTGACATATTCAAAGACTTAAATGACTTAAAAGTATCTTGACGTTTTTGAGAGTTGCTTGTAAGACTAATGAAAGAATGACAATTTTAGGGTCAGAAAGTAGAAAGTAGCTTCCCCTCCATTTACATAATCCCATTGGACTCAGTAAGGGAAGGAGATCCCAAGGTCCTAAGGTGGATCAGTTCAGCATCCACTCCAGGCAGATCTGCTTTCCTCACCCCAACATCAAGACTGAGTCAGGTGTTCCTCTGAAGGGAATGGGCTCCAAGGTGCCTGTCCAAGGTGTTTCAGATCCCAAGCTGTTCAATAGTTGTGGTTTGCAGCTTGGACATGCTTTGCTTTTTTGTTTCTTTGTTTAAAGTCCACTAATGAGTGAATACATCCCCTGCTTATCTTTCTGGGTTTGTGATACCTTGCTCAGGAGGATATTCTCCAAATCCATCCATTTGCCTATTTTAGGATGTCATTTTTTTTCTTACTGCTGAGTAGTACTCCACTTGTGATAAAATGTTTTTAAAACTCCCATACTTTATCATACCGATATTCTTAATATTTTATGACAATTTGAAAATATAGAAAATTTTCAAAAAAACAAATATTAACAATATTATGTACTAAGATATATTTTATGTGTATGTACCAAAATTTTGAATAGTGTGAGAGAAACAATGATGTGAAGATAATCAGGATTCACAACTTACTGGTATGTGTCATCTGTATGTATCAGTGGGAATAGCCAAAATGCTCAGGTTAGTGTTAGTACAGAGAACAGAATGAGGGACTCAAGTAATGATTGTTATTTGGGTATTTAACTACTCTAAATATTTCCTTTCTTGCTTGTGTAGAAAGGCAGGTGACTGACCTAAACTGGGTATTGTGTATTGTGCCTGTAAGTTCAAAATCAAGATCCAAATGATCAGATTTTTTAGAGTTCACTTGCCCTTTAAAGGCCCATGTTATTATATTGTTGCTCTGTTTGCTCCCTAAATAACTTCTCTTAGCTCACTCTCATTTTATACTACATGACGCTGATCCAGTTACTGCCAGTGACAATGTGATCGGTCTCTTCATTACATGGGCCAGAATGTGAATATAAACTTAATTTGAGGCTCCAGTAAGTCAGATTTTGGTCTCTTTTCTTTCCCTGATAGTAATTCAAATGTGTTTTTCATGGCCATTCAGAGGATAGCAAGACAAGAGCTCTTTACACATTTTCACCTGTAAAATCCAAGTTTCAGTTAATAACTTTCTTTGCAAACAACAAATTTATTATTGTCCGTTTCTGTTCCCATATGTTATTTCTAATAATTTTCTACTAAGGACCCTTTGAGCAAATTAATCTTGCTTCATTAGCTTAAAAGTAGCAGGATCATGCTAATCAAGGCTTGTGGTAAATATCACTGAACCTCAGATTCAGTGTTATCTTGTTCATTAAGACCTTCATATCTAAGGATTTTACAAACATAGACTCAAACAACCATGGAGCAAAAACTTTGAAAACAGTGTATTTGTTGAACATATGCATTTTTTAAATTATCATCATTCTATAAACAACACAAGAAAATAATTTCCATGACATTCACTTTATGTTAAATATTACAATTTATCTTGAGTTGATTTAAAGTATATATGGAAAGATATCCAATGATTAAATGTAAACACAACACCATTTAGCATGAGGAACTCAGGCATCCTGTGGCTTTACCTGCAACCCACCTCCCACCAATTTCAAGGGATAGCTATGTCTACAGAGAAGTGCCATTTGTTGTCCATTCAAAAAAAATTGAAAATTCATAGCATATTTTTCTCTCTAATCTGTACTCTTTCCTGATTCAAAATTCAGATCCACTTGTTGCTTCTATGTATATTCTTAAGTTATAAAATTGTTCTAATTAAACTACATATACATTTCCTATATTTTTATCTTTTCCTCTGCTTTAAGCTTTTTAATACATCAGTCTGGAATCTGTTATTAGGAACAATTATAAAAGGTTACTTTTGCTGCATCTGATGTCTATTTAAACTATAAAATGAATAGAAATTTCTACTTTGTTCCTTGCATAAAACAGCATGAATTAGAAGAGTCTAATATAATTGGTGAAGTAACGTTTGGGACTGGCCTCTGAAGGATGGTGACTGAGAATCTCAGTGGGACATTAATTCAGCTGAAATTGTTGTGTCCCCAGGTCAGGCCCAAACATTCTAATTTTTCTTTAGTGATAAAGCATAACCATGGAAGTATGTGCACAATCAAATTTACTTCCTCAGCAGACGATACAGCACATCTTTTATTCACCTAGGTCAGCCAACATGATCTAACCGAAAGTGCCTTATTAGATGAAGTGTTCCCCTATTACTCAGTGAATTAATACAAATCTGTTTATCTGAATCTACAGCTGGCAGTGTGAACCCTTCTCTGAGTTCACTGCTAAGTCTCTGGAAACAAAGGTCACATTGCTGAAGGAAGAGCAAAAAAAAGAGAGGAGAGAAAGAGAATGATTAATACAATTCTTTCTGGACAAAATGACATATTTTGGAACAACCCAAAAAGATAATCGACAGATACCCTTCATGCTAAAGGATGGTTAAGAAAGTACCAGCTTCTCATGAATCAAAAATATCACCTCTTGCTATACAAGCTATGCCCTAAGAATTCGAGATACACAAACATTTTGATGCATGTTCTTAATAATTGCCTAACTCGTTCTGACAACCAAAACATAGTCATAAAGAAAACATACTTAGAGACTACTATGATCTCTCACACCTTTGGCATCATTCCAGTCATGTGTTCCTATACTAATTACTTCACACACATGTTTCTTAAGATCAAGAGATGAATCTGCTAAGTAATTGTATTAATATGTTCTTATAAGTCAGTTTCAAGGGAGACAATGAGAATCAAGGAAACTAAGTACTTTGTAAGAACATTGTAGGGCTATATGAGTAAGGCAGATAAATTGAACTTTTTTATAGGACCAGGGTTTGAATCAAAGGTTCCAGACATGGTTGGCAAATGTTTCCCCACTAATCTATATTCTAAGCCTTTATATTGAGATGTAGCATTAATATATTGTCCAGAATAGTCCTGAACTCATTCTGTAGCCAAAAAAGTCTTGAAGTTGAGGTTTTCCTGCCATGTCCTTTCTAGGACTACAAGTTTGCTTCACTGAAACAATTGATAAACTGGGATTAATGTAGACTAGCATTGGTCTAAGGTGTGTATTCTCAATAGTGTGTCATGTTTCTCAAAATACTTTGTGGAGCCAATAAAATTCTAATTTTACTGAATGAAAATTCATAGAACCTAATAAATTTTGTTGGATTTACACTAGTAATTTCAGAATTTCTGGGCTTCAAGGATGCATGAAGCACATAGGATTTTATATACTATGTAGAAACACTGGAGAAACTAGGAATACTAAAAATCCTTGGCTGGTGGTTCTGTGGGAATTGCTGAGAAACTATGAAATGAGTGCAGATTCATTTATGACCAGCAAGCATATCAGAGCTTCATAGACTGCTTTTACAAACGTGAACTTATTAACATGACAATTACAACTTAGCAGATCCAGAATGCAGGGTAACTTTCTATATTTCTATTAAAGTCTAGAAGATGCCAGTGTTGGCAGTCTGGGAAACATGCTTCAGGAATTAGGCAGCTTTAAAAATTTAAGCACCCACTTTGCCAGCGCTGTCTGCAATCATGGCAGCTGTCTCTAGTCTGTGAATCTACTAACCACAGTAAGGGGCTGGTTTCCTCAGTCCCAGAAATCGGGAACGTGAGTCAAACAATTAGGAACTGGATTCAGAAAAAGACTCACCATATCACACATACTGGCTCTGCTTCATTACTAGTGGGAGTCTCTTCTAGATTACATAAGGAAGACGAGCAATTTAGAGAAATGTTCACATCCTAGACAAATGCTGCTAATTTCAGAAGAGTTCATGATCGTTGTAAGCAATATAGTAAAATGAGGCAAGTGAATTAATAAATTTGTTCATGAAATTCTACTTGTAGTTAAATTAGGCAAATGAATGAATGAGTTAGTAATCTTAAAAAGCTGTGATATTTATTCCATAATTAAGGCATTATGAAAATTTAGATAAACCATAATTGCTTTATGAAGGTTATATATTGCTACTTGGCTTATCTTTTGCTGAATAGGAAATCACCTTGAAAGCCAATTGCTTAAAATAATACATATTTAATGTTGCTGAAAGTTCATTAGGATGTCTGTGCTGGGTCACCTGGGCCTCTGCTGGTGAGTGGTATGAATCAGCCTCCCTCAAAGGCCTGAGACCTCCGTTGAGACTGCTATATAATTTTAATGGCTTAAATCCCCATGAATTTCTTTGTGCAGAGTAAATAAATTGATTTGGGCTAATTATATGGTATATCTTGAGTTTCTGGCAGTTAGAAGTGGGGAAGACTAGTGTGGATGCTTATATAATATCTCTTTTTCACATCATATCAAGGACAACCACCAGGTCAAACTAACATTCAGGGAGAGGACTTTACAGCTTTCAGGGAGGAGCTATGACACAGCTAGGAGCACTCCAATTTAGTCATCTGTGTCACTGGCAATAATCAGTTGCAATCAAGCAAACATTAAAATGTGTTCATCCTAGTCTCAGGAAGCCCAAAAGTTGTCAGTCAATCTTGTCAACAGGATGTAATGCAGATGAAACCCCTGAGATGAGTTCTTGATCCAGACATCTGTCAAATGACAATATATATCCTTATTAGCACATGTCCAGTTGAGACAGAGTCCATCAAAAAGAAGAAACCAGAAAAAGCACCAGAGCGTATGATTAGCCAAGCTCAGTTCTGGTTCTCAGAAGTAGTTCTCCAGTAGTACAGATCCAGTTACACTGATTTCATCAATACATTGGTACTTTTCTTTCTGTTATGTTAAATGGAGGAGTATGTTTGCAGCTGAATGCTAAAATAATTATACATCACCCCCACACAAGTATTGTGAAATACAAATCTTAGACCAATGCTAGTCTACATATATAAATTATACAGAATAATACACACACACACACACACACACACACACACACACACACACTAGTGCTTTCATTTGTGCATGTGTTAGCACAAGCATGTACTACCATGTGTGTACCTAAGAAGCATCCTGTATGACTATAGTCTCTTTTCCATCCTAGAATGCTAGGGATCAAACTCAGGTCATCAGTCTTGGCAGTAAGTGCCTTTACCTGTGGAACCATCACACTTGTCTGACTTCCCCCTGTCATTGAGCTTCCCCCCCACAACCCTACCCCAATTTTCATAGCCTCTCACTTTTATTCCTTTTTTGTTTTATAGAAAATACATATTTTCTCACATAATACATTTTTACTATAGTTTCCCATCTCTCTACTATTCTCAATTTCTTCCACCTTCTCTGCTTACCAGATCTGACCCACTTCTGTCTCTTATTATAAAACAAACACATTTCAGTACCAGGCTGTTTTTATTACTGTAGCTCTATAGTATAACTTGAAGTCAGGGATGGTGATACCTCCTGAGGTTCTTTTGTTGAGTAAAATTGTTTTGGCAATCCTGGCTTTCCTGTTATTTCAAATGAAATTGAATATTGTTCTTTCAAGTTCCAAAAAATATTGTGTTGGGATTTTGATGGGCAGTGCATTGAATCTGTAGATTGCCTTTGGTAAAATTGCCATTTTTACTATGTTGATCCTACCAATCCAGGAACATGGGAGAGCTTTCCATTTTCTGATATCCTCTTCAATTTCTTTCTTCAGTGACTTAAAATTTTTGTCAAATAGGTCTGTTACTTCTTTGGTTATCACAAACTCAGAAAGATAAGCAGGGGATGTACTCACTCATTAGTGGTCTCTAAACAAACAAACAAGAAAAAAAGCCAAGCATGCCCAAGCTGCAAACCACAACCACTGAACAGCTTGGGATCAGAAACACCCTGGACTGACCTTTCGGATCCCACTCCAACTATAGGAACACCTGACTCACTCTTGAGGGAGGGGGAACAAAGCTGGATTTGCCAGGAGTGGATAGTGAACTAAACATTATTGGGTCAGTGGGACCATAGGACTGTCTGCTGCCTGCCCAGGGAGGGGATGGGGAGTTGTGGAGAAGAAAAAATGACCTGATGTGGCAGGAGGGGGAAGGGACCTTGAATAAGGACATAGAGGGATGGAAAAAAAAATTCAGAGGGAAAGCTGAACACAAAGTAAATATATGTGTAGCAATCTTACTTGCATTATCACCCTTGATAAGTCATGCTTATGATTTTTATCTTCTTTATAGTTATTGTTAACTTATCAGAATTTTAAATGTTTTTCTTGATAAATACAAAATAAATAAAGAAGAAGGAAAAAAATAAAAAATAAAACCAACACATTTCTAAAGAATAATAATAAAATAATATAAAATAAAAATTAACACATTGAAATTGGACAAATCAAATAAAAGAGAGAGTACATGAGATGCCACAAAAAAGATATAAAAGAGAAACTTTAAATAAATAAATAAATAAATAAATATCTCATATGTCTGATGCTATCATTACACAAATATATTTTGTAGGCAGAACACCATTGTAGGTCAAAGGGTGTGTGGCCGAGTTGGTGTTTACTTTTCTCCTTTGTTAGCATGCACAGTACCTTCCTATACTAAGTATGCTAGAACCTAGAGACAAAGGCTCTCTGTAAACACCATGTGGACTTCTAAATGTTCAATGACTTGGGCAGGTGTTGTTTTCAGCCATGAGGTCTTGCCATCAGTTTGTGGAGAGCAACATACAGTCTTGGCAACAGCTTGGGTTGTTTGAAAATTTTTACACAATTCCTTTGGCCAATAACTCAATTAAATTTAAACCAACCATAGTACTTGAAGCTTTAAATAGATGCAGGGTTCATTCAACATTAGTAAATCAATAAACATAGCCCACCACATAAAGAAACAGAAAGATAATACCCATTTAATCGTTGCCTTTGATGTCCAAACGTCTTTTAAAAACACAACATTCCTTTATGGCAAAGTCCTAGAGAGATTAGGGGTATAAGGGACATATTTCAATATACTAAGGACAATTAAGAGCAAAATCTTATCCAACATTGACTTAAATGGAGAGAAACTCATAGCAATTTCATTAAAACCAGAAACAAGTCAAGGTTGTTCATTCTCTCCACACTATTCAAAATAGTACTTAGAATCTTAACTAGAGCAGTAAGACAACACGTGATCAAAGGGACTCACACACAAAAGAAAGAATTGAAAGTATCTTTATTTTCAGATGACATGTTAATATTTATAAGTGATCCTGAAATTCCACCTGAAACTCTTACAGCTGATAAATACTTTCAGCAAAATAACTAGGTACAAAATTAACTCACAAATATCAGTAGCCTTTTTATATATTTTATGTGTTGCTTTCAGTCAAAGCTAAATTTTCATGTTAGATTTATGTTGGGTCTATTTCACCTAAAGCCAGTCTCAAGTCTTTCTCAAACAGGTTCTTTATACTTTGGGGGCATGTATCAAATTAGCATGGTACCCACACTTAGGATTAGAGAGTTTTAATAAAACTGAAGTTTTTGAGATGCATTTACAGGTCTAATAGTCACCTCTTTTTTTGTCTTTGGTTTAGTGTTGCAGGATACACAATAACACTCTGGACTCAAAATTTGCATTTGCATTAATTAAATAAAATAAAACTTGAGTCATGAGACAAAGCTACCAACTAGTTGGTAAAAGTAATCATAGCAAGTCAGAAGGATCTAGAAGATGGGTATAGTAGGAAAGGACTTTACTTGTGGTATTCTTTATTTTATTTTACATACAAAAAGGGGTTTATTTTCTAAAAGAATAAAAAATAAAAGGATGACAAGAAAAAATTATGTAACAGTGCCATCATATAGAATGAATAGTGTTGAGATCAAATGAACTGCAGAAGACTATATTAAATATAATTTTCAAATCCCAAGCTGTTTAGTGGTTGTGGTTTGCAGCTTGAGTGTTCTTTACTTTTTTTTTTAAGTCCACTAATGTGTGAGTACATCCACTGTTTATCTTTCTGGGATTGAGATACATACCTTGCTCAAGAGGATATTCACCAATCCCATCTATTTGCCTGCAAATTTTAGGATATCATTTTTTTCTTACTGCTGAGTAGTATTCCATTGTGTAGATGTACCACAATTTGTTAATCCATTCTTCAGTTTAGGGGCATCTAGGTTGTTTCCAGGTTCTTGCTATTACGAATTATGCTGCTATGAACATAGTTGAGCTAATGCTTTTGGGGTGCAAATGTGATGCTGACAAAAGGGTAGCTTAACCAGCTGCTCCTCAATGTCTCTGAGTTAGCAGGTTTTCACCCAAGCCTTGGACTTATTGATAGAGTGATAAAGATCTAGATAACAACTACAGAAATTGTTACCTAGTACCTATAGAGCTACAATTATTGACTGAAATAGTGTTAGATTCAGGTGTAGCTGCTGGGCAAGAGATGAAACAACAGTTTAGTGGTGTGTGGAACACAGAGAATTCTCATAAAGACTTGTTTTTAAAATTCTAGGAGAATAATTTTTTCCCCAGTCACTTGAGTCCTGATAGGTCTTCAAATTGTGTATGCAAACTGGAATTTCTATTATAGTTTGATGCTATTCTCAACATTTTCTTGAGAAAGTGGACATGTTGACAGAAATCTTTTCCCATTCTGTGGGCTGTTGTTTTGTTTTATTGACTGTATCTTTGGCCTTATACAAGCTTCTCAGTTTCAGGAGGTCCCACTTATTGACTTTTGTTCTTAATGTCTGTGCTACTGATGTTTTCACCAACCCTACAAGTGACAGAGGATTGATCTATAAAATATATAGAGAACTCAAAAACCTAGAACCCAAAACCCTAAATGATTCAATTTAAAAATGGGGCTCAGAACTAAAAAGGGAATTCTCAGAAGAAGCATTACAAATGGCTGAAAGACACTTGAAAAAAGGCTCAACATCTTTAGCCATCAGAGAAATGCAAATCAAAACAACTTTGAGATACCATCTTACACCTGTCAGAATGACTAAGATTAAAAACATGGATGACAGCTATAGTAGTACAAATGAGACTCAGTGCCAAATATCGGGGAAAGGCTGAAATATCAGAGAGAGGAAGCACTACAGTCAATTCTCACCCAGCTGTCTTGAAACTTGCTCAGCCTTGCCCCTGATTGCTTCTGCCAGTCACTTCTCCCAGTTGCTTCTCCCAGTGCTTCTGTGTCTGCCTGTTATCTAGGAGCCCTTATATACCCTATGCCATCCAGATTAGGATTAGAGGGGTGTAGCCTTGAATTGACAGAAACAGAAGAAGTTCTGTCTCTGGAATTTTGGGATCAAGGTTGTTGGGTGCCACTCCTGGCTTCTCCTGTGCTGGGATCAAAGGTGTATCTGACTGACTCAGTTGTTTATCTTTGTATTAAAAGTTTAAGAATTTCCTGCGCTGTCTGCCTAGGATTTGATTGTGTGCTCTCTCCCCAATATTCAGGGTTTATTAAATATGTAACATATATTCACAGACAATCTATTCTAGAGAGGATGCAGAGTGAGGGGAACACTCCTCCATTGTTGGTGGGCGTGTCAGCTTATTGAGCCCCTCTGGAATGCAGTATGGCAGTTTCTCAGAAAACTGGGAATAAATCTCCCCAAGGATCCAGCAATACCACTACTGGGCATATATCCTAAAGATGCACATTTGCACCCCAAAAGCATTAGCTCAACTATTTCATAGCAGCAATATTTGTAATAGCAAGAACCTGGAAACCACCTAGATGCCACTCAACTGAAGAGTGGATTAACAAACTGTGGTACATCTACACAATGGAATACTTCTTAGCAGTAAGAAAAAATGATTTCCTAAAATTCACTGTCAAATGGATGGAATTGGAGAATATCCTCCTGAGTGAGGTATGTATTTCAAACCCAGAAAGATAAGCAGGGGATGTACTCACTCATTAGTGGAAAAAAAAAAAAGATGTCATTGTATACAAAAGCTTAAGGCTAGAACATAGCTAAATGACACAGTGCCTCACTTCTGCATTGTTGGCCTCTGGCTGGAGTATCAATGAGGAAGGACTCATTTTCTTTAAGGGACTTGCCACAGGAAGTTTAATTATGCTCTAGTAAGTAAATGAGCAGCATGAAGGGGCTTTTTTGTAAATGGGGAGGTCATAAGAGTGGGTATGAAACTGAAAGAACTAATTACTGACTTTGATGGGATGCATGATGTAAAGTCAGCAAATAAATAAAAAAGAAGGTGGACAAATTGGCATGTACATGCATGGAATTTAAGCACTTGAGATTCAAGCCTAGCAAGGATACAGAACAAGATCATCACAGTAATCATACACACACATAAAAATATAGACTATGGAGAATTCCCCAACCCTGGTTAAAAAATCAATAACTTTAACTTATTTTTTTAACTATGTGGCTTCAAAATTTTATACACAGCAGTTATGCTGGTTGCAATGCTGAGCTTTTGCATGAGCTGCTGTTTTTACCATGTTTTATGGAGGTTTGTATAACAGTTTCCTAGATTCCTTCCCTTCTGAAGAACTTCTTTAGTTTGATAGTTTCTTCTTTCTCTTTATCCAAAATTCATGATGCACATTTAATTTATTTTCATCACTGTTACTCCATTTCTGGTACACATTTCTGTGTTAGTTTGTGACTTCTTCTGTATAACAGGTTAGCTTAACATCTCTCAGTTGAACTTGTATACATTTATTCTTTTAAACATGTAAGGTCTTGGGTAGTTCTTGTTTTATACTTTTTATTTAAAGTAGCTGGTAAACTACGAATTCCATGGAATTTTTCTACATAATTTATCATCTACATATGTATATGTTTGCTTCTACCTGATAGTATCAGAGTTTTAGTAGTGAGGTGCAACTGATACTATTTTTAAAAATAGTGTTAGAGTGCACAGCATGAAACTTATTTGGTATATACAAGGCTCTGTGCTCAACTCCTGGCACTGCAACATCAATATATAAGCTTAAAAAAATTCTTGTATAATATTTGCTAAGGTCACTTAACAAATTAAGACCACATGGCTGAGGAAGGATTGGAAGAGAGAAACAGACTCTAGACTTTATGCTTGTCCTTTCTTAGGCTTATCGCTCTAACAACCAAAGAAATAATAAGCTTAGAATATTGGACTCGATATGCACAAATAAAAATGTTTTTAAATATGTATTAGAACTTTTAAGAAAGACATGTATATATATATGTATAAATAGGTGTAGAAACAATGTAAATTATATGTAGATGTAAAGAATAGTCTTAGTTTTAATAATTCAAATGTTTTTATTCTCCATAAAAAGCATAGTCCTTATCTTTTTAAATAAATACTGTATTTTTACTGCATCCTAATATATATATATATATATATATGCTTAGCTTCAACTTATTTCATTTGGCATAATACCTTTTAAAGATAGAAATGTAGTTATAATCATACTATTTATTTATGTGTGTAATTTACCACAGGTCAAGGTCTCAGTTTCTTGCCACAGAATATTTTCCAATATTTAAAATATTTCTTTAGGCACATAATTCATTTAATTAGTACTGTGGAAATGTGCAGTTAGTACAATTCTCCATGCAAATTTGTTAGGTAAAAGGATGCTAAATGTAGAATTGAGTTTGTTAGATTCAGTTAAAAGAATTGTTTTTGGCTGCTTTAATTTAAATTGCACATTTAAGTCTTTCCAAGTTAAACAAATGGTAATTTTACATAATTTAAAATTTCACCCAAGAAATGGAGATAATTGCTTAGAAATTTAATTTTTCTTTGAGAGTGTAGTGTACATGAATCATGAGGGCTGTCCATCATTCCATTAGCATCTGTATTACTTGAATATGGAGATATTTCGGCAATATAATTGCAAATCAGTACTGTGATTTTTATTAGTCCATGGCAGCTCAAAGCACAATTTTCTTTAATAATAACGCTGAGTAATTCAGAACTGTGATGACTTTTAAACATAATACAAATCTGGGATATTAAAAGAGGACTGAATATGAAAACATTGTTAGAGACTGTACCCAAACTTCCTAGTTCTTTCTAGAACATACTTGCTTTTTGTTTCCATAAGTTTATTCTGCAAATAGGTTTTCAAAATTTAAATTATATCACACTGGTACTGAGAAGAGCATGTGGAGAAATTAGACACAGCCTTGTCTTCATTGCTTTAGAACAAGGAAATGAACAGGCAAAGTAAGGGCAATCTCAATTCAGATTGGCTGCAGCTACATAACCTAGAAGATGTGTTCTAGGTAGAACAACATGCAGCTTCCACCTAGTGCTGAGAGACATAGAAGACCTCCCCACAAGGCAGTTTCTATGTTGAAACTTGGAGAATGAATCTAAATTCATCCTGCGAGGTCTAGCAGAAGGGCAAGGAGCATGGAGGTCAATCAGGTAGTCAAAGAGCATACTCCAAGACTGAGAGTTACTGATTGCTTCAATTTTCCAATTAACATTTTGTAAACCATGCACAATCCCATTTCTATCATAATCTTATGTTACCAGTACGGTCAATGAAAGGAACCCAGATGCCATCTTTCACAGGTGAATGCTCTTGCACAACACTGTGCTTTGCTTTTGTGATACTTACACAAATGCACCAAATAATGCAAGGATAAGTTTTGCAAGAGCAAAACTGCTTATTCTCACAAGTTCATGCTTGCCAAAAGCAATATTATGATTATTTTTGAGCTATGGTCATATTATGTTACTCAAATTGCCCACACACTTCCAGACTCAATTGTATTAGCCTCCCAAGTGGCTATGACTTCAGACACTTAGCATATCCTTAACTAGGTCTAGGCCTACATTAGTAACTTTTTTTTTTTACTCAGAGTATTTAACATAGTAGATGATGTATAAACCTTTTATTATACAAATAAATGAAATAACAATTATCTCATAATGCAATTAATATTATTTATTGAATAGAATATGAGGAACTTGAAAAGACAAAAATCTTTTGAGTGTATTAAATGCTGTGGCTTGTAGTAAAGGATATAAGACAAAGGAAATATCATCTGAAAACATGAAATACTGGAAACTAAGTATTTATAGTGAGATATTCCATAGATTTGAAGTCAAAAGTAAGAATAAAATAAATATATTGATATAAGTAGAATAAGTTAAATAGATTGATACAAGTAGAAAATGTGTATAGTTAATCAAACTAAACTTCTGAACCAGGCATTTAAAAAGACAGACAAAAACACGAATAAAACATAAGTCACTATGAGAATTGTAATCTATTTCTCCCAGTATTTCCCTGTTAAGACCTTCCAGTAGAATGCATTTGGATTCCAATTTGAATAAAACATCTTCAGTGAATGTATGCAATGAATTGGTGCTCAGAACATATGCAATGAATATATTCAGTAAATACATGAAATGAATATATGCAATGGTTTTAGTTAGGCACAGAAAAACAAGTCCTGCCTAAATGCCCTCACATAGAGACTCCCAAACAGTGAAGACAAAGATGTGAAAATTGAAGCAAGGTTACCATGGGCTGGGGAGATTAAAGCAGAGGGGAGGCTAAAGCTTGGTGAATGGGTAATAAATTGTAGATAATTGAAAAGAAAAGCCTGGTATTCTATTGTACATAGTGACTAAAAATAATAAGAATGTAATAGATAGATAGATAGATAGATAGATAGATAGATAGATAGATAGATGAATGGATGATAGATAGAGACAAACAGACAGGCAGACAGATAGACAGGCAGGCAGGCAGACACACAGATACTTTCAAAACTGGAAGTAATGGGCTGGAGAGATGATATAGTAGTTAAGAGCACTGATTTTCTTCCTGAAAACTCAGGTTCAGTTCAGCTCCCACATGGGAACTCACAGTCTTTTGTAACTCCAGTTTCAGGGGATTTGACACCCTTTTTTGACCTCTGAGGGAGAGAACACATGTGCTGTACAGACCTTCATGCAGACAAAACACTTATATACATAAGATAAATCAATAAATGAAAATAAAAATTTTTGAACACTGAGAGAAAAGCTTTTGAGTATTTTTACCACAAGCATTTGATAAATTTTAAGAAATAGGTAAGTTTAGCACAATTAGAATATATATGTACAAAAGTCTTTATGGTACTCTGTATATGCATAATTTTATGCATCAAAAACAAGCCACCTTTCTGAGACCTACCTTTCATAGTACCATATGGTGACAGCCTACAGAATTGGAAAAGATTTTTACCAACCCTACAAGTGACAGAGGACTGATCTCTAAAATATATAGAGAACACAAGAAACTAGAGCCTAAATCCCTAAATAACCCAATTAAAAATGTGGTTCAGAATTAAAAAGGGAATTTTCAGCAGAAGAATTACAAATGGCTGAAAGGCACTTGAAAAAGTGCTCAACATCTTTAGCCATCAGAGAAATGCAAATCAAAACAGCTTTGAGATACCACCTTACACTTGTCAGATTGGCTAAGATAAAAGACACAGATGACAGCCTATGCTAGAGAGGTTGCAGAGCAAGGGCAACTCTCCTCCATTGTTGGTAGGAGTGTAAGTTCAGCCACTGTGGAAAGCAGTATGGCAGGTTCTCAGAAAACTGGGAATAAATCTCCCCAAGGATCCAGCAATACCACTACTGGACATACACCCTAAAGATGCACATTTGCACTCCAAAAGCATTAGCTCAACTATGTTCATAGCAGCATTATTCATAATATCAAAAACCTGGAAACAACCTAGATGCCCTTCAACTGAAGAATGGATTAACAAATTGTGGTACACCAACACAATGGAATACTACTCAGCAGTAAGAAAAAATGATATCCTAAAATTCGCAGGCGAATGGATAGATTTGCCTGATATCCTCCTGAGCGAGGTGTCTCAAACCCAGAAAGACAAGCAAGGGATGTACTCACTCATTAGTGTACTTTAAACAAAAAACATACCATTCCCAAGCTGCAAACCACAACCACTGACAGCTTGGGATCTGAAACACCTTGGTTCAGCACCTTAAAGCCCATTCCCTCCAGAGGAACACCTGATCCAGTCTTGATATTAGGATGAGGAAATCAGACTTGCCTTGGGTGGATGCTGAACTAAGCCACCTTGGGACCTTGGGACCTCCTGCCCTTTCTGGGGAGGAGATAAGGAGATAGAGAAAAGAGAGAGTTACTGGGAGGGGCAGGAATGGGGAGGGAGTTTGAACAAGGGGATACATAGATAAAAATGAGACTTTATTCAAAAATAAATTTTAAAAAATCAAAAAAAGAAAAAAGTATCTTTTATTTCTCTCTTTGGATTAGGGTTTAGCTTTTATATCATTTATGCTGCTACCACACATATGTACCCCTTTATTCTCCCTTAGTCACTCAATATTGTAATTTATTTCAGTGTGCATTATATATTAATTGATATTATTGCTACATCAACTCTCCTGTATCATTCACTAGAGTCTAACTTTCAAAGACCCTTTGTATTGTTTCCTTTATTTCATATTGCTCAGTTTTCATTTCTTTGATTATTCCCACATTAGGGAAATAGGTTCTTAGAACTTTTGAGGTAACATATATATCTAAGATCATAGTAGATTTTAGGAAGTAAGCTTTATACAATGTAAATACCTTTTTGGAAATTCTTTTCATAAATTTGAAGGCATGCTTATTTCCTAGTGTCTTACTTTATTACTTCAAAAGGTCCCGGCTATTTAGATCCTCTGGTCCAATGGCACCCCATATGTTCTGTATGTCCCACTCCCTGTGGGAGCTTTGGAGTTTGTAACAATGCATTCCTAGTTCTCTAAAGACTTACAATAGTTACATGTTGTGGTCCATAGCAAGCATATAAGTTGATGGTCAGTACAACCTTTCATTTTGACAATGAAAGCTCTTCATCTCATATAATATTCTGAAATATTTAGCAGAGAATTTCTTTTACTAGCTTTTTCTTGTTCTTCTGGAACTGATAATATTAAGAAACTAAGCAATTTATTTGATCATATTTTTCATATGTTTTCAAACTAAGAGTTTTATGATTATTCTATTTTATAAGATATTTAACAATTTTGCAGCCTTTAAGTTTCAGTAAGTTTTCTTTTCCATCACATTTTTCCTATGCTTTCAATTTTTGATGACTCTTTTGCTTCTTTGATTTTTTAAATAATAGCAATTGATTTTTGTTTAACCTCTCTCCTTCAAAAAATATTAAGGATGACTAATTTGAAGGATGATTAAAGTGATTATATTTGCATAATGCATTTTCTTTATGTTGATTTTTCTTTCTGTGTATCTTTATGAAAGCTAAGGGGTTTTCAAAGACACTGATTTAAAATTATTTGTGCCTTTGATTTTTTAATTATAAGCTTTCTTTAGATATTAATTCATAATTGCATATTTATTTTTAAGAGTAGAATAATGCTGACTAGATTGCATTATTGTTATTCTTTTGATAGAGATTGCATATCCACACTATAACATCTTTCATTTTCTAAGTATAACTTACCAGAAAAGGATGCTTCAGTCTTCTGCCAACATTTCAAGTCCATTAGACAGAATGTAGACATTCACATATGCTTTGTTTTTATCTATTTAACCATTGTTCCATATATATACATATACATACATGTATATATATATGTGTCTATATATATATATATATACATACATACACATAAAGAGATAAGTGTCTAATTTCCCTCTTCTTTGTCTGGATACTCAGCTCTTCAGAAACCGTTTACTAAAGAAATGTGTTTTCTTCTTGGTGTGTGTATTATGATTTTGCTGGAAATTAATAAGCTTCAAATACCTGATGCATTAGTCAATTTTCTCGTCATTATATATAGTAATTTGTAGACAACTTTTTAATGAGAAAGGTTTATTTTTCTACATGGAGTCAGAAGTATCAATTTACAGGTAGCTTGCACTGGCACTTTTAGGTTTGGGATGAGCCAGAAATGTCACAGCAGGAAAAATGCAATTATACACTGCTGGACCTGTGGTGGCCAGGACACCCTAGTTGTATATTAAAGTATAAATTTACCAGTGGAATATTACCAGTGGAATAGTGTATTGATTACATTAGCGTTCTCTTGTTCCAACCACTTCTCAATAGAGACACAGTGAGGGTACCAAGGTTTTAATACTATGGGAATTATGGGTATTTCATTCCTACACCCTGTTAATGAAGTAATGTTTGCTTGATTGTGTTGTTTTTTATTCTGAAACTTTGGTTGTGTATCTGTTTTTGTGATATTTCAATGCTATTCAGATTACTGTTGATCTGCTTTGCATTATGAACTCATAGCAAAGTGTCACTGGTTTTGTTCTTTTTTTCTCAGAACTGTATTGGCTACTTCGGATCTTTGTGAGTTTCACAGTTAATAAAACACTATCTTTATTTTCGTGAGAAATTACATTTTTTCATGGCAATTGTAGTGAATCTATATTTTCTTTTGGATCATCAATATGTTTTGGTGGATTGTCAGGTTATAACCCTCAATTCTAGAAGATCTTTGATGTGAGGATTTTACTTATTGGGGCTCTGTATTTGTATTTATTTTCTTTTCTTACTATTATTTAACGTCCCATAATACTATGGAAAAAGGGTCCCATTCTTTAGCCTAGGATGACCTGGATCTTGATCTATATTCCAAGCTAGTCTAGAACTAATCCCTCTGTCTCAACCTTTGGGTACTAAAAATATAGACTAAAAACTACCTTTCCAGATGTATACTCATGTTTAATAATAAAATCAGTATATTTAGGATTTTGTGATTCCTCACATATTATCATTTTCTTGTGTCTTCAAACTATTCTCTGCTTTGAAATTTCTAGCAGGTTGTTGTGTACTATATGTATCTACTCTGTCCAGCTATATAACATAAGAATTACTCTTCTTGCCATAACTATATTCTAGAGTATATTTAAGTAGTCTAGGCTGGTATGGTACCTATAGCAACAACCATAAGGCTTCCAAAGTATGGCCACTTCAGCAATGGGAGTTCCTGCTTTTCATATCCTATGCAGGACAGGAGTGAGCTCTATTGTTGGTAGGTGCATCTGGCAATGATGTCCTACCAGTGCTAAGCACATGAAGTGAAGCAGTGTCAGTGGTATGGTACATATGCCAAAGACCAAGCAATGGCATGGGTCAGTGTATGACTGGCCCCAGAAAGCAGAACAGAGATGCTTGTAAGACAGGGAAGTGAAGGATGGAGCTTAGATGCAGGGTATAAGGTCCCTAGTGTTTCTGACCTCAACTATTTGTTCTTGATGGATCAAAGCTCTGTGTAGGAATGGGTGCTGTGCTCACAACCCCACAGCTGAGATTATGATGCTAGAGCTCCTATGCTAGCGTGGGAGTCTGAATGAGACAGACATTCGGAGGCTTCTGCCCATGAACATTATAAATTCTCAAGTTGTGAGGAAGTCTTTGTTCCCAAGTTGCTTTGAAGCTTTAGTGGCCTGGTTTTTTCTGTCTGGATGGAGCCTGTGTTGATTCCTTGTCTGAATAAAGCCACCTTGCAAACCGTGAACAGGTCCTCAGAAGGCTTTGTGATGACTATGGATCATTACTGCAAGTAGATTGTGTAGTGTCTGTACCAATGGGGTCTGATGACACTCTAGCACTTACTCTCCCACAGTATAGATTGTACATGAGCTTTAAAGCCAAGTCCAATGATACTGCTGTGCCTCATCCCTTTCTATAATCTACACTGTGTCCCACTGTGTCATATACAGTGAGTTCAATCTCCTCATTGCTTAGTTGTAGAACTTGCCCCCAGTAACTAGTCTGGAAATTTCACTATCATGCTGTCAGTTTGAACTGCCTTTTGGAAGAGGCAGAAGGCACTGGACACTTCAATTTGGCTGTATTTGTTTTGTTTTGTTGTTTTATTTGATTTGTCAGGTTTTTTTCATTTTAAAAGTACTATTATATTATTTCAAATACATACATTGAAGTTTAACTCTGAAGTGTATAATAATTAAAATACAATATCTATTTTACATTCATACTATGGTATTGAGGCAAAACATGGTGGTGGACCAATTCCTTTGTTCAGTTGGTCTAGCATCATACTCAGCCTTCTAGATATCTTCAACACTTGATTTTGACAGTGATCAGTTTTTCCTTTTTTAGCTAAAATGGAAGAGTGAAAAATAAGATGTTTAAAGTAGGTCTGACAGTGGCCATTGATACTGTTAAACTTTACTGCTAGAACTAAGGCAAATACCTTATTTTTGAAAACCAACCTGAGAAACGAAGACCAGCTGTGTGCTCCGTGTACCAAGGAAGGATCTATGTTGCTGTGTAAGTAGTAAACTCATTTAGCTTGTGAAAAGTTTTGTATTACGGAGATAAAAATGTAACTTAGAATCTGTGGGTGTAATAGATAATATCCTAAGAGCTTAATTAAAATATCCAATTCCTTTAAAAATCCATATCAATAAAACAACAGAAAACTAGTAGCAATAATTTCAGTGTCTTGTCATTATGATTTCTATGCCCTTTCAATAGCAGTTTGCACGGATGTCCAAATATAGATTGCTGTGCTACATAATGCATGGCAAGATTTTGTGAAAGTGCCACTAGGCTAGTTGCCTTCATGGTAAATGAAATGTTGATCATTTTTTCTAGAGTATTTTTCTTTAAAAATCTCCATGAATTATTTTCATAGATATATACTTTATGAATTCAGATACTAACATTGTATTCAGACTCCAAATTACCATGAAGCAATGGATGCTCTATTTTATGAGATCAACAAAAGCCAAATTAGGAAGTAATACTATCCATTTTATTGAAATGCTTCTGGTATATTGCCTGCTGCTGCCCAAGCTCTAATAGTTTTTTTTTCTTTTTTGTTCTTTTCTTTTATTTTATTTATTAGGAATGAAGTCTCATTCTTCATCCATGTATCCCCTTGTTTAAACTCCCTTCCCCCTCCCAACCATCCCAGTTGTTCTCTCTTCTCCCCATCTCCTTAATGGTACACGGGGGCAGCAGGGGACCTGAACAAACATGAAACTTATTAAAAAATATATTCATGGCTCTAAAGTGACAATCAGGGGATATATTACTTGTAAATAAGAATAAATATTAAAATAGGTGCGGCCCCACAACTCATCCATGTGAAATTTCAGTTCTATCATTAGCAATGCATCAGTGGTTTACATGTATAAAAGTTCCTTTTATTTCTCTGGTAGTGGTTAAGGAACAACTTCCTGCTCCAAAAAAATGAAATTTCACAAAATAAGGGAAGAAAATAGGAGCAACTCCCCTTTTGACAGGCTGTTTCTATTCATTCACATCTCTCTGCAACACTATCCTTTTGATCTACCAGAATCTAGCAGAAGATGAAAGATTCGAATCTCAGTGCAGAACCCAACCCTGCATGGCTGTTTTTAAGCTACCTATTACGGGAATATACGATCTCAACTCTTTGATTATTTTTGCATATGCCTAAGTTACAAAGTTACTGTAAAAGCTGAAATTTTCTGTCAGCAAAGTTTACAAAGGAAGCATCTCATGACCAATTTAGAAAGAATAAACATTCAGTTTTGGGGTATTTGAAGAATGACTGAAGGCCAGCCGTTTCTGAAGTGTTTAAGTCGCTCCATTTGCTTTCATTAATATGAGTCTAGCTACTCAAAGTGGATTCACACACACAGCATGATCACTATTCCTTCGCCTGGGAAAGGAACCATGATCCACAAAACAGATATGCTTCTCAGTTTCAATCCTACTAACTGACACTGTACTGATGCATAGGTAGCATTTGAACTTCAGAGAAGAGAACATAGTCCTAACAGAGAGTAAATCTAAGTTCATCCTTCAGAAATGATTCCTATGCTTTGGGAGATAAAAATATATATTTTCTAGAATTGTAAAATCACCTGGAAATAGATTTCTTACCTCAATATAGAAACACAAACTGCTCATGAATTTTTACTTCTTTGAGGGGGAATAAATAAGCTTATAATGATGAATTACCTTTCAGAGCCTCATAAACAATAGGTGTCGAAGTGATTCCAAGCCAAATAAAACTTCAGCAAATGGTATTAAAAACATAAAATGGGGCCAGCCTGCTGGTGGGCACTTGTGGCATAAGCCTGAATCCTTGGAGCTCACATAAATGGAGAAGTTGATAAATGAACCCACCACACACACACATGCACACACACACACACACACACATACACACTAAATTTTTGAATTATGAACTTAAAAATGACCTCATTATATGATTTATAAAAGTGTCATTTTACCAATAAATGAAATAAAATAAAATGATATTCTCAACTGAAGATGATAAGATCACATATTTTATTGAGTTAAGGATAAAGGAAGTGTGATATCAGCTGAGATCTGATATAATATTGGGATGAGGGACTCAGACCTACCTTAAATGGATACACCAGACTGAACTGACCCATCTTGGGAATCCTTGCCCTCCTTCGGGAATGGATGAGGTATGGGGGAAGTCTGAGGGTGGATTATAAAGGACTGTAAGGAGGGAAGGGAGGGCAAGCAGAAGTATACATGGGAAAAAACTTCTTAAATAAAAATAAATTAATTAATTAAACAGTATCATAAATATGGTATCCAAGTATTCTATAAAAACTGCTATGATGGAGTCACTGACAGTGCTCACTAATTGCCTCTTCAGAAATGCTTCATCCCACCTATAATGCACTCCTATCGGACATCAGAACTTCATCTCTCATGTTCTTTACCTCCATTCTCACTGATACCTACTTTCCTCAGACACTTATCATTTTCAGTATCTTTATATACATTCTACAAGTTATTCTACATAGTTGACAGTATAATCCACACATAGTGCAAACCTGACTACATAATCTTCTCCTCCTTAAGTCATACAATTAATAGCTTTATCAAACTTAATTTTTAAAAGTCCATATGTGATTTTAGATACTGTAGATTAAACCTAGGGCCCTTACAAGTGAGCACTCCACCACTGAGCTGTCTAAATTCCCATCCCACAGATATCTAATTTTGTAACAGAGCACAAATATAATTCCTTTGATATCTATCCACCTCACTACCACTCTGTCACTCTGTCTACATGTTTCTTCACTACTGATCAGTAGGGAAACACCACAGTGCTAATGTCATCCTCTCTTTACAGCTTCCTGATTCGGATACCATCTCCATCTTCCTCCCCTCACACATGTGCTTTCCTGAGCCTCCTCACAGAAAGCACTACTAATAAAAGGAATGATTTTCCCATCAGTGAAGTTTTATTTATATTTTCACTGAGTACACAGTTCTGCTTTTTCTTCCAGTCACTATTCTATGCAGTGGATAAAGCACAAAGAGCACTGTGAGGTTGCTAGCACATCTGCCCTTGAGATCAGATCTAAAGAGTATGAGACAGGCCATAAACCAGCAAAAACAAAACAAGAAGGGATAAGTGAGAAAGAAATTCGAAAAGTAATGATTCTTAAGGAAAACTTAATAATATAAATTTTTGGTAACTAGGAGAAGCTGTACATTATAAAGTAAAGATAGAATCTCTCTTCAAGAAAATTGAAGGAAATCAAAATGACACGGATACATCTGATTGTTCTAAAGCAAGAATGCTCCCAGACAACAGAAATAAGGCCAAAGAGTTATCATATGTCTCGGAGAGAATGACATATGCAGAAATGGAGCCCAGGAGCCAGACACATGAGGACGATGGAAATTTGTGAGGTGGCAGAGTGTATGACATGTGAAGCTACGGTAAGAGAAATGACTTTATCATACTTTAAAATAAAAGAATGTATGAGTGCCCTCTGGGAAAAATAATATCATATACTCTTCTTTTCTTCATGTTTAACTGTGTGCCTATTGATAGTAAGTGTTAGAGTAGTTTTTAACCAAGATAAAAACCTACCCAAAGTAAATGACTGACACTAATAACACAAATGGAATATTTTCCATTATCACGCATACTAATTTTTATTTAATTCCCAGACAGTAGTCTTTCTATGAATGATCAAGGGTGTATGGCCCACAGAGCAGCAGTAATGTAGGACACCTCTGTTCACATATGTCTTGGGACAACTTCAAAGTTAAAGTCTCTTAATTAAAATACATCATTTGTAAATAGGATCCTTGTTAGGACAAAGTAAACTTCTGTGTGTTTTCTGACACCCAAGTACTTATGTTTTAGTATTCATTTCTGTTTTCATATAATCCACCATAATTGAACATTTTTAAAAAGCTTATACCAAAAATCATTCTGTAAATAGGTTTCAATTTTAACACACTCGGAAGGCAAACACAAAGAGACCTCAACTTAGTAGTTAGATTTAAATAAACTTTCCTTAGTAATATAGATGTGTTCTTAGAGAGCCTGAATTTCATGTATTCAATTATCAGTGGCTAATCTTTAACACATCTGTACCCTAGGCTTCATTTAGAGTTAGACTTGACTGAAAAGGAAGTCCATTGACTAAGGACTATTCCTTAGGTTTGCAGATTTCTTTTGATTTCTAATTTATCATTCACGCCTATCTACCAATACCAAATGACCTTTAAATGAAAGTTAAGTTGCTGAGGTTAGATGCCAGCAACGATACTAACATTGTGAGTGTCTCAGTTGACACTCCATTTTATCTATAGTGATCTCTTATTGGAGACACGGAGCCTCAAAACCACTGAACACATTTTGTCTTTAGTACAATAGATACATTCAAAACATGATCACATGGGGGCAATTGCGGACCAAAGACAGATCTAATATGCTAGTTGGCAGTTGACTGATGGTATGGCTAACAGCTACCCAAGTGGCTTAAGTGTTACCATGAAAGTATAGGCTTAAACAGCAAGGAGGCAAACTCTGTGAGACTCTGAGTCATACATTCTCATTACTATTGGAGAAAGGATTTGCACTTGGCAGACCTTGTCACTTACACGCTATAAAAGAAGAAAATGTTTTGTTCATTCTGGCAGGAGCAATATTTTCCCTTTTAGATTTATTTTTAAAATAATTTTCTGATTGAAAAGTTACCCAGGTAAATCATTTTCAGTAGAACTAATGACATTCCCAGGCGGGTAGGCTTTAGTCCAAAATGCTAAACAAAGCACTTTTTGGAATATTCTTCTCCAAGCTGAATGGCAATGGGATCAAAGTCTGGCATTCTCAGTCTACATTTTAATAGGTAACACACTTTAAAAAGTTAAACTGGAAAACCAAAACTTCTTGGGTATCTGATTTTTGTTCTCTGTGCAACATACTTGAGGTTAGTTCTAATGTGCAAGGAGTCAATACCTGACTGAACTGTAATAATGTATGAAAGTGACCTTTGATAATTAGGAACACACATATACACACACACACACACACACGCACACGCACACGCGCACACGCACATGCACACACGCGTGCACACACATACAGGCACATGTATATGCACACACAATACCCAGAAGTCAAATCTGTTCCCCAAGCAGGCCTGGAAATGTCCATTTTCATCTGTCTTTTCTAAATTGTCCTTTAATTGACCTCATCAAGGGTCTACTAAAGAAGACATTGGCTATTCAATATTGTACCACTTTTGATCTCTTGGATGCATCCTGAATTCTGCAAGTAAAAGAACATGAACAGCTATTCCATTTTTCTATGGAGTCTATCTCTTTTTCATTTATTCAGGCATATTGGCTAGCTGTTATTCTCCAAACAGTAATACTGAAGTTTGTAAACATAAGACAGTGAGTCTTCCCTGTTCCTGAGAGTTTCTACCCAAAGGAAACCACAGTTATGTAAACAAGGCATTGTGATGCACCTGGGAAAGAAGAATACTATAGGCATGCAAAGAATATTCTGGGACTTTGGCCCAGGGAGATATAGGAAGCTTCCCAGAGATTTCTTTGGCATTCTTGTTTAAAAGTAAGTAGGATTAAATCAGAAGAAAAAGGGATCATATTAGGCAATGACAGAGGCCTGAGTCCAAAACTTATATTAATTCTTGCCACTTCATTTTTAACTAGAAGAAAATACACATATCAGAAATATATGTAAATATATATGTAAATGACTTAAGTAGTGGAAATAGGGATATACTAGAATATGTATTCTGAGATGTAAAATTTCATGGAAGTTGCTGTAGTTTAGTGTAAATCACCTAGAGCTTGAGAACATATCAGAGCTTGAACTCACAGATGGCATGGAACCCTCAGCTTTAATATCCTTCCATGTACTGAAGACACCTTAAGTAACTAGTCATATAAATTATTGTATAGATTAAATAAAATCCTATAAAATATTGGAAAAGTCATGGGCATGTGAACACTATCCATAAATGTGTTCTACAAATGTAGAAAATGTTCACTATTTAATAGCTTTATTGAATTACAAATCAAATACTATAAAGTTTAACAAATTTAAGTACATGAGTTTTTTTTTTTATTTTTAGGGTTGTTGCACTATGACTTTAGTCTAAATCTAGAATATTCATTTTCTTCAAAGCAAATCCCTATTTTCAACCAATCTACCTCCTAGGTCTAAATGAGCCCAAATATTTGTAAAATTGCCTCCTCTCTTGTTCAGATATAATTGTCTGTATGGATTCAGATTTCCTGAGAGAGAGAGACAGAGACAGAGACAGAGACACAGAGAGAGAGAGACAAAGAGAGAAAGACAGAGAGAGACAAAAAGAGAAAGACAGAGAGACAGAGACACAGAGAGAGAGACAAAAACATACACAGAGAGACAGAGACAGATACCTTTAATGGACCAACAAGGTTCCTTGTATTTCTCAACATTAATAATGATACAGAAACATTTGGGGGGAACCTTTGATAATAACAGTCTTTTCTAGATCCTGGTAAATTTAGTTTGAGGTTTAGGGTCCAATAAATCTCAATGATCACCAAGGCTATTCTTAGCCAATGTCTTTATGGTTGCTCCTTTAGGGATTTGAAGAATGAAATTCACAGACCACAGAGGGCAAATTTTCACTAACATTTTATAGTAGATTCTAATTAGGAGAGTTTGCCTCAGTTACCCCAGCTGTGGAGCAGAGCTCCATTACAGCAAGGTACAGCAAGGGTGCATTGCTAGAAATGAGATACTGCTTAGTTGCTAGTACAGGACTTTCTTAATGACTTACCCCAGAAACTGTGGTTAGGCATGGCTAAGTTGGTCAGACCAGTTGACCTGATTGCTAAGTATCAAGGTACCTCCTCTCAGATTCAGAAATTTTCTCATACTTAGCTTTTAAGCAAGGGTAAGAAATAGCAGCTTATCAAAAACCAAAACTCCTTTTGGGATTTTTGACCTCCAGCAAAGACATTCTTAGATCAAAAGTACTGCTTTGGGTTACCAGTGCTGCCTGGCCATCATTGCCTCTCTATCTCTTGCTCTCATCTACAAAGCCCCACCACTACTTCCCTGTCTCTCTTAATTACTTATTAACACAGCTTTTAGCTTTTAACCTGTTAGACAACAATGGCTTCATTGCTGTGAACTTTACAACTTATTTGAATAAATACAAAGACACAATGGCAACTGGATCATAACATCAATGCCTTCATACAGTCTACATAATTTTAAAATCCTATCCACATGGAAACTGCATTCATGCTGGCCCACATTTTGGACAATACTAAACAACATGTAGTGCTATCAGTATTAGAAACTTTAAAGGTCTCTCATTTGCTTGTTTGTTTTGACAAGTACTTCTGTAACCCACCCAAATCACCACGGGCCCAAGGATGACCTTGAATTTCTAATCTTACAGTCTCCACCTACTGAATTCTGGGAATTTATGGGTTACTATGTCTGGTTTATGCAATTTTGGAGGTGGTTTATATAGTGCTAAAGACTGAATCTAGGGTTTCATACATGCTAGGCAAGTGCTCTACCATCTAAACTGTTTTCCTGTGAACATATGCCACTGCATATCTCAGGGGTTTGGTTTACTTTTTGAAAAGAGGTATCAAGTGCACACAGTTGCAGCTTTGTTTTGTCTTGTTTTGTATTTTCAACACTACTTCATCATATAATTGAGAATAAAGAAGGAACAGAAAGAACATGCATTGACATAAATACTATAGGTGGAAACTCTACTGACAACATTGTACTAAACAGGAGAAAACTGAAAGGATTTTCTGTACAATCTAGAATAAAACCAAGTATCCACTTTATGCACTGTTATTTCGTATAGTACATTAAATCCTAGATAAAACAGTAAAATTAAGAAAGAAAAGAGCTTACAACAAGAAATGATTCAGTACACACACACATACACATACACACATATTGCATGCTTTTATATTTGAAATAATATAAACTTAATTTTTAAAAAGCCCTAAATATGATAAACTATTTAATCAAAGTAGCAGAATATAAAATCAATAAAGAGAAAGCAATTGCAGTACTGAATACCGATACTGAGCATAAAAGAAAGAAATAACATAGAAAAAAATTCTCAGTAACTTAAGATAAGTACAGCAAAGCAGATCAAATTAAGAAAGTGAAAAATAAAACATATCCACAATAAAAAGTCCCAGAAGCCAAGAAAATACATGAAAGAACCTAGAATGTAAGAAGACTTTCCATGGGCACAGAGTAGCAGAATTAGTGTTGAGGAAGAAGAAATCACTAATGTATGAGAAACAGTTTATGTCAGCAACACAAGCACCATAAAATTCCCACCCTACACAAACCTGGAAAATAATTCTAAAATTCTCACAGAAGCAGAAAAATCATCAAATAGACAAGACAGTCATTCTTAGAAAGAAATATGTGGCAGGTATCTTAATACTCAATCTCATTCAGAGCTATGGTAATAAAACTCACAGGATAAGCTTAACACCAGCAGAGAACAGGGGACAGACAGTGGAACAGAATGGAGTACTCAAAATAAACTATCACAACTACAGGCGGTTAATGTTGGATAGAGGTGTCAATAAGGTGTGTTAAAGAAAAGACAGCCTCTTCAACAAATGCTGCTCCAAAAAAATGGATTTTTACACTTATGAAAATGACACTTGATCTGTATCTTTTACTGGGCACAAATGTAAGTAAAATATTCCTAAAAACAGAAAGGTAGACATATATGCTATTCTAGGTTTTTGCATGTAAAGGAAAAAAATTCACCAGAGTAAAGAGACAGTCTTTGAAATGAAAAAAATTCTTTGATAATTATACCACTAGTGAAATTAATATGCAGTTAAATAAAAAAGTGAAACTCCAAATCATCCAGTCAGTAATAAATTAAGTAAATAAAAAATAAAGTAATTAATAAAATAAGTAAATAAAAATTATTTCAAAGAAAGAAATCAAAAGTAGAAATCAAAATGTCCAATACATACTTGGGAAATTATTCAACATCCTTAGACAACAGACCATTGTAAATTAACATACCTTTGATGATCTATCTTATCTAGTTAGAATACCTGTTAGAAAAACATATAACAGTAAATGTTGAGAAAGTAGGGAAAGAAATATTCATATTTAGTGTAGGTGGTCAAGGACACTTGTACAGCCACAATGACAGTCAGTACAGAGTTTCCTGAGAAAACTATGATTGTACCGTTCTATGCAAAGGGTAAAGTTTCTAAGTCAATGTGTAGCACTGAGATATTTTCACATTCTTGTTATTTGTTTCATCATCAACATTTAAGATTTAGAAAAGCAAATATCACATCTATTTTATTCAATATTTAGCTTTAATATTATATACAACATATATAAGTACATATGTAGAATTTAGAAATGTGATTACCAGAACTGAGAAAAAAATATTATAAAGGAGTGCAGGTGATAAGAAATCACAGGAAGACTATCATGCAGAAGGAAGAAAACCAGTCAGGAGGATTTAGGAAATAGGGAGAGGGCAGTGTAAACATGAAACATGAAACAATAGTATCATGACACATATGTATGGAAATATGGTGAAATCTACTGACATTTTGATTAGAATGCATCAAATCTATAGATTGTCTAGGGTTGCACAGACATGCGGCAATATTATTACTTCTAATTAAGAAACATGGAATATATTTTATTGTTTGCTGCCTTCATAATTTCTTTCATCAATATTTAGGCTGAACATTATAGAAATAGGAACTTTCCTACATTTTCACATTTCCAAACAGAAAAGATAGTCTTAGAAAAACAAAACCATAAAGAATATTTTATACTGAGAATAGAGGAAAGAAGAAAAAAGATGCCTAGAGAGAGATGCTTGTGCTCCCATAACCATTGCAGCACTATTTGTATAATGAATATTCTGTGGACCTCTGACTCCTAGAGGTGTGGTAATGCTAAGCAAAGATATAATAACAAGATGGAAACAGGAAAAAAAAAGGTACTTGGTCTGGAAACTAGTGGCCCAAAGAGAATTGCAGCATGTACAATCTGTGGTAAACACATATACACAAAATTAAATTAATATAAAAAACCAATAAATATTTAAATCTTGTCATTTGCACAACCTGAACATGGATAGAACTCAGACTTTAGGAAATACTTCTGATTTCCTATAACATCTCAGAACATCTTGGAGAAAGATTCATGAAACATTTTCTAAGAAAAAATAAAAATGAATAAAATTTCCCATACATAAATTGATTATTATTTGAAGATTTGTGGATTCTTATTACCATGACTTGATTATTATATGTTATACTATCAGCTAATCATAATGCATCATAAACATTATGTCTGATAAAAAGAAATCTGGTGCAGTGATAACATGAATTTAATCCCAGCACTCAGGAGACAGAAGCATGTAGAATTCTGTGACTTTGAGGCCACCCTGGTCTACATTTGAAGTTTCATACTTATCAGTAAGACTGACTCAGAAATCACCAACATGACAAATAGTTTTCACTGTTTTGTTGTTAGGAGAGAATTGTATGAATCAATCAGTTGCCTATTTCATTCTCCAAGTTCTACTTGCTAGAATCATTCACATTTGCCACTACCATATTTTAACACCCATATTATAAATATTCATTATTTTATTATATAGTTATATATTATACCACTAATCATATTTAATTGTCAGTATTTACCCAAGTATGATGGGTAATGTGAAACCTCTAAAATATTTTAATGATGTCATAAAATATTACAAAATTCTCAGGTAGGGGTTGAACATAAATTTAATACAAGTATTTAAGTGGCAGAGACAGATGAATCTCTGAGGAAATTATCAGAATGGTCTATAGAGCCAATTCCAGGATATCTAGAGATATACGGAGAAATTCTGCTTCAAAAAAATGTTTTAAGTTGGAATTTCATGGATGCTAGGTCACATTAAAGTAGTGAAAATTTTTAAGAAATCTTACACAAAATAAAATATATTAGTGTTTTTTGGAAGTGTGGTGGTACTAAGCAGGAGTATAGAGACAAGGCTTCATAGAAAGCTATGAATAAAAGACTAGGAAAATGGTGAGCCAAAACAATTTAGAGGTACAGCAACAAAACTCAGATCTTACATACAATCAAGGGAAGCCAGAACAACATACACATATGTGTACTAACCTGTTGTCTTTTCCAGAACTTCTCTGCTACTCCAGAGGGAAAAAGAATTATAATAAGGAAACCTTTACGTGATCACACATTACAACCCAAGATACTAGTTTTAAACAAAATAAGACTAATTGATCTTGAGTTTTCAAGTCGAACATTTTTCTCTAAACAAAGAGGTCAAACCATTATCAAAATTATTATAGAAATTTAAAAAGAAACAAGTTCACATGCCTTAATGTCGAGTTTAAAAATTTTTTGTCTCTATTACATTTTATCTTAGTATTCCTAAGTAGATGTCTTTTGAAAATTTAGATCAAAACAACAACAACAAAAAACAAACAGGGAAATTTAAATAGTTTTATAAAGAATTAAGATTTATTTTCTTCTATGTAAGGAAATTCCATTAGAATGAATGATGTTTGTTATTTTTAAAGTTGCGTGTAGTAGGAGTGGGTTCTAATCCATTGTAAATAATTGTCCTGCCTACTGGTTTAATATAAATGCTGAGTGGTCAAAGGCAGACAGGAAGTGTGGGCTGGGCTACTAGACTAAGAAAACTCTGGAAACAGGCAGAGCAGAGCATAGACACCATAAACTCACTGGATATGCTAGGAGACGCAGAGGAAAGAAGTTGAAATGCTACTCTAAGAAAAGGTACCAATCCGCATGGCTGAACAAGTTAAGAGAGATGTGTTTTTTTAAAGGTAAAGTGTTAGCAAGCTGTATACCTGAACCCTAGGCCAAACAGTGTAAAATTAACACAAACCCCTGTGTGATTATTTGGGCCTAAGCATCAGTGGGGCTGAGAGAGGATCCAAAACTCTGGGCTAGACTAGAAAGGCCAGCCAGAAACGTATTACAACAAATGGCTAGCCAATGTGGGTTATATACACCCACATAAAAGTGGAGAAAGATTAAAAAGGGTTCTAGAGCACAGAAATGGAGTCAAAAGAAGCTTCCAAGTTGTGCCTCTCAAGTGGGTCATGGTAAAGAGCCTGAGTGGTTTTTGAGATTAAATTACAAAATGTCATGTTTGCTGCATGCAATTTAATCTTTGAAAAGACCAGTTCCTGGGCCTCAATGTAAACAAGTAGCTGTATATGGTGGATTTAAAGTTTCTGTTTAAAAGATAAAAAGGGAACACAAATCAAAATGCTTCTTAGTGGTAGTGTTTTCTTGAATCAGCTCTGTTTGCTAGAGGTAAGCTGAGGCTTGGCCTTTATAAGTGAGGATTTCCTGATTCAGCATTAGAGGCAAAACACTTTGGAAGTCTTTTTAAGAGGTCCTACTGCCAAATACTTAAATGGAGTTAATGAGCATGGCATTGCATTACTGGGTGATTATATAAGCCCTAAAATTCCCCAGAATGGTGATTGTAGGTCCTAGCAGTACCTCTGCTAAAAAGCTAAATTCCCTGAAAGTAGACTGAAAGCTGGATAGAGCCAGCCAGCCGCTCTAGGTCAGCCTTTAATCCTTAGCCACACCTTGGCAGATTAAAGGTGAGATAAAAAACAGAAAGAAATAGAGAAAGTTAGGTAAAGTCAGCCATTCTATCTAAGCAAAGGTATAGTCAGGAACAACAACAACAACAAAAAGATAAGAAATAGGAAATTACAGTAAAGACAGAGTCAAAAGAAAGTTCATGGTTTAGAGTGTGTTAAAATGTATGAAGGCTTGAGAGAAAAAATAAAAAAGAAAAAGGGTATAGAATGTCCTTAAAAGAGAAGTAAAGTAAAAAACATAGTAATAAGCCACATAAAAGTGAAATGTCTGGATACTATATGCTACTGTCTTGTCTTTAAGTTTTTTGACTGAAAATGAAGTCGTGAAAGCTGCTAGAAGATATCTGATTATAAATTTGTTGAATTAATTCAACCTATATGTTTTGTAAATGAGTTGTCTTTAAAATTGAAATAAAAAGATACGCTACTATCTTTTTTATTTAAAGAAAAAAAATAAAGAGTTTTTTTTTTTTTATTTATTTAACCCTAACCCTAACCCTAAAGAAAATGAGAGCTTGTGGATTTATTTCTGGGTAAAGAAAATAAGGTCTGATTGAGAAAGACCTCCTGAAAAGTCTCTAATGGAAATGAGTGGTCCACATGATCCCACATTTCAGAGTACCTTTGTGACAGTTTCCTCTGAGCTCTGTATCCAAAACTACTTCAAGGAAACTGAGATTGCTCAGCCTTAGAGCCTACTGCACTAAAGACTTGTACACAGCCCTAAAATTTTTCTTTAGGTCCCCATGGCATTGCCAACACACCTCTTCAGCAGGAAGTAGCCTAAAAACTATGCCTACATTCCCCAAAAATATATTATGGATGTTTGTGTTTGTTTATAGTGCTGGTTATAAGTCCTTATAGATAATCGGAAAAAAAGAATATTATATCTGGGGTTTTCTTGTTTTAAAGAGAAAACGGGGGGAATGCAGTGAGATTACATTCTATTGCAGTGTAAATAATTGTCCTGCCTACTGGTTTCATAAGAATGCAATTGGTCAAAGGCAGACAGGACATATGGGCTGGGCTACTAGACTAAGAAAACTCTGGAAACAGATAGAGCAGAGCATAGGTGCCATAGAGTCACCAGAGCTGCCAGGAGATGCAGAGAAAAAAAGTTGAAATGCTGCTCTGAGAAAAGATACTGAACCGCATGTCTAAACAAGGTAATAGAGATGGGTTAGTTTAAGGGTAAAGAGTTAGAAAGCTGTAAGTCTGGACCCTAGGCATAAAATCATCATAAAAAAATATAAGCCTAAGTGTGATTATTAGAGGCTAACTGGGGCTGAGAGTGGGACCAAACCTCTAGGCTTGATCAGAAAATCTAGCCCAGAAACCACCTACAACAGTTGTAATTTCAAATTAGTAGTTTTTCATAATCTTCACTATTGATATAACTCTTTTATCCCCACTTACATGCTTTAATCCATGTATCTCCTCTACTTCTTTTATTTCACATGTATCTCATAATCCAATATTGATTCTTAAATTTGGTTGGAAAGTACTATCTTCCATATGGGTTTTCATACTTTCTCACCATGAATAAACTTCCTTTGCAAGGCCTGCAAACCTGCCTCCTAATACTTTAGTACTGTTTAAGCCTTTTTGCCCCTGACATTCTATCTCTCTACTTTCATTTTTACTACCCTCCTCTGTGGTGGAAATGTTCTTTGTATGATGTAAATAAAGTAACTGATTTGGCCTATGTACAGCACCATAGAAGTGGGTGGAGAATCCGAGGGCAGGCAGGTAGGAAAGGGTGGAGTTAGTCAGTTTCCATCTGACCCCTGAAGAAGACAGACCTGTAAGAAATGGGTGAGCCACGAGCTGGGCCACGTGGTGGGAAGATTAATAGAAATGGGTTGATTTAAGATGAAAGAGCTAGCTAGTAATGTGCTTGAGACATGGGCCAAACAGTATAAAGTTATTATAAGCGTGTGATTCATTTCTTTGGGGGACAAAAGCCACCGTGGAACAGGTTCCAAACCTCCGCCACAGGCCGGGCAGGTCGAAACCTCTGGCCCCAAATGGGCCGGGAAACTTCTTACAACACTCCTCCCTAACATATTGCATCAAATAATTCCTCTCTAGTTTCCTTACTTACATATGTGGTCCAAGTTAACTAACTACACAATGGTTTGAAGCTAGGATCCAATTTGAGAAAGAATATATGGCTCTTTTCTTCCTGGACTTGATTTATCTTGCTCAATAAATTTTTTCTAGGTCTATCCAACTAATTGCAAATTTCATGATTTAATTTTTATCCCTAAGTAGCATTTTATTATGTATAAGTGCCACATTTGTCTTACTATCAATCTGTTAAGGGATATCTAGATTGGTTCCATTTCAATGTGAAAAGAGCAATAATAGATATATTTATGAAAGTGTCTCTATAGTAGGTTGTAAATTCTGTTTGGGTTGAGTATATGTTTAGTAGTTTTTGTGTCATATGGTAGTTTCACTTCTCATTTTGTTGAGAAACTTCTGGATTGATTTTTCAAAGTGATATCCTATAACCACTTGGCCACTGTGACCTGTTCACAATAGAATAATTTTCTCTCCAACAGCAAACATCATTCTCCTTTGAAGAGATCATGGTGGTTAGATTTCCCATATTCCATTGGCTGTACCATAGCTATGCTCCCATGAGTAGCATTAATGGGTTAGGCTTAGGGTTAGGGCAATGGGATTTAGTGGGTTTTCAAAACAAAACAAAAATGACATGAACTTGGAAAGGAAGGTGTGTTAGGGGACATAAGGATAAGCAGGAGGAAAAAGGAGTAGGAAGATATGATCTTATTTCCTTGTATACATATATAAAAGTCTTCTAACTTAAAAAATAATTTACATTCATATTTTTAAAGAGTGTGATACTGTGCTAAAAATTTAAATGTATTAGCTGAAGTCACATTCTATCCTTTATGTTTATGAATGTTGTTACACCGATACATAGTCACACATATATCAATTTGGACAGCTCTATTGCATCATCTACAGAGAAGTGTATGTTCTACAAAAACAATCACATATAAAGTAGTCTGCTTGTCATATGTTTAAATCAGTTTAGAGCATGCAAACACTTTTGAAACAGTTAACAGGCAACTTACAGGCTTTTACTTATAAAAAAATTCCTGAAAGTTAATATAAAATTGTTCTTATCTGTTCACTTAAGAAAGGCCCTATGAGGTATAAAAATGCAGTCAATAGATACATTTTAGGTATTGTACTCTTTGAAAGCAAAAGCAATTGGGTTACAAATGCCTTCAAACTCAAGGCAATGTATTTTTCTATCTTTCTTTTATGCCAAATTTTCATACTTTTATCTCATCTTAATGCCTCATATATTACACTTAATATTCTTTATTCTTAAATATTTTTAGTATCTCCTTTGCAAAGCTTATCACTTCCATAGGCCAAATGTTTATTTGAATTTGTCTTTTTCAGACGAGCAACTTTTTTAGTCTGCATCTCTTATTCTGGAAACACTTCTCTGCTCTTTACCTGAGACAAAAGTTTGTTCTCATTTCTGTTCCTCTCTGCAAAGCAACTCTACACAAGACACATCAGTGTATCATTAATATAATGCTCTATTTTTATCTTAATTTATTCGTATTTAAAGCTACCAAAAGAGACAAGATGATAAAATAGACAAAATTTTATTAAATTTCCTGATATACAATGATTGTGGTTAAACAATGTCTGTAATCTATTCTAAAAGCTCTGAGATGCATATACCTGGATCTTTGCATTCTCAGTTTTGATCTTGTAGTCTCCTAGCCTGGTAGCTCCTTGCTTGCTATGTCACATAAGAGAGCTATGGATAACCTTGAGGATACTACTAGGGAAGAGCACCTTCCAGGGATCTAGGAGGATGGAGTTTTATATATCACTAGTCCCATTGGTCTTTTATAGATGAGACAAAAAGAAGAAAGCGAGTCATCTCAGAATTAATCCTCCATTTTTAGATGGGCAATGATAATGAAATATTCATTTATTTCATTTTAAAGATTGAATTTAGTAAAAGTGACACCAAACTATATCTCAATTGTGTAACTAGTCTTTTTCTGTATAGCTTAGGCTTATTCTTAACTATCTCTTATAACTTAAAAGAACCCCGTTTATATTCATCTATGTTCTATCATGTAGCGTTATTTCTCTTTCATCTTTCACCTCCTTTTTTTCTTTTTCCCTCTCCTTGTTGCTGGCATTTCCTGTATACCTACATGCCTACGCTTCTTTTCTTTCCCTAGAAGCCCTGCCTATACCTCTTGCCTAGCTATTGGATGGTCAGATTTTTATTATACCAATCACAGCAATATACCTTCACACATTGTCTATCTATCCCACAACACAAGTAATCTCAGACTTCTTTCTTATTAGAAGTGAATATATCATCTAAATCCTCTCAGAGCTATGAGGTAATACTGATGGGTAAATTCAGTTGGCTGCTGTCACACACACTTAGAAAAAGAACACTGCTTCTACCTGCTGGGATAATAACAACTTTCTATTATATTCATCAAATGCCAGGGGCAGTCAAAAGAGCATTTGGCTATCAATAGTGCATTATACTCTAAAGTCTAATCTCTAAAATGTAGATTCATACCTATTTTTTCTAGACAGGCATTAATGTAAGTAACAAGACAAAATACTACTTATACATGTCAAATGTTCATATTACTAGTAGACATTTAGAACCCTGGAGAAAGGAGTTTTGACATTTAACTTGATGTGTTTTCCATATATTGTAGTTATTTTAAGGTTTCTGCTGGAAAATTCTTTCTGGGAATATTTTCATACTCATTGTACAATGAATGATTTAGATTGTTTGTATAAATTAAAGTTTAAAAAATGCTTCTTGCCTATATATTTTTTCATATTAGTGCCAATATTTTTTTTAAAAAAATAAGCAGCTCTAGAATATTAGTAACTTTATTTATCAAATGGCTAATGCAGTCATGAATAAAATCAGAGTCTCCATGTGCTCTTGACTTCCACAGTTGGGCATATGAGATACAGTTTGGGTATTTTTCTATCCTCTTCAGGGTCTGAATTGAATTTTTAGAAATGAAGTAAATGCTAGCAATTTTCCACCTTAGCTTATTTAAAATAAAGCACCCAATACACTGATGAGTCTATTGTCACACTGTTTGAAGACAGGCATTAGAGAAAGGTGTAGTTTCACATATGAGAACAGACACACACACTACCAGGGCCACATGAGAGTTTATTCACAAGAGTTGTCAGGTGAGCACAGGGTCAGAGAAGCAGAAAAGATACAGACTGCCATTTGGTGTCTCCTTTAAAGAGAACCAGTGGGCATGGATTTTCATAGCCATACCTAGGGGCGTGCCCTCTGTCTGCAGCATTTTCTGCTGGTGCCGTGTTGGCTTTGCCACGTGGCTGCTACATACCTGGAATTCTTCTATTTCTTTTTATTTTTTCACTTAAGTGATTGGTATCAGGGCCTCTTTTTTAATTTATTTTTTATGATTTTGAATAAAGTCATATTTTTTTATCCATGTATCTCACCCAGTGCCATGTTGAGTTCATCATGTGGTGTGTCAGGAATCCTTACAAAAGGAGGTTTTGTTATTCACACAGTGAAAAAAAATTAAAAATTAAACCACCTTGAAATTGCTTCTAAGCTTCAATTAAGACAATATCTGTAATGAACTCTTGCTGTTGGAAATGTTGGCAGCCTTCTCTGCTCTGTGAATATGACATAGATCCTTCAATCCTCATTAAATACACAAGTAGTAAGAGTTAGATAACAAGCCATTAGTTCCAGAGAATTTTGTAAAAATAGTTTAGAGATTGAGGAGGATCAATTTTTTAATTCAAATTTTAAGTATAACAGACATGATATGCTCTGACCATTATATTTTTAGCATTTTTTTGTTTCTGGTAGAACATAATGTTCCAAACCAATTATGTCTCCACTGTCTTAGTTTTTATAAACAAATATACATACATACACACTCCTCCCAAGAGTCTTCTTGTCTTAATATATTAGCCTTGGGGCTAGGTCTGCTTCCTGATAGTGAGTAGTTTACTTCTTGCTCATTTCTTGGGTTCAAATTCAGCAATTTTTGCATAATTCACACAAAACCCACCTATAAAGACACATAATATACATACATGCATGTATATACATATATGCATATTAACATGTGTATATTGTAATGCCTGAAGCATGATCCCCCAGAGAGACAACTGGAGACAGAAATGTCCAAAATGCAACAGCAAGGTTTATTGTCAGAGTGATACAAGCCAGGCAGGGAGCTTGTTCCCCGACACCTGTACCTGATGTGCAGTGCAAGGAAGAGCTGAATACCCCAAATTACACAAGCTTTTTATAGGCAAAAACCACAAGGCAGAGTTACTTGGGTTCAAGGATGCAGGTGTGCTGATGATTGGCTCATGCATTAGCATTTAGCATTCCTCTATCCCACCTGGTGGGGTGGCAATTTTACTGCCTTAGGGTTGGATCATTCAAGTGTTCTTAGATAGAGCTTAGCTCATTCTTTCATGGAACTGGGCAAGCCCCTGCCAGGATTGTGAAACTGAACTCTATTTTAACTCTATAGTATAAAATAGCTACTAGAATACAAAATGGGGTTTCTTGAGCTATGTTTACTCTCTTCATTTATGAATATGGATATATGGCTACACATGTTTATATTAGCAAATAAGAGTTTTTTAGTAGATCCAAAATTTATCTCCTTCATTTTTTCCTAAGTTTGTGTCTGAATGTCCTGTTCTCCAGTATGGGAAACAATCTTTTCAACACAGTGAAAACACCAAGCGATGGAACAACTTATTGGTAGGGTATATCTTGGTATATACAGAGCCCTGAAAGTGACTTCCAATATCAGTAAATATACAAATATATAAAATAAAATGGAAAACAAATTCAAGACACCTAATTATCTGCTTACTTCAATTAAAAAAAATGAAATGGTACTGGTGAGATGGTTCAGTGGTTAACAGCACTGGCTGTTTTTCTAGAAGACCTAGATCTAATTCTCCGGACGCTCTTGGCAATTCACAACTGCTTATAACTCCAATTACAGAGGCTTTTAAACCCTCACAAAGACATAAATGAAGGGAAAATAGCAACTCACATAAAAATAACAGAAAATAAATATTAAATACTTAAGAACTATACATAATCACTGCAATTATCATGAATATTAAAAACTATTTGATTTCAGTGCTAATTCTTCTCCATAAAGCATCTACCCCTGGAACCCAAGAAAGTGAAGTCATCTAGTGAAACATTATAAGAAAATCATTAGGATAATGTGATTTTCTAGCAATCTGGTCTCTCACACTCACATATCTTCCCTTTTCCCTCTTCTTTCCAAAACCTATACTATTTCTTTGTTCTTCATGGTTATAATTTTTCTTTCAGGGTATATTTATAATAGAATTATAATAACAGCTGGTTAAAATAATGTTCTAAAGATATGCAAATGAACAATATGGAGAAAAGAAGAGGTTAAACAACATTAGTTGATATATATATATATACATATATATATATCAAACTTACAAAAGACTGTGTCCCTTCATACCTGTTACTCTAGCTACATTTTAAAAGACTTACAAAAGAAATATTGGAAAGAATGTGAGGACAATGGATTTTGGATTTTGGAGTGCAAAAGCGTTACTTCTTTGGAATGTCCAGCTTTAAATTTTTTCTCTTTGGGTTCCCTTTTTCTACCATTACCAATTCATCTTTAGGTTGTGAAGTTGTAAATTTTTAACATAGTTTCAATGTGAAGTACATAAATACTCAGAGAAGTGTCGTTTCTCCAAATTTTCCTCCTATATTTCATCTAAATCCATTTTCTGTTTGTAATTCTTTTTGAAAATTTTCTTTTATAAGTATTAGCCTCCTTTAATTTCTCACTTATTAAAGTCTCCTGGAAATCACATGCTATTGGTTTTGAAAGCTCACCGTAACCATTTTTTTTTCTGTTATACTGTTCCTCTCATACAATTTTCATGTTATAATATTTTCTATGCTGTGTGTCTGATTTTTTCTTACTAGTGTTTTCTAATTAGAAACAATCTTACCATGGTCCAGGATGTACATGGGTATTTATGTACAGCTTCAGGATTTTTCCCCCCAATTTAGGTTATTAGTGTTTGGGGACATTTTCCCCTTTATTGAAAATAAATTTTCCCTCATATGCCTTGTTATGGTTTCTGCTCCTTTTATTTCTTCCCATGCGCTTTCATGCCCATATCTACCCCCTTTCTGTCTCTCATTAGGAATCAACTTTCTAAGGGCTAATATTAAATAAAATATAACATGATAGAAATCAGGGCTATATGCTGGAAGATAAATGTGATTATTTGTTATTTGTCGTCAATTTCTTTCAATAGAGAACAATAAGTCTGTCTTTACTGGCAAACTTTGGGAGTGTCTTCTTGACAAGGACAAGCTTCTTCCAAAAACAGTGTGGAGGCATTCTAGGGACACCAGTGGGCATTCTGGGGACAGGAGAAGCATAGCATAATGGGAACAGCAGTAGACATTCTGGGGACACCAGTGGGCATTCTGGGGACAGTAAGGGGTATTCTGAGAACACTGGTGGGCATTCTGGAGATGGTAGTGGACTCTAAGGACAGTAATGGGCACTCTGGGGATGACAGTGGGAATTCTGGGGACAGTAGGGGGGATTCTGAAGACAATAGTGAGTGTTCTGGGGACAGTAGTGGGCATTCTAGGGACAGAGGTAGGTATTCTGAGGACAGCAGTGATCATTATGGTGACAGCAGCAGGCATTCTGGGAACACTGGTGGGCATTCTGGAGACAGCAGTGGGCATTCTGGAGACATTAGTGGGCATTCTGGGGACACTAGTGGGCATTATGGAGACAATAGTGGGCATTATGGAGACAGTAGTGAGTATTCTGGGGTCAGCAGTAGTAACACTGGGGACAGTAGTGGTCATTCTGGGGGCAATGGTTGGGCACTCTGGGGTCAGTAGTAGACACTAAGAGTACAGGAGTAGGCATTCTGGGGACAGGGATTGGGCAGTGCATTTTGCCATTGCTCTTCTTTCCATTGATGCTGAAATCTGGAATAACCCGGGTTTTCATATCATAAATGCCAATAATCACAGTGTGAGTAATTTTCATCTCTTAAAATTGTTCTGTTTCTGGGGAGATGAGAGGAGTCTTTTACCCTCTCTCTCTTATAACTCAGTCTCAGCTTGTATAACTGCACTGAAGGAATGGCTATCCTGGGAAACATGCCCCTCTGAGGTAACATCTAGACGCTGTCCTCATGAGGCAAAAGTGTTCTATTTTTTAAAGTTTAAATATCCTGTAGCTTAGCTTTATAACAGAAAACAATGCAAAAACAAAACAATATATAACGACCTGGAAGGTTAATCACATCTCTGAGGACTCCTCTGAAGATATTCACTGGGAAAGCATACTTTGATAAGACAAACGTTTTCTTTACGTCTTTGTATTTTAGAACCATTAAACTTACTCAGCTCACATTATTCTCAAGATAACAACCATTTACTAACCAAGATGCTTTTTGTTGTTTTTTCTTTTTAAATGCCATTACAATACATGTTTTTGTTGGTATGGTCTATAGAACACACAGCTTTTGAACATTAACAAATATCTACTGGATAAGTAAGTTACCATTTTGAAATTAGATCAGCTAATTTTAAAGTCAACATAGAAAAAAATGGAGAATTACTGTTGTCTTTATTCCTGCTCAGCTGATTGTATTGGAGAGAAATAACTAATAAAACATTAACATAATTAACAATGTTCGGCCCTACCCATTGTGGTTTTTAATATCACTTCAAACTAAACACAAAGACTCCCTTGTGCTTTGTCAAATTGTGATTTATTTTATGGTAACTTATTTGACAAGGCTGGCCCCTGTCTAGAACCTTCAACGTATATTGGATGATGAACACTTTCAAATTACATGGTCTGCAATTCCTGGTTCCACTACATTTCCACCTTGCTTTCAAACTCAGTGAACTGCATTTGATGAGGCTGCATTTGGTACAAAATCTTCCTTTGGGTACATAATTGAAACTGTTCTACCAAATCTGTTTCACTTATGCAGCATAGTGCCATCATTCTGTCAGCTACTGAGAAATATCTGATGCTACCATCCATATTTAGCACTTGTAGTAAAATGACATTTCACTGTTTTGTAGGATGTGGATAACATCAAATCTAATTTTTCCACTAGTTCTGAGGTAAATATCAACAGTAATAATAATAACAGTAATAATAGATGTGAATATTTCAAGTCTTGCAATCTCTGAGTATTGTGAGTCCAGGATTCAGATAAGATGACATAAAAATTGATATTTACCAATACTCCTCCCATTCTAAAAGTAGGATCTCAAAGACTTATGGGAGCATCTGCACATGCTCAGTCAGGCATAGGTCTCACTGAGTGGGCCCTTTGTTTCACAAAGAGGAACATTAGAAAGTGGGTAGAGAGTCTCAGAGCAAAGATACTACATACAGTCCTTTCAATCACAGTTTAAAACATTTTTACACACTTGAAAATTGGTTGATTCCTCTAGTCAGGCATTTGGCAATAACAGTCAGTTTCTGTGTTTGTTTTACTTCTATACTGGAAGAATACACATCCCTGGGCTTTTCTCAGGACACATTTACACCAAATAGAAAAATGAGTAGGCATTGTTTGTTCACTAGTGAAATTAACAGCAGAGCGCTTACTGTCCTGTGGAACAGAATGCTGCTTTTTATTGAGGTTGGTGTTGAAGTACATTCAAGGCAAATTGCACTATCTTACTAAGTTCAAACTAAGTGCATAGAAAACTGATGCAACACGTCCAAACTGCAAACCACAACCACTGAACAGCTTGGGATCTGAAACATCTTGGACTTACACCTTGGATCCCACTCCCTCTAGAGGAACACCTGACTCTGTCTTGAATAAGGATATACATGGACAGAAAATGTGACATTATTCATAATAAAAAATTAAAAAAAACAGAAGTAATTGTAAATAAGGTCAAATGTATTCCTGACAAGAGATTTAAAAACACACATTTAAATAAGAGTTGTCATAAGTAATATGAGAAAAGCACATCTAAAGAAAAACTTAAATATCTATAATGGAGTTAAATTACCATACCCCATCAGCAAAACAAATAAAATTTATTGCTGTTGAAAAAAAAAGAAAAAGAAAAAAGAAAAGAAAACTGATGCAAGAAGCCAGTCTTCACGTTATATCTTCAAGTTCTGCACAGATATCATGGGAGCAGATCCCTTTTGGGAAGCCACTGAGTTACAAACAATCTCTACCTTATGTAGTATTATTCTCAAATGTGATGATGCTGCAGACTCTTCAAGAATGAGTAGATGCTAGACGTAAGTAGAAAGAATTTGTACTTAGACCCACCCATAAAATCCAGACCAAAGTCTCCATGCCTTATCCTCTAAATGACCTGAAACTTGGGACTCAAACTGTTTTAGATACCTGCTCCCTCAATTGAAACAAAACAAGACAGCAGGAAGAATCTCTGTGCCACAAATGCTTTTGAGGTGTAAACTTTTGGAAGCTATATACAACTACAACCTGCTCTGGGTTCTATTCTTTGTCTGGTCTCTATCTTCTCTTAGCATTTGTCTGTATATTCCTTTTTTAGATAAATTTTAATTGACTCTTTAACATTTTTATGTATTCATACATATATTGATTATCTTTAATTCTGTATTTTCTTAAGGGACCCTGTGCTTGTTTATAGCTTAGGCACAGGAGCAGTCAAATCTGACATGATGGTTCCTCTAGATAGAGCACTATGCCTTAATATGATGAGGGAGGGAAGTGAGGCAAATTATTTTTAATAATTAGTATCTCAGAGTACATATGTTCATGTATATTCTATGATGCAGATCAAATTACTGTGTTCCTAAGTAATATTAATTTATGACCAAATGTGATACTTGTAGGCAGCACATACTACACTGCCAAAAAAAGAAGGCTGGACAAAATTTAAACAAAGACATTTCAAGATTACTTGAAGTAACATTCTCTCATCCCAATCAAATCTAGTTACTGATGCTGCATAACAATAAAAATCCATAACCTACAGAGACTGTGCTTAATTACAGTAGGGCCTGAGAAGGCAATCTGTAACAAGGGCTCCCTAAGCACTCAGGAAGAAGGAGCTAGAAAAATTAATCATTATTTTGTCACTAAAAAAGAACTGAAGGAAAAAACAACTAGGCAATAAAGCCCAAAATACAATGGATTCAAGAACACAACATAAATGCAATTTCTTTAATTTCATTTCTTAAGTCTTAATTAGGTGAACACATTTGTAGGATATCTCGATTCTTCCAAGATCTAGAACATGTCTTCCAATAAAATGGATCAGCAATTTATGGGTAAGAATGATAACTTCTTAGATTGAGACCTTACAAGAACTGGCTGACTTACAGTACAAGCTATTCTGCATTAATTCAACATTCATTCAGAGAACTTCAGGTAATAGATATCCACAGAAAAAGCATTGGCAGATTATCTTTTCAGCATTTCCAGTCATCTCCAGGGCATAGACATATGCCAGCAAGGTAGTGTTCCATCAAATACGCCTTCCAGAAGGAAACACAGACTTCTATGTTATTCATATTACAAATGGAATTATCTTCTAGCTAATTTTCAATAAACTTTGGCAACAATTAATATTTCTCTTAGAATACTGTTTTTGTTTTTTGTTGTTTGAAGGCTACATGTTTTCCTACTTAAACAAAGTATACTTATTTGCTGCTCGTTTAATTCCATTTTTTTATTTCTACCAATTTAGAACTCAGCAGGGGCCTTACACCTTTCAAATATTCCTAATAATATTTGATGACTACTTGTGACTCAGATAAAGAACTGTACATGCTCCTTACATTTGGCCTCTTGTATAAATTTTTTCATTTTTTAGAAGAAACTTTCCTTAAGTTATTTATAGAATTTTGACAATTCTTCTTCTAATATTTGTCTCATCCTCTAAAACTATATAGTTTACTATATATACTTTATATATATATATATATATTAGTGTACATAAAACTATATACATTACCAATAGCTAATAAACACAACCAGAAGATAAAAAAATACTAGTGGTTGTATTTTTCTTTAACAAGCACAACAACAGTAAATGAGGAATAATGTGTCACCAGTGTCTTCATCCATCCTAACTTTAATAAATGAATTTCTAAGGTTTATGGGTTACATATGGGGTTAACTATCTAATAATTATCTGTGTGTTTGTCTTTCTTTTATTTTATTCTAAGTGTATGGCGTGTTTGCCTGAGTATATTTTGTGAATCATTTTCATGCAGTGCCTGTGAAGGTCAGAAAAGCGAGTTGAATCCCCTAAGACTGGAGTTACAGATGGTTTTGAACCACCATGTGGGTGCTGAAAATTAAACATACGTCTTCTGAGAGAGCATCTAGTGCTCTCAGCTGATAAGTCACCTCTCTGGCCCCTGAATTAAAACCTAAGGAGCTGGTGAGGTTGCTCAGTAGTCACAGGCACAATACTCTTGGAGAGAATTTAGTTCCCTTGCTACTGTCCATGTCAGATGTCTCAAAGTCTGTAACTCCAGGTGCTGGTGTGCTTGTGGCCTCCACAGAAACCTGCATCCACCCACATACACACACATGCAAAGAAAAATAAAAATCTTTTATAAATATCCTTTATCTTGAAAGGCTGTATAAAATATGACCATAAGGAACTTAGATTTTTTTCATTTAACTGTGTAAAGAGTACAATACTATTCATGCTGTAAATCATGTCTCTGTTTCAGGTGTGAAGAGCTACCCCACTCCAAAAGAAAGATACTGGTGATAAACAGTCATGCAGATTGTAAACTCTATAGTGCATTAAAATTATAAAATAGGATTAGTCCTTCATGCTTTGCACATCAGCTTATAAAAATGGTAACACTGCTACTTTGTCATGCCATCACTTATTACTGGGTTTAAGTCAGTGACCATGAATTCACATAAAACCATAAGACTCAAATGAGGAAGTATTTCATGGGCGACATCTCATCCTGTTACAAGGTAGAAGGTGAAAAAGGTTACAAATCACCACATTAAAGTGAAGGAATGACTAGGCATTTGCAAAGAGGGGAGGACTGTGATTATTTTATTAGAAAGAAGGTAAGAGGTCAGGAATGAAACATACAAAACAGGAAGCCCTAAAACAGAGAAAAAGTATCAGGGTGTATGAATTGGCTATGGTAAGCCTGCTCCAGATGGCCAGCTGAAGCGTGGGAGAGGGATCTTCAGGAACTGACTCAGACAGTTGATACAGACAGAGGCAGAAGATTATAATTCAGACACTGTCTTCCTTTGTTGAGAAAAAAAAAAAAAAAACACTCATAGAAACATTACCAACTTTCTCATACAACACATGAATGTCACTCTTTCCTATTAGGATGTGCTGCTCATAAGATTTTTCAAGCACTGCAATTTTATTAAAACAAAAATGTTTAATGAGTTAACTGAATCTATATAACTTTCTGATAAAACAAAATTACTAAATGTTAGATTTGAAATTCTTGATCACACATAGAGAATGTGTTATTTTATACCTATATTTTTCATTGTGATGCTTCTCAAATTTAGCTGCTGCTTCAAAAATATTACTAGGCTCTATAAAAATCATATAGAAATAAAGAAAAGAAAAATATAAATAAAATCTCACTTCATGGTATAATGGCTATCTATTTAACAGTCCAGTTTTACTGCCAGATATGGATCCACAGTGTATAACGGGCCTGTCGTGCTGGCTTGGTGACCTGAGATTGATCATTGGAACACACCAAATAATCAGAATGTTGGTGGTACATACTTATAATTCCAGCACTCACTCTTACAGCAAGGTGGATATAGAGACTAGAGAATTACTCATGAACTCACATTCCTGCAAGTCTGTCTTAGACAGCAAAGCGGGGGAAGCAAGAGGGGATTTACTTTGATAAAGTGAGATATGAGAACTGACACACTCAAGATTTTCCTTTGACGTCCATATGCATTTGTGTGGTACACACACACACACACACACACACACACACACACACACACACACAGATGGACAGAAAAATGGATGTATAGGTGATAGATAAATGAATAGAGAGATAAATAAATAACTCCTCTGGCATTACTACTACATTTGTACCAACTGGATGCCTTCAAAGTCTCCCATTTTCATTTTGGGTTTTCTATTGTTGCAGTCAGTAAAAATGAGTGAAAATCTTCTATCCTACTTACAAGGTGTGCTAGAAACCTTTTATCTATTGTACATACAGATTGTGCTCACTCTATTCTGTGGATGTCTTTCCAGTAGTTCTGAAACTCTGAAATCCAGACTGCTTGACAATCCAAATAAGTATGGAGATCTCCCCCTCGTCCCCCGCACCCAAAATTGTTTCTGTGTGTTTTATCTGTCCAATTTATCACCCAGGAGAACAAGTTCCTTTGGTGTGTGTCTTAGGATTCTATTGCTGTGAAGAGGCACTATGACCACAACATCTCTACAGTTTCAGAGGTTTAGTCCATTATTGGCATGGCAGGAAGCAGCAGGCAAGCAGACATGGTGCTGGAGAAGGAGCTGGAAGTATTTACATACTGACTCATAGGCAACAGGAAGTGGTCAGAGATATTTGGCAATGTTTGAGCATCAATGAGACCACAAAGTTCACTTCCACAGTGACACATATCCTCCAACAAGACCACACCTACTCCACTAAGACCATACCTCCTAATCATGCCACTCCCTTTGTGATCCATTTTCTTTCAAACCACCAGTATGTTACTATGCTGACTTAAACTTTTACATATCAAAGATTTTATACTAGCTGACACAAAGCTATGAAATGGGCATTGCACCAGCATGTGGGGATTTTAGTGAACTTACTTCAGTGTACATTGAGAGTAGCTTGCATTAGAAAAAAAAGTTGAGACATTTAAATCTCAATTGTAAATAATGTAAATCCACAGAATTTTTATACATTCTGTGCCAAGTTTGTTGAAATATATAATTGCAGTTGAAGTTTATAAAGATAATGTGTGCCTATAAGTTACAAATAAATAAAAAGAGACAAGTGGCTTATTACCTTAGAGATAATTATGAATCTTCTTAGATATTATAACAAATCTCAAAAAGAAATAATTCTAAAGATTGGACGCAATATTTTAAAACTATATTATTTTTTTCAAATGTTTTTATACTACAAAATATTAATTTAATTTGAATTTTAATGTACTTCATCTAGCCATTTTTAAATGATCTTTTTGAAAATAGTAACTTATTAAATTATATAGGCCTTCCAATTTTATTAGTATTTTATTATAATGTACTCAGGAACAATATCTTTTAATCCCACCAAAATCCTCAAGAAGGGCTTGTAAAAAGCCATCTATGCATCAAAAGCAGGTTTCCAAAATTCTGTTTCTGTTAATTAAACAATTATTTTGATTTGTTTCCTTAAAGTGATAGACTCAGTTCTTATGTTGTTATGACCGTGTCTGTCAATACCCAAGTCTAAAGAGCCATCCATTGCCCACTAGCTGTTCTTTCAAGTCAAAATTATTTCCATTACTGAGTTCAACTTGACATTTCAACTAAAAGCATTTTCCCTCCTTCAGGCAGCTATCATACAAATTAAAGTGTTTTATATATACTTCTCATCTCACTACCTATAATATTAAAAAGACATGATCACAAGGGTCATATTTAATAAAGACTAGTAATTGCATTTCATCAAAGGCATTCTTGTGCAAAACCAGTACCTTAGAATTGTGAGTGAGCAGCAATAAAGACTAGAGAGATTTCTGGGACAAGGCAGCACCCCAACTTCATTTGTACTATAACACACAAAGAAATTGCCAAATCATCACTTTCAAATCATAGCTACAAATTGCAAACCAACAGAAAAATATAGGATCCAGCATCTGTATTAATTTGAAAAATAAAATAATTTGACCCTTCTACATTTTCTTGAGCGTGTGTGGGTAAACCAAGGGAGGAACAACCTATATTTTGGGAATCATTCTTTTCAAATAAACTCTCTTGTTTAGAGACTTACCTTTTTTTTTCTTGTCTCACAGACAAACAAATGAACTGGTTGCTGCACTGAAACTTGACAATCTGAATCAGTTCACTCTTTATGCTCTTGGGTGTGACTCCTGCAGTGCATGAACTTTCTACACTTTTGGTTCTAAACTGTCTTCTCTGTTTTAATTGAACAAGAACCTCCTTCACTTCTGTGAAATTTTTGAACTGCCCCCGTTTGCCTGAAAATGTTCTTGTATCTTTTTAGGATCTATTTGAAATATTACTACAAGCCTCAGTCAGAAGCTACTCTCCTTGGATACACTCATTCTCTCCAATTATTTCACTCACTATTCTGCCAAATTCAGTCAAGCCCAGACAGAAAACAGAACGCATCTCAGATGATCTGGTCTGTTTTAAGAAAATAATAGGAGAAGCTAAAAAAAAGTTAGAGAACACAACAATCTACTCATCTCAGAGTTGAGGAGCAAGGAAAAGGTACATGAATCAAGTAAGAGATAGATAGAGCCTGGATCTCCATCAGGGAGTCAGAGCAAGAGCAGGGAAAGGCAACTCAAGGTTTCACAAAACAGTGTAAAGGAGCATGAAGAGAGGCTTTGGCAGACACGATGAGAAATAAGGGAGCCTTGCCTTAATCAGCTCAGGCTCCCATAACAAATACCGAAGGCAGGGTGCCTCAAGCAGCAGAAATGCATTTTCTCTGAGATTGCAAGTTCTGGACTATAGTTTCAAAAGCATCAGCAGAGCTTTTGTCTTGTGACTTTTGGAAGTCTGTTCTTCCATCCTGAATATCTACTCTGAGGACTTTGTGAGTGTGCATTCCTGATGTATTTGTATGTCAGACAGGATTAGAGCCCACTCTAGCAGTCTCATTTAACTTAACCACCCTTTAGAGATCCTCTCACAAACCGGACACATTCAGAGCTACTGAGGATTAAGGTTACAATGTTAGAGTTGGTAGTGGAAGTCAGTCCTACAACAACCCTCAGTGGTTTGAATTCCTTATTTATAAGTTTGCTTTTTTTAATTTTTAATATCTATATACCCACTTCTGGAGTCCATGCTTGATTCCATTACTCATTTCTTTCTATTATCTGAATGTTTCTTTAAACAACTGATAATTTATTGATATTTATAATTTGAATATAGTTATGAATACTTTTGTTTCACCCCATTTAACACTTATTTATCCTGTGTTAGAAATATTACTTTTAAAATAATTTTCTAAATGAATAAAGTGGAAAACATAAATTTATAAGTTGTCAAAAACAAAGGAGTATTTAATTTGTGAAGCTGACACGTAAAACCAAGAAGTCTAATTTCAGAGCCTGGGCTCTAGTCAACAAGCAAGATAGCCTGACCTCTGCATCATGTCCTATTCAAATCCAGCCCTTAACTGCTGATCTAAACATTATTTTCTATCTCTTTTATAGAAAATAAAGTTGGAAATAGATACCTCAAAAAGAAAACATTAGGAAAAATAGTCCTTACATACCATATTATATTTTTGTGGGGGTCAAGCAATTAATCTTAAATTTATTGATTATAGAAATGTAAATTAACCCCAACACCATGGAAATCAGTATAATTATTCCTCAATAAATTGTAGCATTATATATATATATATCTTTTAAAGGGGACTTTATTTTCTTAAAAAATAATATTAAATAAAGTGACAAGAAAAAAATAAATATGTAACAATGCCATTGTATAGAATGAATAGTGCTGAGATCAAATGAACAGCACAAGACTATATTAATTAGAGAATATCCTCCTGAGCGAGGTATCACAAACCCAGAATGATAAGCAAGGCATGTACTCACTCATTAGTGGACTGTTAAAAAAAAAAGTAAAGAACACCCAAGCTGCAAGCCATATTGTATTTTTAATGATTTATATCAAATTATACATATTTATTATCTCACAGTTTCATGAGTTAGTCTTTTAGATTATTACCTAGCTTATCTGTTCAAAGTAATTGCTGAAGGATTGTCTCACCTGGAATTTGATATCCCCTTCAAGTTTAAAATAGCTGGATGACTCTGAGCCCCATTTTATTGGTGGCCATGCCTAGCCCTAGTTATCTACTCACTGAGTCTCCTCAAGGGTCCAGTTTGGGACATGAATCTAAGTTTTCTTTTCTTTTTTTAGCATTTTTATAATGTCAGAATTTTAATATTTTATTGTGAATTCTTAATAACATGAATTTGTTCTTCTATCTGAACTCTGGCATTTTTTTTTATTATGAATAAAGTCTTATTTTTTTTAATGTATCCCCTTTTTCAAACTCTCTTCCTCCTCATCCAGGGACTCTGTAACTTACTGCTTCAGAAGCTCATTCAGACAATTATATAAGTTAAAATCATCAATTTCACTAGACAAGTACCCATTACATTTGTCATGTAGTGGAATCTAATCAAGGAGTAAGCCTACATTCATAGATTTCGTCCTCATGCAGGGAAAGACATTAGATAGTGATTCACTGGAAAAGAGCAAGGTGTGAAATGATCTTAGAATTCTGCCTACCACATATATTCTCTTTTGTATTTTATTATTGTTGACTAGATCTTGATCTAATACTCTATTGATTCCTGAAAATACTCATTCCTAACAATTAATAAATTGGTCATTTAGTTAGTCCATTATGTTCTTTTATAAGTAGAATTCTTCCTATTATTCACCTTATATCCTACTAATATATAAAAATAATGAAGATAAAATTAAATGGTATTTTGTACTAAAGGAACCTACCAAGACTTTCTGGCTTGAGACTTTTCTCTAAGTCCCAAGATAGCCAAGCTGTGGTAGCTTCATGAGGACATGGGCCAAATTATAATTCTCTTGTGAACAATGCACATCCAAAGGCAAGTAAGAAGCTAAGGATAATTCTTATTCAAATCCCCAGCAAATATTTCTGGGACTGTTCTTGGAATATTTCAAAATTTTATCCTAATTGCTAAAGTAGGGACACACTGAATTTGTGTTTGTTTTCCTTTATTTCCATTCCGTCTTGGTTCAAGACTCTTTTAGTCTGAAGATCTATGATTTATGAGATTAAGGGAGAATGCCTCAGAGTGAACAATGCTATCATACAAGAGGTCTGCATGCAAAGCAGGGGGAAAGGTCAAGGTAACGATCTACTGAATATTAAGACCACACAGCACTTAATGTGCTGTTTCTCTCCATCCTGGTATAAATCATGCTGACTCGATGGGATAATGTATATAGAAGTGGGTAACTCATATCTTACATTCTCGCATGAAGTAGTCTAACTAATTTATACTTGATGTATAAATCAATCAGCTAAATACACATATGCTTTACCAGCACCATATAGAAATATGGAGAGAACAGTAGAAAATAACAAGAACTTACTATCTAAATATGTGAGATATGAGGGAGAATAGTACAAACATATACACACAATTAATAATGTGTTTAAAATAATAAAGAAAAGAGAGCCTCAAACGAAGTGAAGATGGGTAAGATTTGAGGAAATGAGGTGCTGGAAAGCTGGCTCAGCAGTTAACTGGTCTTGACATTCTTTTAGAGAATCAGAGTTCTGTTTTTAGCATCCACATTAGGTGGCTGAAACCACCTATGAATCTAGTTCAAGGCGATTCAGTGCCTTCTTCTGGCCTCAGTGGGCATTAACACACACACACACACACACACACACACACACACACACACACACACACACTACATTAAAAGAAAAGATTAAGAAACTGGAAGACACTGGAAGCTCTAAACAATGACAAAAAAAAATTCAAAAGCTAAGATCCACCTGACATGGTTTTAGGAAATGCAAGTCATCTAGGGAAAGAGTAAACTTGATTGGCATGACACCTGGTTTCATAAAAATCTGCAAATGTCACTTGCCCTTTATACAAGTTGCAAGTTACCATAAAGCTCAGTAAAATAGTGTTGATGAAATATTTAGCCAAGTTCTTCAGATAGTTCATTACTTTCAGAATGCAAAATTAAAAATTTAAGAAGAAATGATGCCTTATCCGACATTCTTACTTCAACTATTTTTATTTTTTTGTGATTTTACAACACAGCCATTGCTCTTTCATGAAGTTAAAATAGGTTATTAAATAACAGGACGACCTTCAAACTTAAGTAAGAGATTATACTTTTAAAAGTTTGTGAACCCTAAATTTACTATAAATCCAAAATACCTTTATTCTGAACATTAACTATATATGGAGAAAACACTGGACAATTACAGAAGAAAATCACTCACAATAAGCAATACCATTTTTAACACAGCATGTTTCAAGTGGGTCTCTGGAATAACACTGCCCTATAATTTTCTCTGGGACATAGAAAGTTCATAAAGTCTAGGTTTTATTCTTCTGTGCTATTAAAAAATCTGTGATATAGATATATATGTCTGTGGTTAAGAACACTTTCTATGTTTGCAGAGATCCTGGGATCCAGTCATATCAATTCTATGGGAACTCCTAACAACCTATAACTCTAATTCCAGAAGATCTAACACCCTTTTAGGCCCTCCAGGGGTATATGCCATACACTTGTTGCATTTACATATGTACAGGCAAAGCATTTATACATTAAGTTATAAATACATTTTTAAGTAAAAAGCAGAGTATGCAGGCTCCTAGTTTCAGGTGAGTGCACTAAAAACTTACTGATAAAGGGAAGATGCAAAATCTACCCTTCAAAATGTTTTGAAGATAAAAATTAAATATGTGCTTGAAATAAAACATAATATTTTACAATGATATTTTTCCACCTTAACATACTGAAATTTTGAGTTATTATATTTATTTGATCAGATGTAACAACATTTTTTTCCAGAGCCGAAGGCATAGTTCCAGCGCAACACATTTAGCTAACAACATTTTTTTCCAATTCTGCTTTTTCATTTTTACATTAAAAAAAAAATCTAAGGGATATTTTCTTCCACAGAAACACCTGTCCATGACTCGACATGAAAGGAATTCTTAGCATTACATGTTGGTAACACTGAATAATAACCAGCTCACATGTGCAAGAATAGATATGGTTCTCACAAGTCTCTATGCAGTAGTCCAGCTAATTCACATTGTTGCAGTATTCAAGGTTGCTACTGCACTGCAGGGCTTAATTCTGATTTTCTTATCTCAGTAATGCTGCCTTCAGTTATTTTCCTGATTTTGATTCCAAACACTTATTTTAGTCTCTTTTATCTTTTCTCTCTCTTTTTTAATCAGTTTAAAATAGAACCTTGACTTTGAGAGTTTCTTGTGTACATGACAATAAACTTGAAAACATTTTCCCCTATGGTTGTAATTGATTTATAATTTTTAAGAGGACCTTTAAAAAATACTTCTCTTGATATTACTAAATTCATATACATTTCTTGTATGTAAAATGAAAAGCATCTGTTGATCTCATTCTTTAGCAATCTTGAATTATCATATGCAGTCAATTCAATAATTTATGGACATAATTTTGATTCATAGCATATGCATCATTCCCAATGCTTTTATATTATAATTAATTACTGAGGCAGTATAAAGGTATCTTACTATTCTTTCATCTTTCTAAAAAATTCTAATTCAGCATACGAGAGGAAACATAACACACCAAATGTGAGCCTGCCAGATGAATTTCAGTTACTTTTCGTTTAGCTGTCAGCTTTACACATTGTCTCTCTGTCTCCAGATAAATTTTTCCAAAATGTCAAAAGAGGCTGAGATCCTACACTGTGTTTCAATAAACTGTCCTGATACATCTTACTGTGTGGTGAATAACATTACAACCTCCTCTGGGCTGGAAGACATTGCAATTGGACTAGTGACCTCCTTTACGAAAAGGAAATGAAAGTGCAGCACAGTGCATCTGCAGCAGGATGGCTCTGATGTATTTAGTTATCCAGGGTTATTGCTGTCAATTGGAAATGCCTGTTCTACCTCAATGCAAATCACTTTTCCCAGTTTTTAAAAATCAAACAATAACCAAAAAGATGTATCAAGACAAAAGGAAAGTATAAGAAAAGTAAAAATGGGAAAAATATATTTTTGTTCTAAGGTATTTGTTCTGCCACATGCACTTATTTGAATTCTGTATCTCTTAAGATCAAACAATGAAATTCTAAGTCAAAGAAGACTTTTGATTAATGAATCTCAGAAAAGAGAACAAGGTATGCTTTTTAAATCCAAGGATTTTAAATTCTCAGATGAGGGCTGGGTTATCTGAGAAAACTAAAACTGTCTACAATTAAATTTTTATTGTGCTGTTCTTTTAGTCCTGTGGAGACTGAGTTTTGCTTTGTAGTACAGCCTAGTATTGAGCTGTCTGTCTGTATAACAGCTTGGCCTCATATTAGTCATCCTCCTATCTAAGATTATAGCCTGTACAACTATATTCACCTTAGAGTTTAATATTGATGATAAACAAAATTTGTTTGTAGACACAGAAGATATGTCATTGTTTGGGGGGTATATACGTAATGTTAAAAATATACTTTTCCAATGTTGAAATGAAAACTTGATTTGTTTTTGTTCTTGTTTTGAGACAGGGTTTCTCTGTATACTCCTGGCTGTCCTGAAACTTCCACTGTAGACCAGGCTGACTTCAAACTCAAAGACTGACTGCCTCTGCCTCCTGAGTACTGCAAATAAAGGTGCCATCACACCTGCCAATGAGGTCTTTCTTTAATCATAAAGCAATAAATAAAGTGTTAAATGCTGAAGTCTTTTAATAGCAACTATGAGCATATTAACATCAAATCTATGTCATTAGAAGTTGAGAAAACAGATGCAAATGCATGGGATAGGGAAATGGATCAGCAGGTTAAACACACACACACACACACACACACAATACTGAGCGCATTTCCTGAAATCCACATTGTAGGAGATAACCAATTACTACAAATTTTTGACTCCAAATATGTGCCATGGCATACATGTCCCCTACACATACAACAAAAATCAAAAGTGCAAACTAACAACATAAACACATACACGCACATGTGTGTGTGTGTGTGTGTGTGTGTGTGTGTGTGTGTGTAAAACCATGAATGAAAACATAAAATTGATGTACTGAAAATACTATGAAGTGTTGACAGGTTACATCACGAAATTTTTGTGTGTTTGTGATTAATGTGTGTGGATATGTGCACATGGACACACTTGAATGTGTGGAGGCTGAAGTTCCACCTAGGATATCACTCTTCAGTTACTGTCCACTGTTCCAATGACTTTTTCTTGAGACAGAGTCTCTCATTCTCCAGGAGCACATGATGTAGGATAGGACAGCTAAACAGTGAGTCTCAGAGCTCACGGGATCATTCTTGGCCTGTGTCAGTTTTTCCTAAGACTTGCAAGATATCTGAAAATTATTACTATTTTTTAGAACAACTCAGCATAAAATTCTGGTTTATTGTTAGACATTGTTTCATAATATATCAAACAAAACAAAAGCAATGAATAAATTAGTATCTCTCTAAACAATTAAAAGGTGGTGAATGAAGCTTTTTTTCTTTGGCAATTTTAAACATCCCATACAAACGAACTACTTATAATACAGCTAGGTATATACGAACAGAAAATCAACTGGGGTGCTTGGAATAAGGTTGATTCTATTCTCATGTTGGAGTTTGATTTCTCTGCATGATTTTTTTTTCTTCTTTGAGATTATAATGAAAACGGTTACATCACAAGTATAATCAGATGTTGAACATAACAATATATAGAGAAATATAAAATGTAAGTAAAAAAACCTAATTTTCTGGTTAAGTACTTTCAAAAAAATAAGGTCATACAAGATTAGGTTATGTTTCTTCCCCTGTTGACCCAGGTTTAACAGTACTAGATGAAAATGTACTAAATTTACACATTGGAAGATTATTCAACTCTTAAGAAAAATAAAACTATGGAATTTTCAGATAAATACATGAAGCAAAAAAAAAGATTAAGGGAGAAATATGAGGAAGGAAAACTAGCATAAAGGCCATTTGAAAAGCCCTATAGAATCCCCATAGCAATAAAAAGACTCCTAATAACATATCCTCAGTAACTCTATTAACCTACACTGGAAAACTTCTTGTTGTAGAAAAAAAATATACTGAGTCCCACAACTGAACCGTGGCAAAGAGCAATAGACTTTGGTATACTCAGTATTAAATAGGACTTCTCTCATTAAGGCTCAGGAATTTATGTGGAAGGGAAGGTATAATTATAAGAGCCATAGATGGTAGATGACTCCAAGAAAATGGTGTCTTTCAGATAAAAAACTAGTACACAGAGACTGTGAAAAGTATAAGACCTGTCCATGTTCAATCTAGATGGGCTCTCAGCACTAAAATGAGGAAGTAGACATGGGGGTCCTACTGTAGTCAGACATGTTTCTCTCCTCCCTCGCTGGCTTTGCAATCATTTAGTCCCTAATATTTACACAAAGGCTTATATTAATTATAAAATGATTTAACTATGAATCAGGTTTATTACCTATTAACTCTTACTCAGGAACTAACCATGACTCTTATCCATTTATAGCCATGATGGCTTAGTACCTTTTCTCAATGCAGCGTTCTCATCTTGCTTCCTCTGTGTTTGGCTGGCCTCTCCTGTGTTCTTCTTCTTCCCAATATTTTCCCTGTCTGATCACCCTGCTTTCCTTCCTCTCGGTCTAGCTTCTTTCAATCAGAAATTTATTAAACAATATTTACTATCACAAATATTTACAGTATACAAAATCATAGGCCTACAGCATTTTCCATTTTTTCTTTTTAAAACAAAACCCTCAAACCTAAGTTTCTTTTTTCTCTCATCATTATCTATAAAAACTTGTGACACTGCAACCAAAAACAAACATCTATAATCCATTTGGGGAGGAATGTGGATGTCATTTTCTAGACTAATTTCTACTGATTTGGGATGCTGATAATCTTATGGGAATTCTGAGAAAATTCAAGATTGTAATCAAGTCCTGGCTGGAGTATTCTATGAAGCTGTGTAATCTCAGTCAGTCTCCTAATGCAAAGCTCAGAGCCTACTCCAACAGAGATGCTCTGACATATTGATCATATGGGTCACCTGTTCTCCTTAGAAGTTTTTCAAGGAGTCTTATTCAATCAAACCTTTTTTTTCTTTAAACCATGATAAATCTACAGCCTCTCATTTTCTGTCAAAGTAAAAAGAAAACTTCTCTGACAAATTAAAATATCTTGTGACTTCAATTTTGAAGTCAAGGCATTTACAAAATATATATGTTAGTTTAATCCAGCAACATTTATAAGCAAATGTCTCTTAGTAGATCTTTCTCTTTTATTTGTTCACTTGCAGTCAAAAAGAAAAAAAAAAAACCCTTAAAAACAACACAATAACATACAGTATCCAGATTCTGTATAATTTCTATCATTACATGGCTTAATTTTTTTTTCTTTTTTAAAGACTTTATCCTTTTTTTCCTTTCCCAAGCCCACATATATTTTCAAATACACTGTAAACCATTTACAGGCTTCTTTCTTTCTTTCTTTCTTTCTTTCTTTCTTTCTTTCTTTCTTTCTTTCTTCTGATCTGAATCTGTCTTATAATCTCTCTCGTATTCTGACTGCATCCCTTTAATCTGCTAAGGCATGGTTAGGATTAAAGGCTCAACTATGGTGGCTTGTTCCTCCCAGCTCCTTGGCCTTTGAGAGCTTAGCTTTATGGCAGAGGTACTGGCAGAACCTTGTTTACCACCTCAACTCTAGGGAATTTTAGGGTCCACACTGTCATCAAAGAGCACCGTTACTCATTGCTCATAAACCTTATTCAAGTGGTTGGCAGCAAGGCCTCTCATAAGAGACTCTAGGTTTTTACCACTAAAGCTGAGTCAGAAAACTTCCCTAAAAGGAGCCACACCTCATCTCTACTTGCCACCAATAAACAAAGCCCTCCTGAGAAAATGTTGCTACCAGGAAGCCATCTTTGACTTTGTTCCCTTTTTGGCTATACAGAAACCCTAAGTCTGTGAAATGCATCTTGTGCTTATACCAAGGCTCCTGTGAGATGTGAGGAACCTTACACAATGCAGCTCAAGCTAGCTCACCACTCTATACCAGGGCCCACTTGAGAAGCACAACTACAAAGCTGTTTTTAATTCTGTTTCTGTGTTCTGGAACCCTTTTTAAGTTTTTCAGGCTTAAGGTGGACACACCATATGTAGTTAGGCATTTTCTCTCCTCCCTGGCTTGTCCTGTAGCCATTTAGTCCCAAATGATCACACAAAAGCTTATATTAATTATAAACTGATTGTTCTATGGCTAAGGCTTGCTAACTCTTAATCTTAAACTAATTCATGATTCTTATTCATTTTTAGACACATGGTATGGTACTTTTCTCTGAGTTCAATAGTCTCATCTTGCTTCCTTTATGTCTGGCTGGCCTCTGCTCTGCTCTTCCTCTTCCCTGTATTCTCCATGTCCAACTGGTCCACCTATACATCCTGTCTGACTAGCTTCTGGCCAATCAGAGTTTTATTAAATGAATATTTACAGTCACTAATATTTACAGTATACAGAAGCATAATCTCATATCATTCCCACAACTAACCAAGAAGTTACTTGTAGTTGATGCCTAATGACAATGGGATAATACTTCTTTTCAATTGTGTTTCATTGGGTATATCAACCACAGTCCCCTAAACCCAACCCAACACAAACTCAATGTTGTTTTTTGGGGGAACTTTCATTTCTTTTGTTTGGCATTATTTGTGTTACTGGTCTTTTGCATATGTGTTTTGAGTTTCATTTGTATGGTGTTTGGGGGAGTATTTTTATTTTGTTTTGCTTTTGAGAAAGAGAACTGTTTGTTTTTGTGTGTGGGGAGAGACATACACACACTCACTACCAGATGCCATAGGAGAGTTTATTTCAGAGAGTTACTGAGAGCTGGTAGCCAGAGAATATCAGGAGAGAGAAAAGACAGGAAGAGAAGAGGGGGAAGAAGGGAGAGAGAGTGGGCTGGCACGTGGCATTTCTTTTTAAGAGAAGGGGTGGGTATGATCCATGTAGCCACACCTAGGAGTGTGCCCTCCATATGCAGTACCATGTTGGCTTTACCGCTTGCCATTACATGCCAGAAATTCTTATTTCACCTGGTGTCATATGAGGTCTACCACATGGCTTGCCAGAAACACTTACAAGAACATAATGCTGAGTGAGTAGGAGGAGGAATAGAATAGATGGAAGAAGCTGGAAGAATGGAAAGAATATGATTAGCATATATTATCTGAAAATTTTAGTTAAAAAATAAATATAACTCATTCACAATACACAAGCACACACAGAGAGATGCATGCACACATGCTATGTTATGGAAATAAGTGACAAAGACATATGCCAAATTAGTGCCAGGTGACCGGACAGGGACCTGATCTGAGCATAATCTGCAATTTGTTAGGGATAGATTTCCCATATGCCACTAAGGAAGCACTGTCTAGTGCTGTTCATTAGTTTAGAAAGTATACTTTGTATTTTCACAGAAATGAAAATGTGGGTCTTTGTTTCACTGGAATTTTATGCATTGGGTCAAGTCACTCATAACAAAACTCACAATGTACAGTAGACAAGTAATTTGAACTAGCGGCTTCTGAGACCAGTCTCATCAATTAACAGAATGTATCTGATGTTTACTGCTATAGAACTAGTTTGAAATTGAGGTAACTTAGCAAAAAATAAATAAGCAGTCAGTCTCAGCTGTTTGGTTTGCTTTTCTTTCCTTTTCCTAGTACATCGTAGTACAAAATGTTTGTGAACAATACTAATGGATTCTCACAAGAGAATTCTAACAAGTGTAAGTGAGTTGGACTTAGGGTGGACTATGTGTAATAACAGAGTCAACTATGCCCCTGGGTGTGGCTATGCAAACATGGGCCCACCCACCCTCTTAAAGAAAGTGCTCACACAAGTCCCCTCTTTCTTCCTCTTTCTCCGCTCCCTTCTGCCCATACTTCTGCCTGCTGCTCTAATAAACTCTCGTGTGGTACTCCCAGTGTTAAGATTCCATTCACGCACCACATGCAAAAAACTAACACTATGCAATTTGATTGTGTACATTAGTAGAACATAAGCACTCCTTTCCTAAATTAGATTGTGAATTTTCTAGTCTGACTTGAGGAGTGAGTTCATATATGTTATGCTTCAGAAAAAAAAAGAAGGAAAAAGAAAAACATGAGCAAGTTTAATTTCAGTGGCACTAGTTGCAGGTCAGAAACTTCAAGAGGTCAATATGCACACATCATTTTTATATATTATTCTGTATTTTTACAAAGGATTCAGGACAAGAGGCTCAGGGTATTAGAATTTATATAACACAAAATGAAAAGAAGTTAAATAAAAAATGAAAGAAGTTAAAATAAAAGTTAAATATTGAACCAAAATAGTTCAAGACAAAGTAGGCACCTCTCTAAATTTTTGCAAGGGAATATGTTCCCGTATTTTATCTCATCTTCTGTCCTGACCTGGATGTTTATGAGGCTTAGACATGTTTAATCTATTGCTATTACACAACATGATGTTTGGCCAGTGGCAAGTATGAGATAAAAAGAATGCATCTCACTGTCACTTCACATTGAAGCAGCCTGTCCTTCTTATCATCACTAAGTGGCCCTTATATTGGAACCACATCCAACAGTAATTGCCTTAGGAATTCTAATCGTAAGCCAATTGTCTTTTTTATTTGTTCTTTTTTTTTTGGCTTGAGATATTGTACACTTAAATTTAAAAGTCAAAGTTAATAGATAATAACAATAGAAGACAAATTCAAGACAGTGCATTAGAATGCACTAAAGCATTGAATATTATCATGGTGCCAAGGAAAAGCAAATAGCTGACATGAGACTTACACTTTTGGATTTGCTTTTTTGACTTTCATTTTTAATGAAAGTTTTTAAAATATACATGAGTGCATGCACATGAGCATGTATTCACAGTGGTCAAATCAGGGTACTTATTTCCTACCACTGCAGTAAGAAATTCTACTATCTTAATAAGGTAATTCAAAATTTCACATCAAATTATAAACTTACTATATATTTTCCCAGTGACATCTGTGGTCCTGACAAAAAAATTGTAAATTCTCTTAAGGGTCAGTTCCTCATGTTCTGCAGTGTTTTCTATTTCTTAGGTGAATTTCTAAGTTATTCCACTTAGCTATAAGCATCACCATTTAATTCAACCACTTCTAGCTGTATTTTCATCCATGTACAACAGCAACAGCTCTGTTTTGGTGTTTTACTGGCTTCTCTTAGTCACAGAAAAGAAAAAAAAATCATTTCATAGTATACAAGCCATAAATTTACAAATAAATATGTAAAAAGGCAATACAGTCCTTCAAATTGTTGCTAATGAGTTTTACTAAGGGCCAGAACATCCTGGAAATCTTCATCAAACCTGGGATTAAATAACAGACTAAACACAACTTTTCAGGCCCTGGGCTGATTAAGTTTACTCTTCTATCTATACAAAATAAAGCTACTCATAAACTTTGGTAATGAGCTGACATAAGAAACAGTTTGAGGAGATTTCTGCTTTATGGTAGGAGAGTTGCCAGGTGGGTACAGGAGCAAAGAAGCAGGAGCAGAGGGAGATACAGACCGCAACATGGCCTCTCTTTTTAAGAGAGGGGATGTGTACAGGTTTACTAGCCATGCTCAGGGGTGTGCCTCTTTATGAGGAGCATCCTGCCGGAGCCATGTTGGCCTCACCACATGGAGTGTCAAGAATACTTACAGACATATTATTAAGAATACATCTCTTTCATCAAAATAATTTAAACCACTATGTGGAACATTCCAAATATTTTCTTAAAGTGAAAACTACTGTGATATGGCAGTAGTGAATCTCTAGGATTAATAACTAGAGGACATTGTAGAATTCGTGTTTTTTTTTTTTTAACTTTCAATCTATTTTCACTTAGATGGTACTTGCTGATCCTAAAAAGCCCTCAGATTTGTTTGAAAAACTTTGAATGCAAGAACTAAAATCAATTTTTATCTTGGCAACAGTATGCTCTAATAAGAAAAGGTGAACACAATACCCAGGCTAAGCCCTCATGCTATGATATAAGAAACTAACATTCAGGCAGCAGCCTTAGCTTTAGTCTTAGATTTAATTGTCTTGGATTTGTGGTAACCTACAACACATGGAAAACATTCACAAAAATCCCTGTACGTATTCTTCTAGTTATTTAATGAACACTCTGTTTACACAGGCTGACCAAAGACAGAACAATGAAGCCATTATGGCAGCAATGAGCAAACTCAAACAGTAGAAGCACATCTATAAAGTGTCACATACTTCTATTTTGACATAAAAAGTTAAAAATGATTGATTTGAGGATAAAAAAATAAAAGCAAAACAATAAGATCTGTGGGAAAATAACAAAGTTGTACAGTAATAGTGGAACATCACAAAGTTAAAAAAATCACTAGATGAGTTTAAAAATCATATAAAGGTAAATATATATCTATGACTACACATAGATGATTAGTGAGCAGCCAGCATAAATAAGAATGAAGAAGAAAATATATAGCTGCACATAAAAACTGCTTTAAAATGTTTGGTATAATATGAATCTGAGTGTAAGAAAGACAATAACAAACAAGAACTGGATATTATCTGAGGATAATGAAATTTCCATAGCTACATATTGAAAATAACTATGAATAAAAACACTTTAGTCTTGTGTAGATACATCATAATTAAACTCCAGAAACCCAATTACAGGATCACATTTAAAATTATATGAGAATAATGGTACATAAACTTTGGCAAATGACACTGGAAGAAAAGTGTAATAATTATTATCTTCAAGATAAAACAAGAAAGGATCTGAGAAAATTCAAGTTTATACCCAGTCAAGCCATATTTTAAAAGTGACAGTAACATAGTATTTTTGAATAAAAAACTGAAAGACTTTATCACTTGGATAACAAAATGGAAATGATTCACAATGTATTTAATGAAGAACAAAACATAAATCCACAAGAGATTAATGACATTTGAGATGGGCTATGGGAGAAAAAATGTTAAAATATGGACAAAAGCATTAGGGTATAAAATAAAAATTACATGTTTTGAGAATTTTAATTATCTATGTTCTTAAAGAGTTTTTTGAAAAATCAATTTTATAATAAAAATACTCCAACTTAATTTAAAATAAATTGGAATTATATAGATAAATTGTATTAGACTATTGTCATCTCCTTCTGAAACTTTCAGAAAAAGAAGGCATCCACTTGATAATTATTTTTTTAACTATGCAACTGAATAAAAACTTCCTAAACAAGTAAAAGAAGTAAATATAGGGATGGGCCAGTGACACATGTTAAAGAATAATACTTGCCATCCAGATCTCAGTTCAGTCCCTGGACCCTACATGGTGGGAAAAGAGAACTGAGTCCCAAAAGCTATCTTTTGATCTTTGCATTGCATACATGTATGCATACACACAAAAGCCCATGCACACATATACAATTAATAAATGCCAAAATTAAAAAAAAATGAGTAACTGAAATTATTAATTAAGGATATATCATTAATCAAATATAAGGCCATAGAGATCTTACTTCTATCCTCTTCAGTAGCATAGTGGTCAGCTCAAGGTGCTATGATCATGAGAATTTTTACTATGGAGCAAATCAGCTGGGAGCTGGGGAATAGCAAGGCAATGAACGAGTGCCTTGGATTTCCTTGTTGGGTCAAATATCACAGTCTAGAAAAAGGAACAACCTGGAAATACCAAAAGTCTGTTATGAATAAAAAAAATCAGGAAAAAGGGTACTTGGCAGTACAGAAAGCAATTCACTAATAATTTCCCTCATTTTAACAAATGGAAATAAAGAAAAGGTACCCCATTTTCACCTGAGACAATGGAAGTCAAGTCTACTTTTCCTATCCTGCAAGTATATTGAGACATGACAGTCAAATACAGCCTTAGAAGCTAGCATAATCTATCAATTCCAGCAGTGGTCTTGTGAGAATCAGAGCCAACTCTTCCTTAACCGAAGTCTACCAAACACATACACAATCTGTGTTTTTTTCATTAGGACAGAATATCTCATGACCCCTTTTTACTGAAGAAAATTGTCTTAGTCATTTTATATTGCTGTGGTGAAACAGCATGAAAAAGAAAACTTATGAATGAAAGAGGTTATTTGGGGCTTAGAGTTTCAGAGGGGTAAAAACCTTGAGCATCTTAGTGGGAGCATGGCCGCAGGTAAACAGTCATGGCCCTGGAGTGGAAGCTGAGAGCTTACTCTTGAGACAGAGAGAGATAACTGAGAATGGCAAAGGTTTTGAAATGTCAAATTGTATCCTAAGTGAAATACCTCCTCCAACAAGTCCGTTCCTAGTAATCCCTCACCAACAGTTCCTCCAGCTGGCAACCAGGTATTCAAACATGAGCCAGTTCAAATCATCACAATTATTGTATGTGACATCATGATGTAAAGCAATGTAAAACAAAATGTTTTCTTCATGTCTAAATATACATATACATAAAACATTTATTGATAATCATAAAGAAATTTTTTTTAAAACAATTTACCCATATACATAAAATTTATTATTTATTAACAATAAAAGCAATTCCAGCTCCTCTCCCCCCTACCCCCCGGAACCTTATCTCAGAGGCCAGAGCCACAGTCCCGGATTTGACCTCACAGAGAGACCTGCCTGGACCAGGGCTGAGAGAAGCCTTCACCAGCAATCCCAGAGGTCACATCATAGACACCCAGGTCCTGCCTTCAAGGCAGGCTGCATCATCACCGAGGGACAAACGTGTCTCTGAACAATGGGTCCCCATGTTATCTGAGGTGGAGTGGGAGTCTAGTGGCTGCAGAGAGCGGGGATCCTGTGGCCTGATCACAGCAAGAAATTGTGCAGACTCCAGATTAGACAGGAGAAACACAACACCTTTAGCCACAATGAACAAAGATTCCACTAAGACCTGACTAGAGTGAACCAAGGAAGCAATGGGCAGGCAGCAGTGCAAGAATACATATAACAATATAAAGAACAACAAAGCACCACCAGAACAAGCCTAGATGCCCCTCACTGAGGAATGGATTGACAAACTGTGGTACATCTACACAATGGAGTACTACTCAGCAGTAAGAAAAAATAATATACTATGATTTTCTGGCAAATGAAGTGATTTAGAGAATATCCTCCTGAGCAATGTCTCACAAACCCAGAAGGATAAGCAGGGTATGTATTTACTCATTAGTGGACTTTAAGCAAAAACATTCTTTTTTCTTTCATTGAAAGAAGATGGGTGGAAAAAGTGATTTAAAACACACAAAGTAAAAAATCATCTGGTTTATCTCTAGAAGAGTTGCTAAGAAGGAATTTTTGGTGGCCATAGTGCATCTGTGGGCATTAGCTGTGACCCTCTGTGCTTTTTTTTATCTGTAGCTGAGCCTAACCTGGCTTGAAAAGCTTTAGGTTTTATTTTTTATGTTTCATGTATAATAGAAAAAATAGAAGTTTTATTACTGTATAGGTTTTTTGTTATCTATTTTGAATGTTTTGCTCTTTTATATAATGTTTGATAATCATTTTCAAAAAACAATAAAAAAGCAAGTTTCAATACTAATAAAATGTATATATTTTTACATAAAGAATTAAATTTTGACTAAGTATTTAATAACATATAATATAAATCATATTTTGGGTACCTCAGAGTTGATTGTCACTTTGATGTTAAAATTGATAATGCTGAGAATGTCACTCAGGATAAAGCTGTAGTACAGAATGCTGAAAATAACTGAGCATTATTTCAGTAACTATCTTAGCTCCTAGCCAATTTTATTTAATGATTATTTTTTATATATCTCATTTACAACATAGCCATTCTTAAGATCAACCATTATAACACATTACAACTCAAAGTATACTAATTTTTGTATACTTTGCCCAGAAACAATTGTAGAAAAACACTAAAACTTTATTTTCTGTAACAAAATATTATATTTCTATAAAACCAGAAAATGTTAAATGTGTACAGGAAAAACACTCTTCTTAATGACATATAAAACTCTTCAACCTGAGCTGAGTTTTGTAGACAGAGTTCATTGGTATTGCAAGAAATGAAGGCATGCCCATGCAAAGCACTTAAATCATTTTATAGGTTGACAATCACGGCTTCAGTGAAATTGCATGATGTATCACAGGAAAATACTAGCTGAAACACTTGGGTTTATCCATTACATGCTTGTAGTGGGATTATGTTGGTAATGTTGTAAATATTTGTCCTGCCTATGGATTTAATAAAAATCTGCTTGGCCAAAGGCGGACAGGAAGTGTCAGTGGGACTACCAGACTAAGTAAATTCTGGGAATACTTCAGAGGAGAACATTGACACCAGAGAAAGACACCACAGAGATACGATGGAGACACGATGATGAGACAGCAGTAGACACAGAGGAAAGAAGCTGAAATTCTGCTCTCAGAAAAGGTATCAAGCTACATGGCTGAGCAAGATGGGTTGAGTTCAGATGAAGGAGTTAGCAAATTATATGCCTGGGCTCTAGACCAAACAGCCTAAAACTAATACAAGCATCTGCGTGATTATTTGGGCCTAAACAGTAGTGTGACTGAGAATGGGTTCAAACCTCTGGATGAGGCCCGAAAGTCCTAGCCAGAAACCTTTTACAATACATGCTTAATTTGAATTAAGTTTTGGTCACTAACCCTTCACTGTTGTCAAATGTTTTTGAAGCCCCATTTTCAATTAGGATCCCATATGGGGTCGTGTCTCACAATGTAAGATCTGCCTTAAACATTTCACTGTTTCAGATTAGAACTGTGGCAGATTGATGCAGAAATACACTCAAAAGCAGCATCAAAGAAAATAAAGCACCATTCATAACCCATTCTCAAAATTATTAGAAGAAATATAGAGAGTAGATCAACAAAAAGATGAAGAGAGAGAAAAAAAGTATTACTATAAAGGGTGGCACAGAGAGAGTTTTGGAGAGTCAGCACAACTCTGTGTCAACTTAAGAGTGATAACTGCAGAGTACACACATGTGACAGAACAGAACACTTCCTAAATATCTACCCTCAAACAATAGTAAGTAATCCACAAATACAAGAGAAAAGAAAAACCATAGATAATATGGAAACATATAAAATAAAATCATACTTACATTTTAATACTTGAGTCATGTGTTATGTTAAATATTTTAGTTAAGTCAAATACTGATAGTTTCAAAAGTCATACATGTTTATGCTGATTATCCGAACTGTATTCATCTAACCACAAAGCTTGAAAGAAAGGGAAGAGAAATATGCTATGCACTCACTAGTCAAAAGAAACTGGCTTACATACATAAACCATAGATAAAATGGACTTACAGGCCCCAAATGCATGACCACAAGTAAGGACTTGATTAAGCAATAACATATATTATATTCAGACTATGATTATTATATGGCCCTATTCTTTACATCCAACGTAAGATGTACAGCCTGAACATGCTCTTTCTTAGAGCCCCTTCACACTCAAGTTTTTTAGAAATACAATGAACTAAAAATTATGACTCTGAAGGCAAGATGGTTAGATATCAATTAGATTGCATGTGATGGATCTATCTATATGACTAGCTCTAGAGTCGAGATTTCTAAGTGCACTATATAAAGCTTGTGAAGCTATTAGCTATCTTAGGGATTTATAAAGCTCTTTTGTTACTTGACAGTGACAAAAGGGTTTATAAATCTGGCTCAAACTGAATTGTATCATAATAAATAGGATTATAACTCTGAAAACTAAATAAGATCAGAGACATCAGTGTTCTGAATAACATAAAAGAGACTTATTTTATTACTTTAAATATTTCATTTGTATATTTTTGACCACAGAAGAAACATAGGCTTTCTGATGGGGCATTGAAGGTATGTTTTGCTTTAGGATATAAACATAATTTTAAGAAAATAAAAATTAAGGGAAATAATTTTAATATTTATTTTTATTTTTTGATATATAATGCCACATGCTTCAAAATTTAGTTTGATTTTCAATATCATACATATAAATATTTCTTAAATTTATCACTCACATTTGGCAAATTTGAAATTCAGTTCTATATACAAAGAAATAAAATTTTGATCAGAATATATATTTTTATTAAAACGTATCTCTATATACACATATACAAATATATAAATATCTTAGCATGTGCCTGGGCAGCAAGTGGAATTTTTTTATAATGTTTTTTACCTATGTAATCAAATAAAAAACAAACTATGCAGCATATCCCATATAGTCTGGAAAGTTCTTTATCCTGGATCCATCAGTCTACAGGTACTGATGTGATTGTGGGAAGTTGGACTCATCCTTCTCTGCCATAGGCTCTTTTCTGTACCTTCTCTTGGCTTCTCTGTAGCATCCGGTTCATTTTATCAAATACCAATATGGATTATCTCATAGGAATAGAGAGAGTTTTATAGTTTAGAGTACAATATAAATGTGAATTTATTATCAGTTCTCTACCCTGTTAATGTTATGCCCATGGCTACAATTTCATTTATTTATTTTCTCAGTGAGTAAAAAAAATTATCAAGGAAAAGAGTAAAAGCTATTAATCCTTGCAAGAAGGGAGAAAGTAGCACTCTTGCATATGGAACTATATAACAAATACTGAAAATGCTGTCTTAATACTATTTCCTCTGGCGTTTAGCATTCCCATTGCAACCCCTGACTACAGTCCTGGGAGCAGATATAGTGTCTATATCTCATGCAGACGAAGTTCAGGAAACTATCAATAAGCACTTGTAATATTTTGAAAATTTATCAGCTTATACTGAGAATATTTAGAACTAATGCATTATACATTAAAATACTTCCCAATATTATCTCTCTCCAATCTTTCTAATTATTTCCCTTTAGACACAATTGCTGACACCATCAATTAGATAAAATTCAATGAAAACAGTTTAAATTATATGTGCTTCAATTGAAATAAAAATATTTTGATATTTAAGTACCTGACTTTTAGAAAGTTGATACAGTATATATTGAAAAAAAAAAACAGGTTTTGTTGTTAAAGTAAACTATATTGGAGGAGCTGGATTTGTGAGCGCAACAGAAAAGTGGGTTGTCTTAGTCCTCCACCCAAGCAAGATTGGCACAAGCAGAAAGGAGTGACAACAGAAAGACAGCTGCCTGTCTGTGACTATTGTAACTCCTCTTACCACTGACCTTGACTTCTCACTTCCTCCTAAGCACAATCAAAGTCATTTAAAACCCAAGTTGCACCAACAATGGCATGTCAGTCACCAAATCAAAACTATACTCTCATTTCCAGAATGAACCTTTTTTTGGGGGGGGGGGCGTTCCCATTATATTAAACCTAGATAAAGTTTGATAACCTTTTCAATTTCATGCACCAAAATAAGAAATTCATTCTTCCTTCTAGTGTTTCTGACAGTGGGTAAAGGTTTTCATACTGTTAACTGCTTATACTAACATTATTCTGTTTGAATTTCTTCTGTATATTATACTAGAAATGTCAGTTGTCTATTACTGTGATGAACATCATGACCAAAGCACCTTCCAGAGGAAAGGGTTTATTTGGTTTATGCTTCCATAGGGCAGTTCATCATCAAAGGAAGGCAAGAGAGGAACACAAACAGAGCAGGAACCTGGAGGCAGGAGCTGATGTAGAGGCCTTTGACATTGTGTGGCTATTTTATAACCTGTGCCCAAAGCAGTAAAAAAGGGACAAGTGAACTCTAGAATGTCAGTGAGCTTCAGAAGCCACACATAAGAGATGCAAGTCTATTGTTTATGGTGGTATTAGAATTTGTTATACTCTTCTCATGTCAGAGCTGCTCACCTTACTCTTGCCTGTATTGCCCACTTCCAGGTACTTAGGTACAGTTCACCCAGGGCTTCTTATATAAAGCCCTAAAGAGTCTATTTTTTCTTTATTAAGTAGAAATATATGCAGATGTCATAGACAAATTTCTTGCTAATTATTATCTTTAATCTTTATGGTAATATTTAAAATTTTTAAATATATAATATGGTGTAAGAACAAATATTTTGAAAACCCTAAGCATTTAGTTTTATTCGGCACTTCCATTTTTCACATGCCAATGTCTGTCTCTCTAAACTCTTAAATTCATTAGCCTTGCAACATAAAAATAATAGAATTGAATTATATTTATAATTAAATATCAGATTAAACATTTTGAAATAGCTGCAGTTACATAAGAACAAAACACAAAACAAGAAATACCAGAATAAAACAATAACTATTCTCCTTAATAAACATAAGATGTCATAAAGGGTTGGGGAGCATTAGAGAGAGTGGGTTACTAAACTGAGAGATAATTGAAAATAAAGTACATCAGTCCTGCAGGATGTGTGAGAACCTCAACCAACATGACCCTGGTACTACAAATGGCTAACTCCTAGAACACAGACTGAAAACAATAAACTCACTTATTAGTTTAAAGAACAGAATAATGCTGTACAATAATTCTTCTGTACACTGCGTATATATTATTATTGTTGGTTAATAAAGAACTGGGTGTCCATTAGTCAGGCATGAAGTATAGGTGGAAGGGTCAAACTGAGAATTTCGGGAGGAAGAAGGGTGATTTTTACCAGGAAACACAGAAGAATGAAGACATGCTGGAGGACAGATAAATCCATGAGCCACATGACAATAGATAGATTAATAGAAATTAATTGATTCAAATTATAAGAGCTAGTTAGGAACAAGCCTGAGCATTTACAATTAATATAAAGTTTCTGTGTTGGTTACTTGGGAGTGGGACAGAAACTTCTGCCTACAGGTGGAAAAGAAGGAGAGAAGAGGAAGAGAAGGAAGAAGAAAAGAAAAAGAGAAAAAAGAGATGGAGGAGATAAAGGAGGAGGTGACTTGTCTTGAATTTGAATATTGATTTTGTAATTTGCTAGTAGTAAATACTTGCTAGAAAAATATAAAACACACAACAACATAGTATAACAGCAACATAAACTTTATAAATTTTCTCCAGTCTTATAATAAATATACTATATTTTATCTATTTTTCTATCTATATGTCTATCTATAAAATCAACCACCATAGAGATAAGATTACCCAGGGGACACAGAACACTTTCATCCATAGCCAAGTTAGTAAATATTACACCTAGTATAGGTGATCTTGAGTTATAAATCTACGTACATTTGTGTATGTTTGCTTGGTCATGAATGTGTGAGTGAAGACTACAGGTCAATGTTATGCATCTCTATCAAATATAAGCTAATTTAAAAAACCCAATTCTTTATTGATTCTTTGGGAATTTTACATCAAGCACCTCCCAGTACCTCTGTATCTGCCTCTCATCCATGTAGCACGCTCTCCAAAATTATTTAGAAAACAAAACAAAACAAACAAACCACCTTGCTTTTGAGTCTTCCAACGCCTCTTCAATCGTTTTAGTGGCACTGGGAGCTGTGGTATGTCATGAAGTATACCCTGTTTGCCCATCAGTTCCACCCACTAAATGTTCATTGCAATGAGTTACTGGTGTGGTTCAAAGCCTCCACCATACCACCATTACTGAACCCTCATCAAGACTTCTCTCGAATATCCTGCTATTGTCCTGAATTATGGAGATCCTGAGGCTATCAATCTTTCGGACCAGTCCCTTTATGAACTAAAGAAAGTCATAGATGGAGTAAATATGAGGATAGACTAACCTAAGGTCCAGGATGTGGGTTTGAGTATTAGCTGAGCTGGTCAGTCTGGTCCTCTGGAACTGGCCCCTCAAATGAGCAACGGAGCCAGCATTTCTAGGCCCATGTCATCATGGCCAACTCTTCCATGCTATGCCTGTGATAGGGGGTGGGGCCAGATTTCCTGAGTTTCAGGGCAACCTTTTGTTTTAAAGGAAGAATCTCTCATCTGTTAGTGAGCAAGACTACATAGCAAGCATACCCCTGAGATCTCCCCTCACTATTCTTATTCTTGTGTTGACTTCAAGTTGTACATCTTCATGCCTGGCTTTTGTATGGTTTCTCAGATCATGCTCTCATGGGTGCTGCATTGTAAGCACTTGATTCAGTGAGATATATATCATTCCCCCTTTTTAGTACATATTAAAGCCAAAACATAATAGTAACATTCAACATTATCAAATAACTAGAAAGGACCCTCAGAAAGGTAAAATGATATGGGCTGAAAGAGAATGATAATTAGAGAAAAACGTAAGAACAGGATGGAAGGAGGTTTTTACAAATTTAGAAGTAGAAGGAAGAAGTAGCTTACAAAACAAACATTTGAGACCATGGGAACACCTACATCCCGGAAACTGACCATATATGACAAGAGTTCTCAAATTCACAGAACTTAGCAAATTATAGTTAATACAAACAAGTGATGCATTCTAAGATGGTAGTAAATAAAACTCCAGAGAAGCAGGTCAAAAATGAAGATGTTGAATATATTTTGTGTGAGAGAGAAGTAAATCAGAAAAAAGTATATCATTTAATATGGCAAAAGAAACAAAAATATTTAGTAAATACCAGACTAAATTGTATTTTTATGGCAACAAAAGAAAGCATTGTAACATTAAAATGCATTAGATAAGAGTTACTAATTGATACAAAATAACTAAAGCCAAGAATCATTCATAATTCCATACATTTAAGATAATCTTTGTATTTTCTATCCTGAAGAGATATTGAGGGGATTAAGTAAATTGATACATGTAAAATAGATAGGACAAGTTGACGCAAAGTTACATGGTAGTCCATCCTTGGCTATAGCCAAAGCTCTCTGTTTCTTAGTTTGGGGATCTTCTCCTGCATGGTGATTTTTTTCACTCAGGTAGTTACCCCATAATATAATAGCTACCAAAAGTGTAATTAATTTGTTAATACTAATTATTAAGTTCTAGCTATTTTACATGCATTGTTACAGAGATGAATCTCTTTCTTTGGTTTTTAACTCACAAATTTAGTTGGAATGAAAGATTTGCCTAGGGTTCACTGTTATATCACAAGAGTTACAGATGAAGAGCCATCAGAACAAATTAGAGTTTATTATATCATAACTAGAGTCTTTGACCACAAAATGGAATCCCTAATCGGGCCCCTTTGTGTCTATGTGTAAAACTATAAAACAATAAATGAGGGGGTATGTGAGCAATCAGGTTGGGGAGACGTAGAGGGAGAATACTAAAAGAGATTTTTGGAAAGCAGAGGGTGGGGGGTATTTCAGGGTTAGGTAAAATCCTGGGTCAATGGAATCTCACAGAAATCTACAAGAATGGCCCAGCTAAGACTCCCAGCAATAGTGGATAAGTGGACTGAATTGACCGAATCTTGTGACCAGATTAATGCATTGCTCAATTTCCATCAGAGAGATGTCATCCAGCAAGTGATGAAAACAAATGTAGAGACCCACAGCCAAAAATTATGTGGAGTTTGGAGAATCCTGCAGAAGAGCAGAGAAAAAATTGTAGGAGCCATGTATTGTTCAATATATAGCTGTTGCTAAATTTATATTTTTTAATTTTTTAAATTTTGTTACTCTTTATATTTCTTTCAACATTTTCTTTATTTTTATTACAATAAAGTCATATTTTTTATCTGTGTATCCCCTTGTTCAAGCTCCCTTCCCCTTCCCGAGCCCTCCTGGTCACTCTCTCTTCTCCCCATCTCCTCAACTCCTCCCCAGAAAGGGTAGGAGGTCCCCAGGTGGCTAGTTCAGCATCCACTCTAGGTAAGTCCCTTTTCCTCATCCCAATATCAAGACTGGGTCAGGTGTTCTTCTGGACAGAATGGACTCCAAGGTGCCAGTCCAAGGTATTTCAGATACCAAGCTGTTCAGTGGTTGTGGTTTGCAGCTTGGGTGTATTTTGCTTTTTGTTTTTTGTTTTGTTTTGTTTTTTGAATTTTTAATTATTTTTAATAAAGTCTCATTGTTTATCCATGGAATGAGTGAGTGCATCTCCTGCTTTTCTTTCTGGAATTGTGATACCTTGATCCAGAGGATAGTCTCCAAATCCAATCATTTTCCTTCAAACTTTAGAATATCTTTTTTTCTTACTGCTGAGTAGTACTCCATTGTGTAGATGTACCACAGTTTGTTAATCCATTTTTCAGTTGAGGGGCATCTTGGTTGTTTCCAGGTTCTTGCTATTATAAATAATGCTGCTATGAACATGAGCTAATGCTTTTGGGGTGCAAATGTGTGTCTTGAGGGTATATGCCCAATAGTGGTATTGCTGGAACCTTGGGGAAATTCATTCCTAGTTTTCTGTGGAACTCCCATCCTGCATTCCAGAGTGGCTAAATAAGTTTACATTCTCACTATTCCCCTTGCTCTGAATCCTCTCCAGTGTAGGCTGCCATCTGAGTTTTTGATCTTAGCCATTCTGACAGAGGAAAGGTGGTATCTCAAAGTTGTTTTGATTTGCATTTCTCTGATGGCTTAAGATGTTGAGCACTTTTTGAAGTGTCTTTCAGGTATTTGTAATTATTTTGTTGAGAATTCCTTTTTAGCTATGAACCCCATTTTTTAATTGGATTATCTAGGGCTTTGGGCACTAGTTTCATGAGTTTTCTATATATTTTAGAGATCAGTCCTCTGTCACTTGTAGGGTTGGTGAAAATCTTTTCCCATTTTGTAGGCTGTTGTTTTGTCTTATTAACTGTGTCCTTGACTTTACAGAAGCTTCCCAGTTTCAGGAGGTCCCACTTATTGGTTGTTGTTCTTAGTGTCTGTGCTACTGGTGTTATATTTAGAAAGGGTTCACCTGTGCCAACATGTTGGAGGGTATTTTCCACTTTCTTTTTTATCAAGTTCTGTGAGGCTGGGTTTTTGTTGAGGTCTTTGATCCACTGTGATTTGAGTTTTGTCCAGGGTGATAGGTTTGGATCTAGTTGCATTTTTCTACACACTATACCATCTGGTTATGCCAACACCATTTGTTAAAGATACTATCTTTTTTACATTGAATATTTTGGGCCTCTTTGTCAAAGATCAGGTTTTCATAGATGTATGGGTTAATATCGGGGTCTTCAATTTGATTCTATTGATCCACAAGTCTGTTTTAAGAGGCATTATTTGTAACAATTGTACTAAGTGCTTTTTAATACCTTAAAAATAAGATAGTGCTTTTAATCCACCAGGCACATAATTATACTTCATATTGCATGAAAGAAAACATTGGTAGTATCTTATGTAAAATTCAACAGGATATGTTTCAAATTGGAATATTTACCAATAACTCTTTTGATTCTTTTTTATCCACTCTATTTTATGTAAATACTTTCATATTTAATGGAATTTTACTTGCTTCTACAGTCAGAAGAGAAGTGAACTGATAATTAATACAAATAACATCATATTCAAATGAGGGTAACAGAAATTCCACTGAGAAGGTCAATAGGTTTTGGCAAGGAATTTATTTAATAACTAATAGATGATTAAGGCATATGGACTGCTCTATTGGTGGTAATGTTATTTTTATAGTAGGTATGTAAATAGAATGGAGCAAGAACTAGACACATCTGTGATTGGCATTTTAGCTTAGTTTATGCTTTAGTTTATCAAAAAATAACTTTGTTAAAACATGAAATGTGGTTCCAGGTGGGATATCACAGGCTTGTAAGAGCAGATTTGGGGAAGAGGCCCAAGGACTCCAGGTTCTAGGCTTGCTTAAGCTACAGAGTTTAACTTTATTAATCCAGAGTAGGGGCTGGAGAAATGGCTCAGCAGTTAAGAGCATATTGTCCTATCAGGAGTTGTTAGTAAATTTGGTCTCTTCCCAGTGTCAAGGAGCTCACAAAGTACTGCGAGTTAATTCTAACTCTAGGACCCATACCCTCTTTTACTCCCAAAGGTGCCTAAACTCACCTGTACACACACACACACACACACACACACACACACACACACACACACACACACACACACAACATTTACATTCACAAGCAGTAACCTTCAAAATGTGTAAAAAGTTACACAATTTTAGAGATCAACATTTTAGACAAAAAAAAATTACTAAGTATTTTTTCTGCTTTCACAATTCTTTTTTTTAAAATCTTTCTTTTTTTATTATGAATAAAGTCACATTTTCTATTTGTGTATATCCTTATTCAAGGTCTCTTCCCCCTCCCGCCCCCTCCAGTCACTCTCTCTTCTCCATATCTCCTCATCTCCTCCCCAGCATGGCCAGGAGGTCCCAAGGTGCATTATTACTCAGTTCAGCATCCACTCCTGGCAGATCCAGTTTCCTCCCCACAACATCAAGACTGAGTCAGGTGTTCCTCTAGAGGGAGTGGGATCCAAGGAGTCTGTCCAAGGTGTTTCAGATGCTAAGCTGTTCAGTGGTTGTTGTTTGCAGCTTGGACATGCTTAGCTTTTTGCTTTTTTTGTTTAGAGTCCACTAATGAGTGAGTACATCTCCTGCTTATCTTTCTGGGTTTGAGATATCTTGCTCAGGAGGATATTCTCCAAATCCATCCAACTTCCCTGGTGGTCTAGTGGTTAGGATTTGGTGCTCTCTTTTGATTCTTTATGAAAGAACATATCATAGCACCTGGTGCACAAAACCTTGGATCATCACTTTTACTGAAGCCAAGCTAGGAGTACAGCTAAAGAGCACTCAGCAAAGCAAAGGTGCCCTTGAAGTGTTTAACATTTATCTAACACATCTTGCAGCTTATAGTTTAACCTTGCTGTTTGCTTATATTCTAAGTCAACTCTGATAAATTACACAAAACTAATTTTAAAGAGAGCAGTCTCACCATCTCTGTATTTATACTAGAATGTTCATATTTAATGTCATAATCAACATAATGATTTTATAGTCTTTGAAAAAAAAACTAATATATGTTTTTCTTTTTACCGTTTCTGCTTTTTGGCTTCCTTTACTTCATTTCTTTCTTTTTTTTTTCATTTATTACTTTCTATAAGATAGTTTTACACTAGTATAAGAGTATTGAATTTATTATAGCATATTTAGACCATTAAGCTTTGTTTCATGTATTCCTTTCCCCAACAACTGCACTTTGTGCCTTCTCCTCCTCCCCCCTTCAGCTGTTTCCCTCTCTGCCCCCAGAGAGCCCCGTTCCTTCTTCCTTTTATCCAACTCTGTTAGCTTTTCCTTCTCTCTGATTCTAATCTCCTTTCTAGTTCATAGCCCCTAAAATTCCAGTGTCCATTCTCTTTGTTTGTTGGTGGGTATATATTTAGTTTGGCTCTATTGTTCTGCGTTGTGATTTCTTGCTGTTATTGGGATTAGGGCAACTATAAGCCTACATCTCCAAGAATCTCTGGCATCTCCTTCCTTTCCTACCTTCGTATCTCATTTCCTTCCTCCTCTTCTTCCCTTATTTTACTCTTTTCTTTAGTCCTTTTTTCTAATTTTTTTCTCGTGGGGATTTTCCAAATAAGCATTTTCTGTATTATACACACACATACACACACAACTTTTTGGTAAGTGTTCTGTTAGTTTCTTTTATTTATCCACCATTAGAAGTTTCTGACAAGTGTTTGCCAATTTCTATTTTAAAGAAATGTACAGAAAGTTGTGTGTGTGTACGTGTGTACATGTGTACATGCTGTCAATTCTGGGTATCTTTGAGGCATAAAAGTGAACATTTATGACATCAAACGTTTCAGTATGTGTAGAAATACACTTTATGGTTTTTCAGATATAAAAAAACCAATATATGGAATTCAGTACACAAGGCAGGTCACACTGAAAGCTATTGAATACAAGAAACAAGTGCAGATTCAATTCTCTGAATGAGATTTTGTGAGAATTGAGATGAGTGGGTGGGAAATCGTACTGGATGACCACTGTGAAAGGCATGATCTATGTAATTAGGAGAGTTCTATTTTCTATGAGGTGCCTATGAAAGCTGAACTCCTTCCTATAGAAATTCAGATGTAGTGCATGATCTTACTTTTTAATTTGTAATTTTTATTCTTTATATATATCTTTATTATTTGTTGATTTTTACACCATGCACCCCATCAAACTCAGTTATCAGACCTCTCAGATTCATGCCCACTCTTATGATCTCCTCATTTATTAAAAACACTCATTCATGCTGCTCATTTACTTACTGGAGCATAATTACACTTCACACATGAATACTGTATAAACATTATTTCCACTGTCTTTTTGTTCCAACTTCTTTTTCATCTTTTCTGTCTTCTCTATTATTCTCTCTCTCTCTCTCTCTCTCTCTCTCTCTCTCTCTCTCTCTCTTTCACACACATACACACACACTCACACACACATACACACACACCCTACTGAGTTTATTTAGTGTTACTGTGTACATTAATTATAACTGACAACATGGAATTAGACAATTTACCAGAGTCTCATCTGTGGAGAAGACTGATTTTCTCTCTCAGCATCCATTGACATATTGTAGTTTTTCATCTAGGTATGAGCTTTTGTTAATGATAACATTTCAAAGAAATGGCACCTACAACTTCAAGAGAGGTATTTTTAGGTTAAGAAAGAATTATATCTCCAAAAGCAAGGAAATGATCTAGAATGTCAAGTTTTCTAAATTAAATATACTAGAAAAGGTGGCCAGTAGCGTACAGTAGGTAGAAAGCTGTCTACACTTTAGTAAAAGTGAAGACAAGATCGTGTCTTGATGGGAGTGCCACAGCATCTTCCTTCAGTTATATTTTTCTGAACATGTGCAAAGGAAGCCACTTGGGACTCACAAAGCTCATATGCAGTTTCCCACACTATTTAACATTTACAAGTCTTTTGGTGTTTCTGGTGCTTCATCATCCAGCAATCACCTCACTTAATCAAACAAATTAAAGACCACAATCTCCTGCAATATCTGGGGTAGGGTACTATGAGAATTAGTGAAGTGTTGGGCAGGAAGTTTCTAACATTTTCTCACAGGTTTCTGATTCCAAACTCCCCCTGGTATTCTTGTGATCTTTGAAAATCTCAGGAGTGCTAACAAGTAAATAAACCTTTAAAATATTCTACTTTCATGAAAGTATTTATAATTTACTTTGTGGCTGGTGTAATTATCATTTGCTTTCTCTGTTTTGTATGTATCCAACATTATCTTCATCTTTTTTGCCATTCTTTTAGCTCTTTTTGTACATCACATTTTTTGTTTGTTTTTTATTTTTATAGAATAGTCTCATTTAGTATCCATGTATCCTGTTGTTCAAACTCCCTTTCCTTTCCCGACCCCTCCCGGTCAGTCTCTCTTCTCCCCATCCCCCCTATCCCCTCCTCAGTAAGGGCAAGAGGTCCCAAGGTGGATTCATTCAGCATCCACTCCAGGCAAGTCCGATTTTCTCATTCTAATATCAAGACTGGGTTAGGTGTTCCTCTGGAGAGAGTGGGCTCCAAGGTGCCAGTAAAGGTGCTTCAGATCCCAAGCTGTTCAGTGGTTGTGGTTTGCAGCTTGAGTTTTTTTTTAATTTATTTTTTTGTTTAAAGTCACATTTTTTGTTTTCAATTAATATTATGTAAGTAGGAATACAAACATGGGCAGCCTACTTAGTGGTAACTACCACTCCTAATGCTAACATATCTAACCTAAATTTAATTTCTTTTATTTCAATTGATTTCTATAATTACTCTGTGGAAATAAATACTCCTAGAGGCTACTTGTTGCAATCATCTGTGAACGCCTGTTAGCAGCCATTGGGCACACATCTTGATTGTGATTCAGTTAAGCTAGTCCTATCTGAAGTGAAAGTGTAGACTTTAATGAAGTTACTGGGCTCTCAAAGCAAGAATAACTAAGACAGAACAGGTGTGAACAGCTCTGACGATGCTCAACTTAGAATTCTCTGTTCCTTTTTAGGGTATATATCCAGAAGTGGTGTGAATGTGCCTCTTTATGGTATTGCCCCAAAGGTATTAGCTCAACTATGTTCATAGCAGCATTATTTGTAATAGCAAGAACCTGGAAACAACCTAGATGTCTCTCAACTGAAGAATGGATTAACAAACTGTGGTACATCTACACAATGGAATACTACTCAGCAGTAAGAAAAAATGATATCCTAAAATTTGCAGGCAAATGGATGGATTTGGGGAATATCCTCCTGTGTGAGGTATCATAAACTCAAAAAGATAAGCAGGGGATGTACTCACTCATTAGTGGTCTCTAAACAAACAAACAAGAAAAAAAGCCAAGCATGCCTAAGCTGGAAACCACAACCACTGAACAGCTTGGGATCAGAAACACCCTGGACTGACCCTTTGGAGCCCACTCCAACTATAGGAACACCTGACTCACTCTTGAGGGAGGGGGGACAAAACTGGATTTGCCAGGAGTGGAGACTGAACTAAGCATTATTGGATCAGTGGGACCATAGGACTGACTGCTGCCTGGCCAGGGAGGGAATGAGGAGTTGTGGAGAAGAAAAAAATGACCTGATGTGGCGGGAGGGGGAAGGGACCTTGAATGGGGATATACAGGGATGGAAAAAAAAATTCAGAGGGAAAGCTGAACACAAAGTAAATATATGTGTAGCAATCTTATTTGCATTATCACCCTTGATAAGTCAAGCTTATGATTTTTATCTTCTTTATAGTTATTGTTAACTTATCAGCATTTTAAATTCATTTTACTGTTTTTCTGGATAAATACAAAATAAATAAGGAAGAAGGAATAAAAAGAAAAAAGAATTTTCTGTTCCTGTCCTGTGCTCCACCATCCTCCTGAGGTTAGACTTATTCTCAAACTGCCCCTCTGAAGGCAGAGTGGTACTAAGCTGTAATCATATGGAGAATGTAGGACATGGAAGTAGAAAAGGATTAAATATGTATGATCTCTCTCTTTAACAGAAAAAAAAGCTCTAGAGTCCTTTAGCCTATCTTCCTCAGCAGTACCGAGACCATACATTCAACAATGAAACAAATATAGGCAGGGATGTGAGAGGTCACAGGGTACGTAATGTGATACAGTAACCAATGAACTCAAAATAGAAATGGTTCCTTTGGATCTTCTGAACCAACACTTAGAAAGACAGACAAAATAGTATTTTTGGTCCACCAGAATAAAGAAATTATGGATACCTTAGCTAGGACTCTGTTTTTGTGATAAAATACTATGACCAGAAGCAACATGGGTAGAAAAAGGTTTATATTGATTTACAGCTTGTCCATCTCTCAAAGAGTTTCTGCAGGAGCCTGCACAGAGGAAATGAAGCTGAAGCCCCAGAGAAGTGCAGCTTACTGACCTGCCTCTTATGGCTTGCTTAGTCTGCCATTTTATAGCACCCCAGGGCCTTGATCCTAGGAGTGGCAGCAACATCAGTTAGCTGGGCCCTCCCGCATTAGTCATCAAAGGAGAGTGGCAAGCACAGGCCTTATCATGGGTATATCAGGTAAGGTTATTTCTCCACTGAGGATTTTCCCATGCAAACATGAGGAGTATCAAAGGGACATAGAATTAACCAGTACAATGTGTAAGGAACTAAGAGTCGATAGTTACTTAGAATCTACTGAACACCAATGCTTTGGCTTTGTAATGATTTCAACTTTTCTAACAGAAGTTTTTATAAGTACTAGGAATAAGACTACTTTTTAAAAGCTTATTACACATTTTAAATGGTGTAATATTGAGAAAGTACAAGTATTTCATATATTTTTTATTCAAATGTACCTGATTTGGGAACTTGGGAGATGGACTAATGGTTATGAACCCTTATTGTTCTTACACTTAACATGAATTTCATTCCAGGACATGCATATGGCTTACATCTGCCTATATTCCAGTTTCAGGGCAATCAACACTTTCTCACCTCCATGGGCATTAGGCACATAGGTGGAACATAACTAGACATTCATTCATGCACATAAAATAAAAGTTGCTTAAAGTGCCAGATTTCCATTATAGGGAAATGGCAAACCATATATTTTATTAAAAATTTTGGAAATATTTTAAAGTGAGATAAATCAAATTTATTGTTCTGAAATATTTTTGAAAATCCCTAGTTTAGATGATTTTATGATACACATATATACACACATATTAACATATATTTTAACTCAATCCTACTAATAGTCTTCCAATTCATCAAAAATATAAAATTTAAAATTTCTAGCTTTTAAGTTTAGTTTTTTGTCTATAGTATTCAAGCAATAAGAAATTGATGGATATAAGGAGGCATGGTCAGTGTACTATTTAGAATGGCGGGATTTTGATTCAGTTGAGCATAAAAGAACAACCAACATCCACTGGGATAAACAAAAATATGTGGCTGTTTGAGTTTCTACATGAGAGGATATTTTGTCATAATGTACAGTATAAAGCAGGTGCTACAACATGCTCTACTGGGCAGAGTGACAAGTGATGGCATCCCCAGAGTCACAGCAAAAAGACAGATTAAGTGAATCTTGTGCTATGATGAAGGATCCATGCACCAGGGCTATAGATTAACTTCTGCTTGTTGAAGTAAGAGACTTTTCATGTGTATGCTCAGGAGACCTTTCATCAAGCAGCAGTTGAAACTTGGAAGTCTGCCTCTAATACACTAACACTTCCAGTATTTAGAAGACTGCAATTGAATGAAAACCCGGAACTACAGCAAATAGAAAATTAAAATACCTTTGTTTCTAGGCTGTTTTAATTCATAACAGGAAAATACATAGAAACTATCAAGATGACCTAAATACCAAGGAAAATTCCAGAAGTTTCCAAATAACCTTTGCATTTACAAGTTTGCAAAATCACATCCCTTGAGGACCTTCTATCAAAAAGTATCACTTGCTGACAGTTGTGGTCACCCATAGCTTTTGTGATGACAGAGTATTCCTATCTGTTCATGCAAGCAGAATAAAACCAACTGCAATGGTTTCCAATTATACTTAACCAGGAGTTAAGCATAAGTTAATTCTATAGAATGAAAAGTTAAAATGGAAATTGATGCCTTGGTTTAGAAAACTGTGAGTGTATTATTTATTCCTTCTCCATCTAAATCATATGTGATCATAAAAAAGAGCATCCAATTTCTATGCCTCATTATGACAACTACTAATTATAAAGAATGTTCACAACACCTATCCTAAGGCATTCTTTATACTTTTGATCTATTTTATGACAGTTACTTTGAAATGAGTTAACAGTTGTGTATGCTTATGTAGGAATTTCCCCCTAAATATATACAAAACAAAGATTTGGATTATGTAATGATACGTATAGAGTAACATACTATTTTTAACAAGCTTGGTGGGAAAATTTAAGAACAAAAACACAATGGGTGTTTTCTTCTGTGAATATAAAATAAAAGCTTTGGATGGTGCATTTTACAAAGCTTCAGAGAATACAAGCACATGCAACAACTCTTAGGACAATTTATTTTGAGGGTAAAGATATTTTTAATAAGTTAGTAAATACACTAAGATGAATTTACATGTTAACAGACAAAAGGAAAAAATGCTACTCTATTATTTTTATATCTATAAAAGGTATATCAAAAGAGGAAACACAAATATTATTTTTACTTATGTTGCTTTTACCAAAGATAAAACAATCCAAGGCCTAATTGAGCATTAAAAATATTTTATTTAAATCTAGATCAAACCACGTTTGGGTATCAAACTTTTCGTACAGAAATGCAACACACACACACACACACACACACACGAACAAACAGACACACCTCTACTTATTCTAGAGGGAATGAACCAAGAACAGATAAAATATGTGGTGAGGGGTTGTTGACAGGAGCAGGGATTATTCAAGGAAGCAGCCACATCATCCAAAAGCTCAATCTATGGCTACAGCCCAGTACTCAATGCACAATGCACAAAATGCAGGCTTCTCAAGCAGTCTGAGAAACTCTTCTCTACATCCCTGTGAACAGATCAGGATCTCCTCCATCAGAAGTTGTCCACCTCATTTATAGAGCTGTAGACGGTGTTCTTATAATTCTACAAAATTTCACCTTCCCTGACATGGAACATTTTCTTTGCCTCCCACTTATAAGGGATATTTCAATTGAGAGGAAATGGCTACAAAACAACCAGTTATATGTATGTTTAACAAACAGTATTCAAGACCAAAAAATGAAATAAACTGCAGATCATAAATATTTAACTGTAGAAAATGGATTGTATAAAATGGTTTAGAATAAGAAAGATAAAATTTTGGAAAATGACAAAAAACTAGATAAAATACTAATTATGTGTGTTAATATCATATGATGTTTGATGAGTGGTTCATTTACAAAAGACATAGAATGGTCATATGTTTTATCCATCTTTCTGTTGCCTACAAGAAACACACCTCAACCGCAAAGACAGACACAGGCTTAGAATAAAGGGTTTGGAAAAGATTTTCCAGTCAAATGGTCCTAAGAAACAAGTGGGGGTTGCAATCCTAATATCTAGCAAAGTAGACTTTAAGCTAAAAGCAATTAAAAGGGACCAAGGTGGTCACTACTTATTCATCAGAGGAAAAATTGGTCAAGAGGAGATTTCAATCTTGAATATTTATGTCCCATATATAAGGACACCTACTTATGTAAAAGAAACACTACTAAAGCTGGAATCCCACATCAATTCTTACACCCTAGTAGTGGGAGACTTCAATACCCCACTTTCAACCCTGGATAGATCAACCAGACAGAGTCTCAACAGAGAAATACGGAGTCTAAAAGAGGTTATGATGCAAATGGATTTAATAGATATCTACAGAAGACTCCACCCAAACGCAAAGAAATATACATATTTCTCAGCTTCTCATGAAACTTTCTCCAAAATTGACCACATAATTGGTCATAAAGCAAATATCAGCAGATACAAAAAAAAATGAAAATAATACCGTATAACATATCAGACCACCAGGGCCTAAAGTTAGAGTTCAACAACATCTAAACCTAAAGAAACCCTACTAACTCATGGAAAAGAAACATCACTCAGCTGAACCATCTCTGGGTCAAGAAAGAAATTAAGAAAGTAATCAAAGTCTTCCTAGAATTTAATGAAAATGAATCCAAAACATATACAAACTTATGGGACACAATAAAAGCAGTCTTCAGAGGAAAATTCATAGCGCTAGATACCTATATGAAAAACTTAGAGAAATCCCACAGTAGAGACCTTACAGCTCAGCCAAAAGCCTTAGAACAATTAGAAGCGAACTCACCTAGATTGAGTAGACAGCAGGAAATAATATTAGAGCTGAAATCAATACAATTGAAACAAAAAGAACAATACAAAGAATCAACGAATCTAAGAGTTGGTTTTTTGAGAAAGTTAACAAGATAGATAAGCCCTTAGCCAAACTAATCAAAAAACAGAGAGAGAGAGTGTTCAAATCAACAAAATCAGAAATGAAAAGGGGGACATAACAACAGACCCCCAGGAAATATAGAGAATTATCAGATCATATTTTGAAAATCTGTGTTCCACAAAAATGGAAAATCTAGAAGAAATGGACAGCTTTCTGGACAGGTACCATCTACCAAAATTAAATGAAGACCAGATTAAATACCTAAACAGGCCTATGACCCTTAAGGAAATTGAAGCTGTCATTAAAAACCTCCCCAAAAATAAAAGGCCTGGTCCAGATGGTTTCAGTGCTGAATTCTACCAGACATTCAAAGAAGAATCACTCCCGTTACTCCACAAACTATTTCAAACAGTAGAAACTGAAGGAATATTGCCAAATTCCTTTTATGAGGCCACAATCACCCTAATACCCAAGCCACTCAAAGACACAACAAAGAACGAGAACTAGAGACCAATTTCCCTCATGAATATTGATGCGAAAATTCTCAACAAAATTTTGGCAAACCATATACAACAATGTATAAAAGAGATCATCCACCACGAACAAGTAGGCTTCATCCCAGAAATGCAGGGCTGGTTTAACATACGAAAAACTGTAAATGTTATCCATCATATAAACAAACTAAAGGAACAAAACCACATGATCATATCCTTAGATGCAGAAAAAGCCTTTGACAAAATCCAACACTCCTTTATGATTAAATTTCTGGAGAGATCAGGAATACGGAGCATACCTAAATATAATTAAGGCGATTTACAAGAAGCCGACAGCCAGTGTCAAACTTAATGGAGAAAACTCAAAGCAATCCCACTAAAGTCAGGAACTAGACAAGGATGTCCTCTCTTCCCTTATCTATTCAATATAGTTCTTGAAGTTTTAGCTAAAGCAATAAAGGAATGAAAAGAGATTAAGGGGATACAAATTGGAAAAGAAGAATTGAACCTATCTCTATTTGCAGATGATATGATTGTTTACATAAGTGACCCACAAAATTCTTCCAAGGAACTGCTACAGCTGATAAACACCTTCAGCATTGTAGCAGGATATAAGATTAACTCAAAGAAATCAGTAGCCCTTCTATACACTAAAGATAGAAGAGCTGAAAAAGAAATAGGGGAAACATTACCCTTCATGATAGCTGAAAATAGTATTAAATACCTTGGAGTAACCATAACCAAAAAGTAACAGACCTATCTGACAAAAATTTTAAATCACTGAAGAAAGAAATTGAAGAGGATATCAGAAAATGGAAAGCTCTCCCATGTTCCTGGATTGGTAGGATCAACATAGTAAAAATGGCAATTCTACCAAAGGCAATCTACAGATTCAATGCACTGCCCATGAAAATCACAACACAATATTTTTTGGACCTTGAAAGTACAATACTCAATTTCATTTGGAATAACAGGAAAGCCAGGATTGCCAAAACAATTTTACTCAACAAAAGATCCTGAGGAGGTATCACCATCCCTGACTTCAAGTTATACTATAGAGCTACAGTAATAAAAACAGCCTGGTACTGGCATAAAAACAGACTTGTGGACCAATGGAATAGAATTGAGGATCCAGGCATTAACTCAAAAACCTATGAACACCTGATTTTTGACAAAGAGGCCCAAAACATTCAATGGAAAAAAGATAGTATATTTAACAAATGGTGTTGGCATAGCTGGATGGAAGTGTGTAGAAAACTGCAAATAGATCCGAGCCTGTCACCCTGCACAAAACTCAAATTCAAGTGGATCAAAGACCTCAACTTAAACCCAGCCACTTTGAACTTGATAGACAAGAAAGTGGGAAATACACTTCTACGAATTGGCACAGGCAACCACTTCCTAAATATAACACCAGTGGCACAGACACTAAGACCAACAATCAATAAGTGGGATCTCCTGAAGCTAGGAAGATTCTGCAAAGCCAAGCACACTGTCAATAGGACAAAACGACAGCCTACAGATTGGGAAAAAATTTTCACCAACCCTTCAAGTGATAGAGGACTGATTTCTAAGATACATAAAGAGCTCAAGAATCTAGAGCCCAAAACCTTGAATAACCCAATCAAAAAATGGGGTACAGATCTAAGAAGGGAATTCTCAGCAGAGGAACTACGAATGACTGAAAGGCACCTGAAAAAGTGCTCATCATCTTTAGCCATCAGAGAAATGCAAATCAAAACAACTTTGAGATACCACCTAATACCTGTTAGATTGGCTAAGATAAAAGGCACAGGTGACAGCCTATGTTGGAGAGGATGCGGAGCAAGGGGAACACTCCTCCCTTGTTGGTGGGAGTGTAAGCTTGTTCAGCCACTTTGGAATGCAATATGAAGGTTTCTCAGAAAATTGAGAATCAATATCTCCAAGGACCCAGCAATATCCCTTCTGGGTGTATACCCTAAAGAGGCACATTCACACTCCAAAGGTATTAGCTCAACTATGTTCATAGCAGCATTATTTGTAATAGCAAGAACCTGGAAACAGCCTAGATGTCCCTCAACTGAAGAACAGATTAACAAACTGTGGTACATCTACACAATGGAAAACTACTCAGCAGTAAGAAAAAGTGATATCCTAAAATTTGCAGGCAAATGGATGGATTTGGAGAATATCCTCCTGAGCAAGGTATCACAAACTCAGAAAGATAAGCAGGGATGTACTCACTCATTAGTGGTCTCTAAACAAACAAACAAGAAAAAAAGCCAAGCATGCCTAAGCTGGAAACCACAACCACTGAACAGCTTGGGATCAGAAACACCCTGGACTGACCCTTTGGATCCCACTCCAACTATAGGAACACCTGACTCACTCTTGAGGGAGGGGGGACAAAACTGGATTTGCCAGGAGTGGAGACTGATCTAAGCATTGTTGGGTCAGTGGGACCATAGGACTGTCTGCTCCCTGCCCAGTGAGGGGATGGGGTGTTGTGGAATAGAAAAAAATGACCTGATGTGGCGGGAGGGGGAAGGGACCTTGAATGGGGATATACAGGGATGGAAAAGGGGAAGCTGAACACAAAGTAAATATATATGTAGCAACCTTAAAAAAAATAGAAATAAAATAATGTAATTTTAGTTCTTTGTTAAAATACAACAGAAAGAATTTTTTAGATTTTATAAGCAATAGTCAATTTACTTCATAGGTTCTACATTTATAAATTTATTTATATATTATATTCCTGTGTAAAAATACTATTTCCATATAAAACATCTTGAAAGAAAAATGATGGTTTATCTTAGAGTATTGTAAATGTGTGTGTGGATAGGTCTAGTGAAAAAAGTATAATTAAGAATGTTGTAGGAATCTGAGAGACAAGCATATTAAATTATATAAGGAATAATAAATTAAATCACAGTTCAATGCTAGATTTGAAGTCCACTTCTACTTATTTAATGACCTTGATAGAACATTTGTCTTCTCTTTGAGTATTAGTTTTCTTATCTAAAGCAGAGGGCACATCCAACCATCTCAAGTGCATTCTAATGTAGCATTTTATGATTCTATTCAATTCAAATAATTTATTAATAATAAGTGTGAAGACTCTGTAAATGTATTCTTCTAGGTGACTTATAAATCCCAGAGCACAACACTTTCATGAAGCACAATTAATAACTTTTTGGAGAAAACCCAAAAGCCTATCAAAAAAATTAAAAAGAATTTTTTCCAAGGCGAACCTTAAGCATACCTAGTAAAAAAAATAAAAATAAAGTATATAAAAGCATCTGAAGGACATCATGGTTGGCTAAGACCTAGAATCCTTTGCCAAAGTATGTTTCAATATTGATAATCATCTGTTTAAAAACATTTCAAAAATAAAATAATATCAACAAAGGCTGTCCCTACGTGAGCTGCCATGGAGTTAATTGGGTCTGTTTATCTTGCTGAGAAAGGTGTCACATTGATATTTCTTAGTTCTATGTTTCTTTCAATGCTGCCCAAAACAAAAGAATGCTTTTCTGTGTAGACTTCTGTACTCTGTCTAAAGCCCATTTCTCCCCAGGTGGCTATCTTGCTGTGTAGATGCCCTCCATACTTGCTTAACTTGAATGGCATGATTTCCTTTTAACTCTTCTCTGGTTTTCTTCTCCAAGAAGCTATAGATATTTACAGCACGATTGTCCTGAAGTTATTTTTGTAAACTCCTATCATTGTCCTCTAGTTTTCAAAACAATCATGGGATATTTTTCTTATGTTCCTCACTTAGCAGGAACTACATTAATGAGAAAAGCATCTAGAAGATAGAAATATTGCTTTGCCATTCAGTAGGACAGAGGAGAGAAACCATGAATAAGATATTTTGTGCCCAGTAAAAAAATTAATACAACCCAGATTGAATTTACATTTCCAGTTTATTTAGACACCTACAGACTATATTTCCTCAGTTTAGCTCATTCTCTCTTTTTACACTTAGGCGTTTGCTGGCTCACTAGGCAGTTCTGATATTTCCAGGATGAACTTTTCCCCTCATTCATTCTCTCTTATTTTAATCACTGGGTTTGAGATAGCAAAGAGTCAAGGAATAAGAAGAGAAAGGATAGGTGAGAGAAGCAGATATAGATAAGAAAGAAACTGTTTGGCTCCAAACTTATCTGCTTCCCTTCCTTTAGAATACCAATCCATTATGAGGTTTGTGAAGACTTATCAGCATTGTGGATTTCAGATTTGAACCTCCTAATGAGCCTCTTGGGCCTGAGTCTGGTATAGCTGCTTTGACAATATTTAGTAAACACTGTCAGAGAGAGAAATGACCAAATTCAATTTTCTATTCTTTTTGCCTTCTTTATTTTCTTTTTCTCTTTCATGAGCAAATTTTGTGTCTATGGAGTGGATGGACAGTATCAATAATATTATTTCTTATATTTAAGTTTCTATGAAATATTACCCCCACACACAGAAAAAAATATGTATGTTAAATATATGTGTATATGAAAGATAAAATAAATCTAAGCATCTAAACATTTGTTTTTCTTTAATTCAAACAAAAGGACCCTTTAAATATCAGACTATTTCAAATTAAATATATGCATTTAAACTTTAAAAAAGATAATTTTCTTTATTTAAAATGTCAAAATGATTGTGAAGGCCATGTTTAAATGATGTGAAGTTTTGCATTGGCCATTTGTTTTTTATTTCTGCATCATTTACATCTATCCACTATTTTGTTGGATGGATCTCATATCCAATTGGGTTCAAGTGCTATTACACTTCTGAATTATTATTTCAGTCCTTGCCTCACATAAATGGCCTGGTAGAAAGATGCAATAAAACCATTCTTTGTAATACTGAGTCCACTCATGCCATTACAGAAAGCACAGTGTCAGCGCTTTCATTTCCATTATACAACCTATTTGTCCAGACATTATATACACAGCCATAAAATTCTGCTTTGCTGTGAGGTATTAGCTCAGTCCTTGAATAAACAATTAGATAAAACCTATAAAATGACTAAGGTAATTGATTAAGAATGAAGTTTGAGCCAACTGTGACTGTGACCTGTCTCAGTGTCACTCAGAAGGGTTATTTCTTCCATAACAGAAAACTCTAAACAGTCTCAGGCAAGACACAACATCTGTGTGTCTATCTGTTAGATGATTTACTTATTTCCTTTTTTATTTTTTTTAGCTTATTTATGAAATTATAATATAATTGTACTATTTCTTCTTTCCTTTTATTCATTTAAAAATTACCATATACCCTAGCAGCTTGTTTTCAAATTCATAGACTCTTTTTTCATTATTTGTACATGCACATATGTATAGACATACATATGTATGTATATATAGTTAATATAATCTGCTACCTCTGTATGATATTAATTGTTTGTTGTTTTCAGCTTTTTATCATATTTGGGTGAAAAATTTATTAAGAGCAAAAATATAATTTATATTTTTATAATATAGTGGGGGCATCCAAGAAATCTTGACTGATTATTAGGGAGGTTACCATGACCCACAAACAGGAAGAGCTGCTTTATAAATAAAGTACTAAAAGGTTCATAATTTTAAAGGATGACATACATCACTAGGGAGTTGACAAAGACAAAGAAGATACAAGAAGAAATAAGGCCTAGAATCCCTGATCAAAGATGACAGGTGTCAGTTATCTGATGTATGATGGTGACATCTAAATAGAACTCATTTAAAAGTAGAAATATTTTAACAAAGTGAACAAAATTACTGTTAAGTGAAAATCTATAGAAAAGCAATAAAAAGTAAATTGAAAATCCTAATTTTATTATAAAAAATTCACAGAGCTAAAAGAAAATCTCAAAAAGACATGATATAAATGTTACAAACTTTTGAAGTTACTCAAAGAATCCAAGAATGAGGAAGTCAAATGAAAGAGAAGGCAATGAATGTATGAATGATATGAGACAGTATATCAGTATCACCAGGCTTCACTGACCACTAACAAAGTGTAAACTATTAGAGTTTTAAAAAGCAGAGGAAAACTTGTGAGTACATATTAAAGAAAAAAGGTCTATGTAGAAAAGGCACATAATCAGGCACAATGTCAGTGATACAGCATTCTAGAAAAAATTAGGGAATATGGGCTTCAAGTTAAAATGGGAGTAGTGAACAAGCAATGAATAGGGCACTGAAATATTTTGTATGATGCTCAACTAATAAGTCAACTGAATTATAAACTAGCCATGTCCCAAAAAACCCAAGGGAGAAAGTGAACTTTAAATAAATTTGATTGATAGAAGTTCTTCATTTGTAACAAACGTACTACACCAATGTAAGATAGTTGTAGTTAGAATTTGTGAGAAGTAGAGCAGGTATGAGAATTGTAAGTCCTGATAAATCTTTTTCTATTATCCTTACATTTTTGTAACAACACATTTCAGAAAATTAAGGCGGATTTTTATCATTAAAAAGCCAAGAATAACTTAACAACAAAAATTCTTATGAAGTACTTGAAAAATACCTACATACTGACAGTAAAAAAGAATAAAACCATCCTGAAGACTAAATGGTTTGTTGAAAATTGTTAGCTAGTATAAAACTGAAAGGCTGAGGAAGAATCAGTGAGCCTAGGTGAATATTGCCTCTTAAAGTGACAGGTCAATCACAGTGGAAAAAATAGAAATGAAATCTTGGTGAGAACTTACAGCTAATGCCAAAGTTAAAGACATGTAGAGATAAAGTTTTCCTAAAGATACGCAGCATGGTACAACCAGATAGACTTTTGATATCAGGTAATATAAATGTACCTGATAATCAAGTAATATTAAAACAACACCAGCAACATGTGATCTTCCATCTCTTGAACTCTGTTTGTTATGCTTGTATGTTGTGGTTCCAGCATTTTTTTTCAGATTTTTCTATTTCCATCTTTGCCTTATTTTGTGCCTTTTTTATTGCTTCTATTTCAGCTTTTAGTTCCTGGCATGTTTCTTTCATAGATTTGTTCATCTCTTCCAATTTTTTGTTTGTATTTTCTTCTATTTCTTTAAGGCTATTTTTCATATCTTCTTTAAGATCTTCGATGATCATCAAAAAGGAATTTTTGGTGATGCTTTCTTCTGTTTCCTCTTCATTGCTTAGTTCAGGTCTTGTATTTGTAGGATCGCCACTTTCTTCTGGAGTTACCTTGTTCTTTATATTATTATGTAAGTTTTTGCACTGGCATCTGCCCATGGCTTTAGTGGTTCACGATTAGGTGGCTCCTGGTCAGTTGTGGCACTCGGACTTGTGCCTCCTGTGACCTCTGAGGAAATGGTCTGCTCAATCACTATTTCTGCACTGTGCAGGGGACTGAATTTCAAGTCTTCAATCTTTCCTTGTTTGACCAATTGGAGGTGGGGTGGCAGCCATGCAAACTCCCTCAGCAGCAGCTGGGGGGGCCATGACAGGCAGAGTTTATCTCTGCCTGCTCCAGGGTGTTCTAGGACATGCTCTGCAGTCAGCACCTGGTCCCAGAACCGGAAATGGAACTGACGGGAGCTCAAGTCTCCTCTCCCTGACAGGGATACAGATGCTGGAGCCTGCTGACCCCTCCTCACCTCTGGGCGGGGCCTGAGTCTGTCCTACAGGGTCCCCAGTCTTTATCTGATCGCTCAGTTGGAGGTGGGTAGCTGTGCGAATTCCCTCAGCAGCAGCTTGGGGGACCTTGACAGGCAGAGTTTATCTCTGCCTGCTCCAGGGTGCGCTGGGACACGCTCTGCAGACAGCACCTGGCCGGCAACATGTGATTAGAGTAGACTAAAAAGTAGTGAAGAGAGGTATTAAACAGATGATACAAATATAAACTATAGAAATAAGTATTCCTACAAACAGTTCATTCCTGCAGCTTAACTGAACTGAAGTATGACACGTGAAAAATTGTCATGTATGTTAGGACAGATGCTCCAATATTCTACATCCTTTTTCCCATTAAGCAACCCATTTTATTGAGATTGAACAGTGTTCTATGATTCTCTATATACTGTATAGTTTCCCTTTTCTTACATTTTTTATTGGTTTTGTGTGTGTGTGTGTGTGTGTGTGTGTGTGTGTGTGTGTGTGTGTGCACTCATACCAAATAAATGCATAGATGTCTAAAGAAACCCATGGATGAATGTTCTTCTCTTCCACCATGGGGATCCCTAGAACAGAACTCAACTCCTCACCCTTGGCAGCAAGCATATTTATCCACTTAATCATCTCTCTAGCTCTTTGCATTATTCTCTCTCACTCAACAAATTATTCTTTGGTTGTGAAATTCTGCCACACAGTCAAAGAAATAATAAAAGTCCTCATTTATTTCTTTATTTTATACCTAATTCTTTCCAGGACTTTAAGAGCTTTGCACAATGTTTACTCATGTTGGCCTTGGTATTTTTCCATTAGAATACGTGAAAAATTGTAGAATTCAAGACACTGACAGAATATTGTCACATCAAGAATATTTTGCATCTTTAAAATCAAATCTTGAAAGACACAAAATGATCAATGAGAAAAAATAGGTGATAGGGAGACAACCATTGCCTTTTTTCTAACAGAATAACAAACTGGAGAGAAAATTGAAAAAGTAAACAACCTCCTGAAAAGCCTGGAAGAAACACAATGCTAGTTATCTCTGGTAGCAACCAATTGGTAGGTCACCAGGATTTTAAGAATGGCCTGAACAACATGACAAGACCCTATCTGTCAAAAACTTGAGGAAAGACTGTCCTCCAATACTGTCTATTTCTATTTTTCCCCTTATCTAGTGATTGATAAGTCAAAATTCAATGATGAGAGAAAATACTTTCTATATAAAGAAAAAAAGTAGAATCCCTTTGAAAACAGAGTAACCAAGTACATTTATTAGAGTTTTTTTTTTCTTAATGCACATATTAATTAAGAGCTTTAACCAGCATAGAACAAACTTGCTTTTTCTTTGATGAGTGGTCATGTCTAACAAAAAAAATACACCTACCATCAGTTCTTTGTTCCTAATGGGAACCCACAGCAGTTAATACTTTCACCAAAGCCTTAAACAGAATATGCTCTAATTTAATAAATTAAATACATTCTGTAACAAAATTTAATTAGGAGAAAAGCAATTGAATTTTCTATCAACTATTTCAGTCAATGTACACTAGTCAAATCCAGTTGATATTATAATAATGATTTCTAATAATTATAAATTATTTCTAAAAGAGAATGAGAGATATATAAATATTATTGCACAAAAATTGTCTTTTACACAGCAAAGGCAGCCAAAAAATAGTAGTAGTAGAAGTAATTTCTTAGTTTGTCTCTAAAGTGAAGAACAAGAGAAGATGAAACTACCTCAAAGAACATTGGCTTGAATGTTGAACCAACCATACATTGAATCAACTAACTTTCTATGTGTACCAAGCCACACAGCTCACAATGATAGTAGCAGCCCTGATCTCTCAATATCACTTTGGAAGTCACACCAATTGATTAATTATTCATGATGGTTCCCTATTTGATGTGAAATACGCTGAACAATATCTAGTCCAACTGTAAGGAATTGTGACTGATAAAGTGATCCATGTAAATGTAATAATAATTAGACATGCAATCATTAAAGCATGAGGCTTTAACTAAACCACCAATCCTTAACTGACTACCGTTAAAGGGATAAGTCGCACTGTATAAACCAGAATAGATTAAAAATCGGTTCAGCCTAAATAGCAATCTAGGATGTTTTACAGCAAAAGCTGCCCACATACTTGTGGCTAATAATGAAGCAATCTCATTCTTTTAGAAAACTGAGTATGCTGTTTACTCCCTGCCTCTAGTAACTCAACACCACGACTCTTAGCTTAGTAAGTTTGTGCTGTGACCTCAGAGAAGAGAAATAGTCTGCTGAAAAGTGGAAAACTAGAATGCATGAAAGTATTTGGAATATAACTCCCTTGGTATTCCATTTGGCAGTTATGTATGTGAGTCTCAACCAACAAAGCATTCTCCTGTGAGGCCTGAATGATTTTAATGAGAGCTTCCCTTACTCTCTTAAAATTTTATAGCAACTCATATACAGGTATGTCTAAATTTGAACATGGTTACATCCTCAAAAACTTGTTGCAATTTGGAATTGTTTTAAATAGAAACCATATTAAGGCACCAAAGTACTAACTTGATAGTAAGCAACTATGTACACTGTAAAATATTGATTATTTACCTTTATATAGCTGATAGAGTTCAGCTGACAACTTCTGGCCACATATTACTACTCTATGAAAAATTCACCAGCTTTTAAAAATTTGATAGCATTTTTATCTCTTTTGTGTATTGTATTTAGAATGTGAAACTATTTAGTAACCTTCTATAGGTAGCAAATTACTTTAAACACCTTAATACTATTAGTGTAAAGTTGTGAATAATTAAACAAAATTTAAAGTATATACTGCAAGATGTAGCAGAGCTTGTCAGATGGTATCTCCTATGCATCTATGCGGTGAAGCATACAGGCTTTATCCTTCCACACAGGATTTGACAGGCTGAATTTGGCATTTCACATTTTAGGGAACACTATGTTTAACACCTCATTGCTAAATTACCTATGAAAAGGTGATGCTGAGAAAACCTCAGTACATTCTTCTCATTATTTATTTACAACCAAAGAAGATAATTAGAAAATACTTTTGAAAATAGGCATCTGTTATTATGCAACAGAAATCTCTCTCTCATACTATCTCACTGAAAAGTTATCTAAACCACAATGGATAACTGAGAATCATAATCATACAACATATTTCTATATAAACAATTAATGAGTAAATTCCAAACAAATGCAAAGTAGCAGCCCTTGACACCACTGTGGTTTTTATTTCAGGTGAGGTGAATACTGCAGCCCACACTGGACAGTTGACTGACAGATGCCCTTTTTTTAATGAATAGGAAAGTCTGACTTTCCTTCCCATGCCAAAACAGTACCCCAAACACACATAAGTCCCATCCTTTACACTGAAATTGAATTATATAAAAATAATTGACTGTGAGAAAAATTTAAAAGCATTTTCTGAACAGATGAATTCATGGCTTGTAACTCAGTTTGCTTTATTCATTGGCTCAGGCACTCCTTCCTACTTCCTAGACAAAAAGAAAAGCTACTCAAATTATTCTCAGTTAATAAGGTTTCCTACAAATTTTGACTGCCTCAGGCTCTGAAAGAAATAATGAGAACAGTGAAAAAAAAAAAAAAAAAAAGGGCAGCCTTAAATTACCAGACATGGACACACACTTCCCATTCGAATTCCAACACTTAAAAAAAATCCCCAGAAGCATTTGGGTGTGTACATTTTTTTGATACTCTAAAACCTGACAATTTGTGAAGGGTACTTCTCAGAGTATTTTAATTGCAAAACAGGCTAAAATCCAATAAAAAGGCACAGGAATACGACAGACTTCAGCAGAAAGTAACTGTTGTCATTTCTATAAATGATTGTAGTTTTCTGAATCACTAGACTTTCTCAGAATCTAGACTATGATTTACAGACACAGGCTTGGGGGTAAGAACAATTCTAAGGAAATTCCCTGGGGCCTAAGACAATGGCTCCACATGTTTGCTGCCAAACCAGACTACCTAGTTCAATATCCTAGAGCTACATAGTGAAAGAGGAGTGCTTACTTCTACAAGTTGACTTCTGACATCCATATACAATATACATGTCAAGGTACAAAATTCAGGTGCATTGTTCAAATTTGCTCAACAAATAATGAATAAATGTAATTTTTTTTTTATTCTTAAGACTATCCCTGGTCCAATGTTTCATCTTTAATAATTGAACCAATTTTAAGATGTATTTATTTTCACTATATTTTGTGAATATATGCATTTCTTTATGCCTTTGTCATCTGTGTGTGGCTACATATGGAAGCAAAAAGAATGTACCTGATCTCCAGGATCTGGGGTAAGTTTGTTGTGAGCCATAGACATGAGTCTTGAAATTAAAGTCAAAGTCTCCGTAGAGCAGCAAGCTCTTTTAGTTATTGAGCCATATCTCTATCCTCTAAAGAAATTTAATAAAATATTTTAAATAAATTATGTAATAGTTGATGATGTATAAAAGAAATAAAAATTTACCATCAACAATAAAGTTCTTCTTTATATAATATGAACAAAGAACAAATACATTCTGGTTGTGTAAATTTTCTATATCAATTTTTAAAAGATATGACTTATTCTAATATGCCAGCAACCAAAGAAAATGACAAGTATCTTTTAAGACTTTAAAGGATTATTTTTGGTTAATGATTGTTTTATTTAAAGAAGGCTTAATTATCTTATAGTAAAATTATATGACTAAAATTTGTATTGGCATTATAAGTGTTTTATAGAGGTATATAGATAGAGATACATAAATATGCAGATGACAGATTAGAAAGATGATAGTTGGATAGAAAGATGGATGGATGAATATATAAATGATAGATAGATGATAGATATGTAGATTAGATATGTAGATAGATAATAGACAGGAAAGAGAGAAAAAACTGCTGTTGGGGTTTTATGCATGATATAACTAAGGAGACTCTTTATGTCAGCTTTCTCTATGAATTGTTCATTAATGAGAAACATGTCAAAAATGGAGTACCAACTTGGCCTTTATATATGTGGTAAACTATAAGGAAGGATGTCAGAACATGCAAGGGAAAGGTGTGTACTGGTTGGAAACTTCATTGGAGGTAAATGGCAGGTGACTGTAGCAAAGAAACAATAGAGAAATTTCTCAGCTGTTGCTCTTTTCTCAAAAAAAAAAGTGCTTGAGAAAGCTAAACACTGTCACTTCACTAACCTGTTTATTCTTTGCACAAATGCACACAGATACAAAAGAGATACAGAGATATCAAAATTTCTCATAGTTATTATGTACACAATACAGTTGAACACACATTTTATTGCAGATAAGTTGAATTACCTTTTCCATTCACTATACTGAAGAAAATAAATGGTTTGAAAAGACAATTGTTCTGAACATCAAATACGGAAGCCATTTCCTAAAATGTGTAAGAATACAAATAAAACATTACCCACTTTGATTTTGACTCAAACAAAAAGGTATTATGAAATGTTTAAGGCATTTAAGGAGGTCACACTTGTGTGCCTGGAATAGGGCTGATAAGAGCAAAAGTAGTTAAAGGAAGCAAAATATGCTTTTGTCACACTTGGGCTAGGGTCACATCAGTAACTTAGTCTTCTGAGAAATGGCACCAGTTGGGAGCCAGAAGAAAACTGTGGCTAAGCAGTATGGCTTTACTGAGTTTTGACTTGATTCTTTTGAAAAGTTGCATAATTGTGTTATCATTGATGATACCATGATGATGTCATTGCCATGAGATCTATCTTTCACAGACTGTGCACCTAATAAAGTAGAGGAAAGCTTGGATACAAGAGATGATAGATATTCAATTCTCTCATGCAAAATAGCATAGTGTTCATGTGTATCATACACACTCCCTTGTACTTTATATCATCTCCATATTGTTTTGTAATTTTTGGCACAACTTAAATGTTATATAGTTGTTGTTAAACATACTGTTTAGGGAATAATAAGACAAAATTTATCCATATATTAATATACATAAACATATTTTATTTAAAAATTTGTTATTCACTAATTTTAATTCACATGTTTGTATATATACCTGTGTGAGTTTATGTACACAAGTGCTCTTGGAGGCCAAAAGAGCATGTTGGGTGGCATCTTCATCTCTCTCCAAATGTTCCTCTTATATCTTACCTAAACAGTAAATCAACAAGCTCCAGAAATCTCATCTACATCTTCAGTGCTGACATTACCAGCCATTTGCAGAGAACCCAATTCATGTTCTGTGAGTTCTAGGACCTGAACTCTGGTTCTTGTGACTGCTGAGTAAATGTTCTTAACTACTGTGCTGAGCCCCACAAACTAGTTTTTAAAAATTCTTTTGATAAAACACTTGCCACAGAGGAGAACACCTTCTTTTCACTCAAATATTTATGAAAAAATCTACACATATATTCCTTTGTTGCATTTGATTATGTCCATCAATCAACTTGCTAGAAACCATAAAAGTAGCAAATGGAAAAATTTGTCTCTGACTATGCACATAGTGTGCTTATTCTTTCAACCAAGACTGGATTACTATTGAGTTTCTCCACATGTCCAGTGCAACTTAGAAATTCTTTTTCAGCATGTTCTATGAAGAATGGAAATGCTTTTTTTGCCAGAATCTTTTCAAACTGAAGCAGTCATAGCTCCCTATTTGTCTAGTTAGCCAAAGGAGTCCTCAAATTCATCATTGGAATAAAAAATGAAAATGCATATGTCTCATACCCTGGCTTTCAAGGTGACATGATAATGCATGTAAAACACTGAGCACAGTGCCTAACATGAGGAGTTAGATAAATGCTGGACTCTGATTTGTCATCGCCATCTTAATTTTGTGGTCTACATTTAAGCTGGACACCCAGAATACATACTCAGAACATGCTGCTGTAATACAAGCCAGAGGCATTTCAGTAAAGGCAGTGATTCAAAGAGTTTATTTTCAGGGACCCAAATTGTAAAGCCATTGGAAGGGTTGCTAAATAGTTTCCTGTTTGTCTTTATTTTAGAATCAGAGAAATAATAAAATTATTATTTTCACCAAAAAAAAAAAGATTCTTTTGACCTAAGGTTGGGCAACTCAGAGATCACAAAATTGATTGACTGATTTCTGTAAGAAATACACAATGTATTCTAGATCTTTATAGAGTAATATTAGAGTAGACTAGTAGAACTGATATCATTTTAACACCTGTCCATCATCTACTTATTTGATTCTCTGTCGTGTGCTTCCTTTCTCCTAAAATAATCATTATGTAGACAGAAATGCTTCTCTCATTTTATTTATTGCTGATTCCTGGGGTCTGATATTACAGAGTAGGTGTTATATTATTTGCGATGATTGAAGGACATAAGTCAGCAGTGGGCAATTAGGTCAACATGATTATTAAACAATCTCTTCTCATCACAAGCTCAGGCCTTTTTAAATAATTATATAAAAATCGGTTGTATAGGAGATATTTGAGGAAAAATAAAGACTATTCATTTCTGTCTCCAGATAGTCTAGGAAAGGTAATTGAGTCCTTCAGTATTTGCATTTCTATATTATGTGCTTTAAATACCCCAAGTAATATAAGAAAATTATATCCCTTAGAGAGCTTCACTAATATTTTCTAATATCCTAGTTATCTCACATTGCAATATAAGAATATGTTATGAATATATAATTTATCTTTTCCATGAAAATAATAGGTTTTATATATTCTAACTCTACTGGTTACTTCTTTTAGTAAATTATTTAATTCTTTTTTATTTGGTTTATTGGACCTCAAAGGCAATTTTAAACTTTTGACATTAAAATATTAATATAATTTGTATTTGCAAAGTTAGCAAGCATAGCTACTATCAGTTAGGGCATATTTCTACCTATGCGCTAAGTAACAATTCTCTTATAAGATTATCTCTTATCTTGAATGAGAAGCTTGATGCTGGAATAGAGAGTGAGTTTATTTTTATCATAGAAGAGTAAAAGAAAACCAAACTTTATACATGTTCTCACAGATGGTATATATAAAGCTAAAACTCAAATTTTGATCAGAGTAATCCCACATATGTGTCTAACACTTTGCTTTCCTTACTTTTCTTAATTGTATTATATTTGTAATTTTTTTAACTCTGGTTTTTATTCCTCTTTAATTCAAATTTTGCTACATATATCTTGTTTTAGCTGGTTCTGCTCTTCTGCACTGTAATATGTGGAAAAACAAATGTGTACCAAATACTAAAACAACATTATTAACCTGTGATCTTAATGAGGAATAACCAGGTAATAAAACTATAATACTTGTATATCATGTCTTCTTTGTCTCTGTTATATATATTTATTGCCATATAATATATATTATAATATATATATCCAACAGAGAACAAAAGAATATGTAGCACTAAGTATTCATTAAATGACATTGTTTAAAAATAGTCTTATTTAAAGGTAATACAAGTTTCTAAGATTCTAGTCAAAGAAAATGAATGTCATTAAAAAACGAGACCAATAAAGAACAAAGTGCAATGACCAGACACATCTTAAAATGCTATGTGTTGGGGGAGGTAGAGACTGAAAGTCACATCTGACATACAGGATTGCCATGGGTTCACCAACAACAGAAGCTCAGAGGGAACAGATTCTTTCTAAATGCAAGCATAAGGGTGCACAGAACTCTGCCTATACCTAACTTGCTATATACAGAATTGAATAAGTTAGTGTCTGTTGTTTTTAGCTATGCAGCTTACAGTTCTTTGCTATGTCAGTCCTAGGAAACCAATACTATGAAATTGCAGCTGGAAGGAAGCTGCATGAAGAAGTCCAGCTAAATTCATTTTGATAGTCATTAGAAAAGCTAGAAGCATGGCCCACATATAATGGTTAACATTTCTGCAGATGCTTACATATATTGTATGATACAAAAGATTTAAAATTGAGAAAGAGAGGACATCTGGAGTTTGGAGTAGATAGCTACCTCATTAAGCTATGTCAATGGAGAGAAGCTGAGTGGCTCTGGTATCAGCTATTTAGATTGGGCAGAAGTAACAGCACAGTCTTGCTCATCAATATCATGTTGCCTTATTACAGCAGATAACTATCTGCAGCTTAAAGGAAGTTTTTAAAATTGTCCAATGAAATAACAACTGCATGAGGTGGTAGAATTAATCCCCGCAATTTATCATCTTAAAAATTTGTCAATGTGCATCGTTTTCTACAACAGGCTGAGAATCCCACCACCTATAGTGTTTTTTTTAGACTTAAACTTTAACCAATTTTCTTCCTACCACAGCATTCAATATACAACAATATCCTGCTAAATGTCCTACAAATCACATACATAAGTGCAGAATTCAAGAGAATCTGAAAAATAACCAGAAACCTCTAAACATTAAATAGTCTCAGCCACGAGTCTACTTCACAGAACTGCTTAAATGCAAGAAGCAAAAAAAAAGAAAAAAGCAATGAAGACATGTCGTACTTTTTAAAGCCATGAGCATGCCAGGGGAGCAAATGATCATCAGGTTATATAACCGCCCCCAAAAGGAACCTTATTTTGAAAACGTATACTTAACTTTCAAATACTTCATTAGTATTTCTTTATTTTTTAAAAAATGTGTTTATTTCTGTTTTCTTATTTGATTTTGTTCTCAATCTCATTCCAATTTTTTATTATGAATAAAGTCATATTTATTTATCCATGTATTTCCTGATTAAAACTCCCTTCCTCTCCTGCCCCTCCCAGTCACTCTCTCTTTTCCCCATTTCTTTATCTCCTCCACAGCAAGGGCAGGAAGTCCCAAGGTCCCAAAGTGGCTTAGTTCAGCATCCACTGCAGGCAGATCGTCTTTCTTCATCCCATCATCAAGACTAGATTAGGTGTTCCTCTGGAGGGAATGGGCTCCAAGGTGCTTCAGATGCCAAGCGGTTCAGTGCTTGTGGTTTGCACCTTGGAAATGCTTTGCTTTTTGTTTAAAGTCCTCTAATGAGTGAGTGTATCCACTGCTTATCTTTCTTGGTTTGTGATACCTCCCTCAGGAATATATTCTCCAAATCCATCCATGTGCCTGCAAATTTTAGGATATAATTTTTTCTTACTGCTGAGTAGTACTCCACTGTGTAGATGTACCACAGTTTGTTGATAAATTCTTCAGTTGATGGGCATCTAGGTTGTTTCCAGGTTCTTACTATTACGAATAATACTGCTATGAACATAGTTGAGTTAATGTCTTTGGAGTGTGAATGCACATCTCTAGAGTATATGTAACTAGTGGTTCCCTGGCAGAATTTTATGGGTCACTTATGTATACAATCATATCATCTGCAAATAGAGATAGTTTCACTTCTTCTTTTCCAATTTGTATCCCCTAAATTTCCTTTTGTTCTCTTATTGCTTTGACTAAAACTTGGAGAACTATATTGAATAGATAAGGGGAGAGAGGACATCCTTGTCTAGTTCTTGATTTTAGTGGGATTGCTTTGAGTTTATCTCTATTCAGTTTGAAGTTGGATGTTGGCTTCTTGTTAATCACCTTTATTATATTTAGATATTTTCCCAGTATTTCTGATTTCCATGGCATTTATCATAAAGAAATTTTTGGATTTTGTCAAATGCTTTTTCAGCATCTAAGGATATGATCATGTGATTTTTCTCCTTCAGTTGGTTTATATGATAGATGACGTTTATGACTTTTCATATGTTGAACCATCCCTTCATTTCTTGGATGAAGTCTACTTGATTGTAGTGGCTGATATTTTTTATATGTTGTTGTGTCCAATTTGCCACAATTTTGTTGAGAATTTTAGCATCAATGATCTTGAGGGAAATTGATCTGTCATTTTCCTTCTTTGTTGCATTTTTGAGTGCCTTGGGTATTAGGGTAATTGTGGCCTCATTAAAAGAGTTTGGCAATATTCTTTCACTTTCAACTGTGTGAAACAGTTTGCACAGTATTGGTAGTAATTCTTCTTTGAATGTCTGGTAGAATTCTGCACTGAAACCATCTGAACTGGGTTCTTTTTCTTGGGAGGCTTTTAGGACAGCTTCAATTTCCTTTAGGGTTATAGGTCTGTTTAGGTGTTTAATCTGATCTTGATTTAATTTTAGTAAATAGTACCTGTCTAAAAAGCTCTCCATTTCTTCTAGGTTTTCCATTTTTGTGGAGTATAGTATTACAAAGTAATGCTATAATCAAGTAATTTTATAGTATTTAATTTAATACTATAATATTACTTGATAATTCTCTAAATTACCTGGGGGTCTTTAGTTATGTCGCTCCTTTCATTTCTGATATTGTTGGTTTGTATATTCTCTCTCTGCTTTTTGATTAATTTGGATAAGGGCTAATCTACCTTGTTGACTTTCTCAAAGAACCAACTCTTTGATTCATTAATTCCTTGTATTGTTCTTTTTGTTTCAATTGTATTGATTTCAGCTTTAAGTTTGATTATTTCCTGCTGTCTACTCCTTCTAGGTAAGTTTGCTTCTAATTTTTCTAAGGTTTTCAGCTGTGCTGTTAGTTCTCTATTGGGAAATTTCTCTAGGTGTTTCATATAGGCATCTAGTGCTATGAATTTTCCTCTTAAGAATGCTTTCATTGTGTCCCATAAGTTTGTATATGTTTTGCAGTCATTTTCCTTCAATTCTAGGAATACTTTGATTTCTTTCTTAATTTCTTCCTTGACCGAGAAGTGATTCAGTTCAGTGATGTTTAGTTTCCATGTGTTGGTAGGCTTTCTGTTGATGTTGTTGAACTCTAACTTTAGCCTCTGGTCATCTGATATGATACAAGGGATTATTTCCATTTTTGTATCTATTGATATTTGCTTCATGACCAATTATGTGGTCAGTTTTAGAAAACATTTCATGTGGTGCTGAGAAATATTTATATTTCTTTGAGTTTGGGTGGCAGCTTCTGTAAATATCTATTAAATCCATTTGCAACATAGCCACTGTTAGACTTCTTATTTCTCTGTTGAGTCTCTGTGTGCTTGACCTAACCAAGGGTGAAAGTGGGGTGTTGAAGTTTCCTGCTATTCAGGTGTGAGAATTGATGTGGGATTTGAGCTTTAGTAGTGTTTCTTTTACATAGATAGGTGTCCTTATATAAGGGGAATAAATATTCAAGATTTAAATGTCATCTAGACCAATATTTCCTGAAAGGAATAAGTAATGTCCATCCTAGTCTCTTTTAATTGATATTAGTTTGAAGTCTACTTTGTTAGATATCAGGATGGCAACACCAGTTTTTTTTCTTCGGTCAATTTGATGGAAAATCTTTTCCCAACCCTTTACTCTGAGCCTGTGTCTATCTTTAACATTGAGGTGTGTTTCTTGTATACAGTAGAAGGATGGCTTCTGTTTTTGTATCCATCGTGTTAGTATGTATCTTTTTATAGGTGAATTGAGTCCATTGATATTAAGGAATTTTAGTGACCACTGATTGATATTTCCTGCTATTTTGGGTGGTAGCTTGTATGTATTTCCTTTCTCTGGGCTTTTATTCTATGTGATTACTGACTGTTTGTAGTTACATGGGTGTACCTAGGATCCTCAGTTTGGTGTTTTCCCTCTAATGCTTTCTGAGGGACTATCTTATCTTTGGTTAGAAAAATTGACCTTTTAACAGTGTCTTAAATAGTTCTCATATCTATCTAAATTCTGTATTTCTAAAAAAATTATATCATGTTAGCTCTCATAGCATCATACTAAATGTTAATTTTCTATCTATAAAACATGTTTATAAATATTTAATTAGAATTTTTAAAGGTTCAGTATATTAAAATTATATTTATATATTGAACACAACTGAGAATTCAATTTTTCTTATTTAGATCAGAATCTAATTAAGTACAATTGAATCTGTTAAATGTGAATTATAGCTGCTGAAAGCATAGCTATTGTGTGTATTGAGAAAGACCAACTGTTCTGTGAATTTTGTAGATAGAAATTAATGGGCTTCTTCAAGTTCTAGAGAAAACCTTCCGTGTGGTAACAGCTAAAGAGCAAGGTAAAGCTAATACAACTTTGTTCTTAATTAGTTACTCAGCCTGTGTTCAATTTGTAGAATCAATTTGTAGCAATGGTCTTGTTTCACTGAATTAAATAGAATTCTTTTCATTGATAGAGTTTGGATAATTGCTCAAAGGACCTATGTGGAGATCAGGGTGTTAAGTTCTTATCTATATTTACATCATTTCCTCTCATAATACACTGACATGAACTAACACAAGCCACGAAGAACACAGAAGAGATTAAAAAATAATAATTTACATGCTCGTGTATATTAGGAAGTTTAGCTTCTCTGACAAATATTTCAAACTTTCCTAGCATATAATACTTGATCATCAGTACAGATATCTGTAGTTTAGAGACACACACCCTATTCCTTTTTCTCATTTGATTCTCTTCAGAGCTTCATTTTCATGCAAATGGAATCAAAAGATGAGATTAGTCTGTTTCTTTTTGGCTATTTATATTTACTTACAGTATTTTCTTATTATTTTTAAAGTTGTTTTTCTATATGGAGTAGTATTTTTACTACTCACACATACACATGATTAAATCTTGGTCAGGTTTGCCCAACCCTCCACTACCCTCCCTGGACATCTTCATTCTTGCTGGTCCTAACCTCCACTTTAAGATTTTATGCTACAAATGTGTTTAAATCTAGATTCTATATGTAAGAGAGTCCATTTTCATATTAAAACATGGGACTATCACTGAGATGAGGGAAGAAAATATGAGAAAAATAGTACTGTTTGTGAATAGGCAGGATACAGTGTAGATTTATATACATATGTTAACAACCTCTGTGAGAAAACAGTTATTACTCTGTTGTTTCTGATAAGAAACTATTTATAAGTAATTAACAAAGATAGTCAGCTAATATCTGGAAAAACAAAAAAATATAGGGTGTTGTTGTATATCTTCAAGGTATCTCTTGTGGAAACACCATTATGTTTTTATCTACAAATCATTAACTAAAAAAAATTCTATAAACCACTAATTTCTTTTATAACAGTAAACCAACTATTATTATTATTGTTGTTGTGATAAATTGTTATAGACTTCCTGGAAAGGAAGTTTTTACACATATTGGTTTAAAAGTTCTTGTGAAACTATTGAAAGCCATCTGAAAATAATATTGTGAATAGTTTATTGGGAATTTGCTGTGGCATGAGCAAAAGCACCATTATTAATACGTTGCTAGGAGTGCCAAGGCAGCAAGGCAAGTCAGGAGATATCTTAATGCAAAAGTTAAGATTTTGAGGAAGATTGTAATTGGAAGTTGCAAACCTTGGGAAACTGTAGAAAAGTCAAAATTGGGCTTAATATGTATTTGGCTTAGGAGCATGTTTGATTATGCTATTGTTGGTCTTAGAGTAGAAGTTGAAATACACAGCAGAGGGGTTGGTAGCTCCATCCCAAATTCTGTTTTGGAAAGTAATGGTTTGGCATTCTAGATTATTAGCTAAAGAATCTACAGATCAGTGATCTGTTGTCACACATGCCCTGGTCATTATTTGCCTATATGTTCAACCTTCCAGTGTTAATGAGTTAAATTATTCTTTCTTAAATTTCAAAAGGAGGTCCACGATAGAGTGTGAACGGATCAGGTGACTCTGATGCACATATATTAGCATGTATTTATCATCCCTTTTGTCACTTACTTTATTCTGTCTTCTTGTAGACTTGCTAACTTTCTACAAATTTCCAGTTTCTGTCATAGAACTAGCAATCCTCAACTGCTGGCAGAAGTTCATATTTTTCTCTTACTTTTTTATTGTTAATTTTAAATTTTATTTAGTTTTAGTTTTAGCTTTAATTTTGAGAATATACTTTAATTACAGTATTTCTTTCTTCACTTTTCTTCCATATAACAATCCTGAATCTCCTTCAGTTCATGGCTGCATTAGCTGTTGTTAGTGCATATATGTGTATGTATGTATATACATATGTACTCCCAAGTATAACCTGCTTAGTTTGTAAAATGCTACCTTTATGAATGATTTCAAAGCTGACCATTTGGCATTGAGCAACTAGTTGGGGTGCTCCTCCCTGAGGAACAACTGCCTCTCCTGTGCCCGTTTTTCCTAAGTTGCTCATAGTTCTTTGTGTAAGGCTGAGGCCTCATGGGCTTGTCTTTGTCCACTGTGACACTTTCATTGACTTCATCCTTGTTCAGCTCTTGTTTCAGTAGGCACACAGGGAGACTTTGTACAAACAGCTTGTGATATTGCAATGAGACACATTCTTACAGAAAACTCCTCGACCTTCTGCCTCTTATGTTCTGTTATCACACACACATGCTATGACCACAATGTAAAGTATTCTTCAGATTTCACCCAAAGCTCCTTTCTATTTCAAAATTTCAGACTTGTCTTTGATGCCAAAAGTTCACTATCCATACTTTCATAAATTTGTTAGATTTTTTACTAATAGAGGTCAATACTCTGAGATTAAATAATCAATAGACCGCTGTACATTTTATATACACGTGAAATACGATGAATTTTTGGTACTTTCTGCTATTCTGAATGTTAGCTGAAAACACACGCAGACAAACATGTGTTAAAGCATTAAGGTCATGTTAAAGATATTCTCTCTCCATTCATTAATTCATTCTATTCTTTAGTCTAACAGAATATGTGAGGCTATATATTCCAAAATACACAATAAAATTCATTGCACAGAGCATATGTTTCTGATATATTGAAGGACATTGAAATTTGAAAAGGATTTTCTCTAAAATATGAGAAATTTTTCTGATAAGCATCCTGTGTAGGAAGCAGTAATGGCTGAAAAAACATCACCAAGCATTGTACAAATAACAGTTTATTATATTCCCTAAAACTTAACGTATTATTATGGTATGCTTTCCATATAAATGAGCTTTTAAAAGATTAAATTATATAAGATAATTGTTATTCATTCAAATGCTCAAGAATATATCCTTCTGGTTTTCTAATTTCACTGTTCCCCAAATATATGTATGTATATACATACATATATATATATATATATATATATATATAGACAGAGAGAGAGAGAGAGAGAGAGAGAGAGAGAGAGAATATAAATGCCTGTATTTATATTTCAACCATCTTACAATTAAAAGAAACCAGTGTGGTAGTTAACAAACATATTTTGTACAAAGATTTGAATGGATACTTTATGAATTCCCATTCTCCATCCATTTTTGTGGTTCTTGTACACTGCATACCTAAAGCCTTCATTTCCATTGGTTCATTTTGTGGTTTTTCCATTTTCCAGCAGGTCTTACTATGAGAATCACACAATATGTAGGCTTTTCAGAACAGTTTTATAAGTTATCATGGTGTTCTTTCTTATTACTGTATAATATGCCCTGGTAATAAAATGGTGCAATTTAATTAATTATTAATTTATTAAAAAGTATCTTGTCTATTTCTAAATTTTTGAGATAATGAATTAAGCTTCTATAGACATTGATATGCAAGTTCTTGTTTGGGTGACAGTTATTAACCATTTCACTAATCAACCAGTGCTTTTCAATACTGGATCACAAAGTGAAGGAACATGCACCTTGTAAGGAATGACTGAGTTGTTTCCCAAGGTCATTGTACTGGTTTGAATAAAAATGTTCCTCTATAGCCTCATTTCTTTGAATTTCTGGTTCCTGCTTGATGGCACTGAGAAGGATTAAGAGATGTAGCCTTGTGGAGGAGGTGTGTCAGTGGGTGCTAAGGCCATGTCATACCCAGTGTGCTCTCTCTGCCTCAGGCTTTGAACCAAGTATAAGCTCTAAGTTAGTTCTCATGCCATGTCTGCCTATGTGTTGTGTTTCCAGCAATGAAGGTTATAGACTCTAACCCTCTATAACTGTGAGTCCCTAAAATAAATTTATTCTTTTATAGTCATTTGTAGTGTATGACTTTAATCCCAACACTCAGGGAGCAGAAGCAGGTGGATCTCCATGCATTGGAGCCAGCCTGGTCTATTAGATCAAGTTGCAGTGTAACTAGAGATACACAGAGAAACACAATCTCAAAATCCAACAAGACAAGAATAAAACAAAAACCAATATGTATTTTAAAGCCAGGTGTGTCTAATTGGATTTAGGCATGATTTGGGGAGCCTTAGTAGCTCTTGAGAATTAGGACTCTTATGGGGCATGGTCGGAATTAATTGGGATCTGAGACACCAAATTGCTAGCCCATGCTTTTAATCCAAGCACTAGGGTGTCACAGGCAGGCAGATCTCTGAGTTTAAGGCCTACCTGGACAATAAAAAGTTCCAGAACATTCAGAGCTACCTAGACAAACAATGTCTCAAAAATAACAAGAAGAACCTATAAGGAAAAAAATCTTTCTTTTATGAGCTGCTTTGGCTGTTGTGTTTTTCACAGCAAAAGAGGAGTAACAAAGGCAGTCATGGAATCAGTTTTTCTTCTCATAGCCAGTAAATGAGATTCATTTTTTAAATTATTTTAATGTTTTTTAATGTTTTATTTATTTTTTAATAATGTCTCTTTTTTTATTCATGTATCCCCTTGTTCAAACTTCCTTCCCCTTCCCTCCCCTCCCAGTCATTCTCTCTTTTCCCCATCTCCTTATCTCTTCCTCAGCAAGGGCAGGAAGTCCTAAGTTCCCAAGGTGGCTTAGTTCAGGATCCACTTCAGGCAAGTCCGATTTCCTCATCCTAATATCAAGACTGGCTCAGGTATTCCTCTGGAAGGAATGGGCTCCAAGGTTCCAATCCAAGGTGCTTCAATCCCAGGCTGTTCAGTGGTTGTGGTTTGCAGCTTGGGAATGCTTTGCTTTTTATTTAAAGTCCATTAATGAGTGAATACATCCCCTGCTTATTCTTCTGGGCTTGTGATATCTCGCTCAGGAGGATAGTCTCTAACGCCATCCATTTGCCTGCAAATTTTAGGATATCAGTTTTTCTTACTGCTGAGTAGTATTCCATTGTGTAGATGTACCACAGTTTGTTAATCCATTCTTCAGTTGACATGTACACAATGGAGTAAATAAGATTTTTTTTTCCCCATGGTTTCACCTGAACTTGTCATTGCAACTATTTTAAAATGCTGTTTGTAGTTCCCTTATTATATTATGTGTGATGTCACATTCTTGTGTACCCACTCTTTTAATGTTTAATAGCTTTTATTTTTAATGACTACAATAAAACATAAAATGATAAATTTTCAAACTATAGATTTGTTTTTCCGAATTACCTTTCTTTCTTAAAAAAACAAAAACAAAAACAAAAACAAAAAAAAAACCCTTCATTTCTATTCCGGTCCTTCCTTTACGTTTCAAATCTTCCTTTGTTTCCTTTTCTTCCTCCCATATCCATGGACTCTTAAATATTATTGGTATGTATTACACACACACATGCACACACAACCTCACATGCACACATATTTATACATATATATGTGCATGTATATGAAACCTAAAAGTCCATTTAACTTTGCTCATATTACTTTATACAGATAGGTGTCCGGGGTTGACCACCAAGGATTGAACAATCTATGTGGAAGCCTTTTCCAAAAGAAAATTGATTCATCAGCCATTGATCATCTGTAGCTCTTTACCTAGTGGGTAGGACATTGCATAATTTCCCCTGTCCATGTTGCCTATTTGCCATTTGTCTACCTTTTTGACAACACACACTTATCATGAATATTTACTATTTACATACCACTACATTATCTCCTGAGACTATTTCTCTTTCTTAGGGAGGGAAAATGTGTATTTAACAGTAGATATTTTTAAAAAATATTAAAGACATCCACTTTCTGTGGACAGCAATAGTTCAGCCAACAAAAGAACTCTTTTCAGTAAGTGTAAATGCCATGGAACTACTATTCTTAATTTTAATTCAATAGGTGTAGGTATGAGTGAAATTACTAAAATTTTCACTTTTAACCATGTTTCTACACTGAGAAATCTGCATATTTGGTTTATATTTTTGTGAGAGTTGAGCTACATTCATCTCAACATGTCAATCATATGACAGAATCATTGTAGGCTTAGAATGTTGTCATGAAATTGTACACATATATTTAAGGACATATAAAATGATGTTCACATCAGTAGAAATTATCATATAAAACCTGAGAACAAGTATAGTCTCTTACCACCACACTGAAAGACTATTTTGTGACACACTGAGTAAAAGTGAGTGAACATGTTATTGCTTTAAGAAACAGATTTTCATAACATGGTGCTAAAAAATAGAGTCCAGGAATAAACACTTGAGCACAAACTGCATTGTTCAATAAATGTGCATTTTAAAACTAAGTAAAGCATCTAAAATGGTATAAGTCAGAGCTTAGAAGATACTGGCAATGCTATTTCCTATTTGAGGAGATATTCATGTGCACTTGTTCACTGGGTTATGTGGCGAGCCGCTTTCTGGCCTGCAGAATGACGAGTCACCACATGCACAATTCTTCTTGGATCACACTTTATTGGAGTACAGCTCAGTTGAGGTAGAATGGTGGAAGAAAGACCCCGTGCCTGAAATGCAGCCTGCTTATATAGGGAAGGTGGGATGCGTGTATCTATATGATTGGTCCCCAAAGTAATGCCTCATTAGCATATGGTTGGTGATAGGTCCAAAGTAATGCCTCATTAGCATATAGCTGGTGATAGGTGGTAAGGAGTGCCAAATTAGCATAATCAGGGATCACATTGGATAGGTCACTACTCAGCACCTAATTAGCATCTGGGGAACATGATGCAATGTTCCAGCAAGTTGTGCAAGGGCCAACTGCGCCCTACAGGGTTAAAACTTTTTAGTCTTAACTATTATTTATGTTCCTTTATAGATATACACAACAACAATAACATTTTAAAATGTGTACTGTATTAATATTTTAACCATGTTTACTTTTGATACTATTGATAATGGAAAATTTGTACTTTAAATAAATAAACATGAGATTGAAATTATAATTACAGAGGAGTAATATTCTAAATCTAAATACTTTTTATAATGTCTAGTCTGCTAAAAACTTAAAAGAAAATGCATATACCTATCACATTGTACATAGGTAATATGCTCATGGGGTCTACATATTATTGGATTATTTTCTTCTAATTTTTTACCTGTTATAATATTTAGGGATAACAGGTGACCACTTCCTAAATATAACACCAGTAACACATACACTAAGAACAACAATAAATAAGTGGGACCTCCTGAAACTGAGAAACTTCTTTAAAGCCAAGGATGAAGTCAATAAGACAAAATGATAGCCTACATAATGGTAAAAGATTTATCCAACCCTACAAGTGACAGAAGACTAATCTCTAAAAGAACACAAGAAACTAGAGTCCAAAACCTTGAATAACCCAATCAAAACATGGAGTTCAGAACTAAAAAAGGAATTCTCAGCAGAAGAATTACAAATGGCTGAAAGTCACTTGTAAAAGTGCTCAATATCTTTAGCCATCAGAGAAATGCAAATCAAAACAATCTTGAGATACCACCTTACACCTGTCAGATTGGCTGAAATAAAAGACACAGATGACAGCCTATGCTGAAAAGGATGCTGAGCAAGGGGAACACTACTCCATTGTTGGTGGGAGTGTTGGCTTGTTCAGGCACTCTGGAATGCAGTATAGTGGTTTCTCAGAAAACTGAGAATCCAAATCCTCAAGGATCTAGCAATACTACTATTGGGCCTATAACCTAAAAGTGCGCATTTGCACTCCAAAGGCATTACCTCAATTATGTTCATAGCAGCATTATTCGCAGTAGCAAGAACCTGGAAACAATCTAGATGCTCTTCAACTGAAGAATGAATCAACAAACTGTGATACATCTACACAATAGAGTACTACTCAGCAGTAAGAAAAATGATATCATAAAATTTGCAGGCAAATGGATGGGTTTGGAGAATATCCTCCTGAGCAAGGTATCACAAACCCAGATTTATAAGAAGGGGATGTACTCACACATTAGTGAACTTTAAACAAAAAAGCAAAAAACAAAGCATTCTCAAACTGCAAACCACAACCACTGAACATCTTGGGATCTGAAACTTCTTGGACAGACACCTTGGATCACACCCCCTCCAGAGGAACACCTGACCCCGTCTTGATTTGGGGATGAAGAAAATGGATCTGCAGGGAGTGGAGACTGAACCAAACCACCTTGGAACCTTGGGACCTCCTGCCCTTGCTGGGGAGGAGATAAAGTGATGAGGAGAAGAGACAGTGACTGGAAAGGCTGGGAGGGGGAAAGAAGTTTGAACAAGGGTGTACATGGATAAAAAAATATGACTTTATTCATAATAATAAAAAAACCATTAAAAAGAATAATTTTTTGTTGTTTTCTTTCCTGTAGCCATTTTCTGAATTGTAAATGATTGGCCTTCCTGACTTATTGAAAGATATGAAGCAAAACCAGACCACAAAGTGTTCAAGCAAGTTCATAAACTATGACTATAGGACAGCACAGATGTTTTCAGCCAGGCCAGCACAGATGTCTTAGAGCAGCCCCCAAACTTAGCATTGTTTTTTTTTCCCTTTTAATATTTCAGAAAATAGTTGTTTCAAGATGCTACTTCGGTCACAAGTTGATTATAATCTTAATTTATGAATGACCTCTTTTTTTTAGTTACTTTGACATCTTTGTGTAGTTCCTATCTTTAGTTCCCATAGGCAGCATTCTTGTTTCTCCTAAGCCTAGACAACAGGGCTAAAAGTAAACATTTGATGTGCTGAAGATGTAAAGCAGAAGTTTGGGAGAAACTAGGTCAAGAGGTGGCATCTCAGGCCATCTGGTGATAATTAAAAATTATAGTTAACATAAATGAAATGAGGGTAAAGTTCGATAGCAGTGATGGAGAGAAATAGCTGCCAACATGTTCTTATTAATCTAATAATCATTGATCACAGCCACTTACATAAAAGTACTGCTTGAAAGCTTCAGTAGTGATGAGTTTAGATTTCACTTCAGAATAAGGACACTAAACATCTGGGTCAATTGGTTTCCACATGTAACTAGCACCAAAATCTATAAATATGAAAAATACTTCTCTTGAAACACTTAAATCACAGACCAATCTTTCTAACATCATTGAATATGTAAATTGGTTGTGTAAGTATTGGGCATTTAAAAATGCAGTTACTCACCAAAGTATCTTTCATAAGCTGTTCTTCACAGCTTTTATTATTGTACTCTTCAGTTTATAACCAAACACATCTAAGCATTTGTACATGTACATATACAAAGGGTCATATCTTTTGCTATATATGAATACATTTCATTCTTCAAATTCATATCAATTTGATGTAGGACACATTAAAGAGATCATTAAGTAGATCTTCAAAGGGCTCTTATCATTGCCATTAAATAACATTTTCTTGATATTTAATTATCTGCCCCACTTTTTGGAAACTATAATTATAAAGATGAAGGTGTGTGTTGTGCTGATGCAGTTTATCTTCTGTATATTGTCTTACAATTATCAGTTTTCTCACATATAGTAGGAGAATTAGTTTTCTAAGTCATTTCAATAATGTTTCTTTTTTATCTATAGAAGAATAAAATGCTGTAAAAAAATTAAATGGTATATAAGTTCACACAACTGGCAAATATACACAGCTAATAAAACATGAACCCTTTGGAATACAAAATATTTGTGAAATAAATGAGTAATAAATGAATGAATAAAGTATGTTATGTATAGCTGACATACTGATTATTCTTTTATCACTATGTGACAAATTTGATGTTGCTCAGAGCAGACCAAGACACTAGATTTATCTGAACAATATTCTGCCTTGTTTAGTAAATATGATTCAGTGTAATCTCAAGGCCATAAACACATTGACATATTTTGTATTCTACTTAATGCTTCTAATTGCATGTTTTGCATAAGTTCTGTATTTTTAAAATATTTATGAATATATCAAATCATCTTCAGAAACTCACTGAGAAGAGCCTTGGGCTTAAGCTGAGTGAAGTTCCAAGTGGGGATGAAAGAGCCTATGAGCATTCTGATCCTAGAGACACTTCAGAAGCCACTCGTGACCCAAATACATTAGAAGAAGAGAAGTTTTGGGTTTAGTCTCTGATGAGATTTATATAAAACCAGTTAAACAAATTAGATACTACAGAACACCACATGGTGCATTTTTAGAATGCCTTGTCTAAAGAGTGAGTAGAATAGAAAACATATGAGGTATAATAACCTTCATTTCCAGTATCTATTATTCTATGATCACTGTCACATTTTCTCCAGTAGTTCAAGAAATTTTCTCTTGCTTCCAGGAGCCATTATTTCTCTTGCTTCCAGATGGGAATACTTACAAGTTAATAAGAACTTCTAAGGTAATGCACTGCCCACGTAACTGAGGAAAGGCTTAATGTACACTTTCCTTCAATTTTATCTTTTTTCCCCTGCACTGGAAGGTCTTTCACCAGCAACCCAAAAAGATATGAGAATTACACTACAATACTTATTTGTGAGTCTGAATTTATTAGAAGCAGTTTACAGCTTTGTCCAGTGGAATGACCCAGAAGAGAGATGGTTTGCTTGTGATATACTGTTTTATTATGTGTTATCACTACTATACACCAGTCCAATCTCTTTGCTGACACAAGTTACTCCAGTTTTATAAGATAGCAGTCTTGTAAAAGCAGAGGTCTGATGTAGGGGAGAGGCAAAGGGGCCTTAGAACTTGCATTTATAGCATGCTTTCTTATAGCCAGAGGAAGATAGAAAAATATGCCTGCATTCTACTAAAAAAAATACTTGATTCTTTACTGAAAGATACCTTTTCTATGTTGATTAACTAAAATGACCTATTGAATATTAATCAGAAAAAAGTTTCAATGACTTCACTCCAAAGCAATGTTTGCATTGATATTATATTGTTAAAATAAATATATGTTTCTTTGATTAAAAATAATTTTCATACTAATATTAGCAGACAAAAACTAGGGAGAAAAATCCATTTTGTTGAGCAGAGTCATGTGGGGAGTTTTGAATTGTACAATCTCATGCTATACCAACAGAATTTAATTCTTTTTTTACTAAATACCTTTAAAATAATATCGACTCTTTACTTGAGAGAGAAGGAAGGGAAATGGAGAGGGAGAGAGAGACTCAATGACAGAAACAAATAAGTTGAACTTTTTGAAGAAAGAAAATTGTGATATGAGACACAAGATTAAATTATATGCAAAGTACTTATTAAAATATATAATTGAATAGATTGTATAGTATTAGTCAGTCTAGATGCAAACATCTTACACAGTAATCTGCCCAAGGGAAGTGTTTAGATTCTCACTACAAATAAAATTAAAAGTTTAAGGCATAGCTCAATAACTTGATTTTCTTCATATACTTTAGGCTCCAAAATTCCAGACCCCGTACATATCTAATGATTATGGGAGACAGCCAGACCTGTGTAAGTGTCTTCACTAAACAGAATGCAGTACCTCTCATTATAAAACTACCATATAAATAATGTATCCTATTCAGCTACTCTCTAGAAAATATTAAAACCATATTATATCTCTTTTATGCCTCATCTCTTTAAGTGCAGAATATGCAGGAACCAGAGAAACTCGCTTAATAGCCTCAAAGGAAACAATCCTGGAAATTCAAAAGGTATAATGTATCTGGTTTCTTCAAAGGACAATAAAAATCCTGAAAGGCGTGTTTTAAGTTAAAGAACACTCAAAAGAAATAGCAGCAAAACAGTGTGGGTAGTTTAGTACTGTAAGTCCTAGTGAATGTGGTGAGTAGCATGCACCAGGCCTGGGGTACCAGGACTACCATGTAAAGAATTTAAGTTCAAAAACAAAAATGAGATAGTGATTTGTAGCTGACCAAATCAAGAGACTGGCTATATGATAGAAGGTAGGTAATATTATGGAATTATTCTTAGATATGACTATGATCTTAGCAGTTTTGAACAAGTCTAATTTTATTACTGAAGTAGCAATATGCATTGTATCTTTTTTCTGTTTGATCTATAATAAATGCATTACTAATTGTTAAATCTTGGAATGGGTATTACTAAATACTGATGATAATTACATATTCTCTTTTGAAAATTTTAAACATTTATAGTAATAAAACACATGGGTTTGTTTAGAATATGTAGGAAAGTGAAGTGAATTTTCTTTCTAATCCCAATCAATTATCATGCATTATAAATCTGAAAATTCTTAATCTGTGGAACAATAATGTAGTATAGAAAACACATCACCTTAACACATTTTGACTTTGAAACAGATGATACATGTTAATAGTGACTTTGCTTTAGATAGCCAATGATTGTACCTTGGAAAAGTTTTAGGAAGAAGAAGTAGAAAAAATGAAAGGAAGAAGGAAAGAAAAAAAGAAGAAAGAAAAGAAGGAAGGAAGGAAGTTAAGAAGAGAGGTAGGGAGGTTGGATTTTCAACATGGAGCTTTCCCTCAGGGAGTATGGTTAAATGTAGACATCAGCATCTAAAGGTATAACACTGAAAGCAATGTCTTCTGATTGATGACCTGAGAGGCTTCTCAGTCATACATCAATATTAGGCAATCCATCACATCTCTGCTTGCAATGTATTCCATAGGATGCTATTTTTGATGGCTGTTGCATCAGTCATCACTAGTTATTGCTAGTATTTATTAACTATTTCTTAAATACAACTGAATAGAGAAATTTAATTGGGCATTTACAAACCCTTTCATATACTGTAAGGTACAATGCTATTCCAAATGGTCACAGAAAGAGGATTATATTTTTTTGAAATAGCAAGAGGAAATTCCTCTATGCAAAATTTCAGGATGCTCTGCTAAGTTTTCTTAGCCTATGAATTTCAAATAAAGAAGCTTGAATATCCATCAACATTCAAAATAATGATGATGATGATGATGATGGCATAGACACAGCTTACATGTAAGTGAGTGTATTTTGGGGAAGCATGTTCTCCAGTATAAAAGAAGGTAATACGCATTACTTATTGAGTGAAAACAACTAATAAAGAATGTACTGAGTTGATCTCTGCCATTTACATTAGGAGCAGATGGTTCTCAGGACCTTCCAAGGACCCTGGAAAACATTTCTAAACTGCCCTAGGAGATTTAAGTGGGAAATATTTATGGATGCAGCAATTCCCCATTTAATTAACAGTTGCTTGGTAATTTAACCCTCTTAGCTGCAAGTTTATAACTAAATTAGAATAATTTCTGAAACTCCTAGGAGATTTTCGCTTGAAGAGAAACCTTGACCAGATCTTAACCCAAAGGTGAAGAAAACTCAGAATAGAAGCTTGTAGGGCTGTGACACTGACAAATAAGAATGTGAAAAACAAAAACCTCCATGGAGTGTAGAGAGAAGCCTATAAAGGGGAGAGAGAGTTTGGTTCCTTTTTCCCACTGTATAAAATTCAAGAGAAGAAAATCTAACAAATCATTAATAACAATAAAGTTTCCTTGGTGTAAGATCAGTAAATACAAGGCAGTTGACTGAGCCCATGAAATTTTATTTGAAAGAAAACCAACTCCTCTCACAGTGTTGTCTCTACTTCCTGCTCCAGCGTTGATAGATGTGTTGCATTATTCCTCCACCCTAGGAAAAAGGGCCCCCATCTAATGCCTGTTCTTACAGCATGAGATAGCAGACATGTATAAAAAACCACAATGGTAGCCAATAATTAAGTGAACAAATAGCTTTCAAAGAAAAGGTGCACAGCAGCTGTGGAACTGGTCTCACTACACAATCTGTCTCCAGTGTCTTCAGAAGAAGATCATGTCCTCCTAATGATCACTTTTATTATACTGTCTCAACATTAGCATTCAAAAATCCAAATCCACTGTCTGCTAATGGTATTTCCTACCACCAGGCTTCTGCCTTTTCTTGTCATCTTGCTTATCCTTCGTCTTCACTGTTGGAAGACTTTCTATATTTACTCTTGAAGCCCCAAGCCCAGATTTGACTATCTACAACATAATGGCCACTCTCCCTGGATAAGATGAAATTACATTAAATATGCTTAAATAGTTTATATCCCTGTGAGTGAATCATTTCAGTTATGATCTGGATAGACAACTATGTTGCACTAGTAATGTTACATCTCCACCCTAAAATAATGACCAATAGGTAATGAAGTGTCTTATTCTCTCTTTAATATCTTCAGGCAGATTAACTACTGAGACATATCTAGTAATCTTGGCTGCTTTTATTTCTACTCTTCACATTCAATGCTTGGATTCAAGGTTACAAAAGACTAGTATTTTGATATGATAGAATCTATGGCTATAAACTTCAAATTAGTTGCTGATGAAAGCATATTTTTCCCATCTGTATTTCATTCAGCAAGTAAAAACTGAATTTTTAAATTGAGTTTATTCAAGCTTAAACCAGAGTGAAGCTTGAAAAGCTCACTGCATTTGATTTTGCTTATAAATAGTGCCTTACACATTCCAAATTCAATTATCTCCAGTTCTTCTTACAAAGTCATATTATAAGTGAAACCTGGGCTTATAGACCACTCTTCAAATGGTAAAAGAATAGGTTAGTATATGAGATTTTATTTTTACTTTATCTTGCAAAGTAAAAATTAAATTGGAACTGCACTTCCAAAGATAGACTAGTTCTTTTTCATCCTGAATATTACATTGTTGAAAAAAATGGAGGAGTAGAGTTTTGCTTGATTGCTTCAGAGTTAGTAGTTGTTAAGGACATCAGACATACTAGATCTGGGAGACATTTTTACAGTTGTTGGTCTACTATAGGCAGGAAATGCCTTCATAAATATTTCTGTACCTGGCAAAAGTCTGTAGAGATTCTTTTTAGACATTTGAACTTTCAGTGATACTCAAAGTTATCTCAGCTGACTATTGTAGGCAAACATTTTATTACATCCTGGTTTAAAGACATGATCAGGGATACCTATTACTTATAAAATGCTACCTTTCAAATGTGTCTTTTACATGAAGCAAGTCTTTTACATGAAATAAAGTCTGTAAAAGACCCTGACTGTAATCAATGTTAAATGTGGAAAACCATGATGAGGAACAGAAACAAAAACAGGCATTTACCTCCTAATATGGATAAAGATATAGGGTAATTACCCAGGCATACTGTCACACTCTTATCATCCCAGAACCTGTGTGGTATAGTGGGAGTTGAAAGTCATTCTTGACCATAAAGTAAGACACTGTCTTACTAAAACAAAGCAGAAATAGGAGAACTCATTTATATGCTATCACAACCAAGAAAAGCAGCATACGTAGTTATAGTCAAGAGCACATAAGAAATGATTTCAAAAGTCAAACAGATGTGTTGATTGTCTATGTCTGCCTCACCATTTTCTTTCTCTCATGAGTACTGATCACCTCCAGGCTATCCTTCAAGTCTTTAAGCACTGAAGTAACTGGTAAGTAAAAAAGTCCATGTGTAAAATGCTGGCTCACAAATTTCTTTTTCTATGTGGACAAAGTAATATCTGGATTTGATTCTGTTATCTGTTCCAAGATGTATTTGGAAACAGTCTTCAACTCTGTCTCCTCTCTTTAGATAATGCTGCCTCAATAATCTTCCTTTCCTATGTTTTCTTGTTGACAAGATGGAGACCTCACTCATTGTTAAATTGTACAGTGAACAAATTATGCTTCTACTAATAAATAACTTGGCTGTGGCTAAACACCATGGCTTCATTTTTAATCATGATCAAATCATAAGATAGGCTTTGACCACTGCTAAAAACAGTGGGATACAAAGTCTCTTTAGAAAGGAAAGAAGAAAACACAAATCAAGAAAGAATATTTTTACAAACTGCATGATCAACAAGAAGAGAGAAAAAGTAAAGTTTCAGTTGCTGAGGCAGAAATTTCTTCCTTAGCTTTAGATGATTTCTTAGCTACTGACCTCAAGAACAAAAGCAAAAACTGTTGCAGAGATTTAAACACAGAAAAGAAGTTTTTATGGGTTAGAATCATTCATCAAGAAAGATTCCCAACTATGTGTTTTGGGAAAAAAGAATAAAGTTAGCTATCCCTGGTATGTTTCTCTGTTTATCAGCCTAGGAGAAAGAGTCTGTTGTCTCACAGCCATAATTAAACACAAAAAGAGTTAGCTTCATTTGAGAAATGCTTAAATAGGGTCCAGGTTTAAGGGTGTGGATAGCCTAGAAATTTTTGTGGAAGCTAAATTTCAGAAGCAGTTGTAAAGTAGAAGAAAGTGATGTAAGGCAGATTAAAACTGTCAGCAAAGGTACTCTGAAATTACATAAAGAATGGTGTAAGAAGGATGACTACCTAGACATGTCAGTGATGCAAAAGTATACAAAGAAATATAGAAAGAAATAAATGCTTGCAAGGATTTTTGAAACACAATGAGAAAACTAATATAAATGTGTGTATATATAACCATTTATTTATTTGCTTATTTATTATTAGTACAGTTATTCTATTTTACATTTTGACAAACAGGAACATTTTAAAGAATTTGTAATTTGAAAACAGAAGATCAGTATGAATAAAAATGTGGTTTTCATCCTCTCCAGTGCTGAGACTGCTGCCTCTAAGTCCAACATCCATGCTCATTAGGTTAACTTTAGCACCATCTTCATGAAAGTATTCATCCTTTGTTACAGCATGGTTCTAAAATGCCCACAGTAACTCATATGTTCTCAGTGCATCAGTGCTTAGAGATGAGACTTTGCAGGAAAATGACTGGAAAAAGATGACTTTTCTCCACTTTCACTCCCTGCCTTAGCATGAGCCAAAAGTACTACTAAAGCCTCCTAAATATAAGCCCACAAGAAGCCTTCTTCCTTTTTGGAATTTTTTTTCCAAGTGTTTTCAACACAGTTAAAGAAAGATGACTAGCAGAAGTGTATTTTAATGTATTTTAATGAGGGGGTGAGCAGATTGATAGGGACTCTCAGTCTTTCCTCATTTTTTATGAATTATATCTCATAAAGCAATAGACTCAGACTCACCTTACCTTAAGAAGAAAAGGCAGCAGAACAGATTATGTGGTCTTGAAAAGGAAATGTTCTATGAATGGCCCTAAAAACTTAACAGAATTTCTGCTGTATCTTTCGGCAACCCAGGGAAACAGACCAGTAAATTTCATCTTCCTTTTTTATATAGCAACATTGCCATAGTTCACTGTTAGTTTATAAAAGCAGCTTGTGACAAGATATTGAAGATGGTAGCTAGGAAAGTATATTTGATTTCTGCTTTCTAAATTGTAGCAATCCATGGTTCAGGCTATGGTGAGAAACAGCCTATAAACTGTGCAATATAAATGTTCTATTTTGTAGTCACAGCTTATATATCTAAAATCCTTGAGGACTTTCCAGTTGGTGATATGGAGAAATTACATTATTATTTGTTTAAGTTGTTGTGTGGCAAAATGTATTTCCTCTAAGAAATAGGTATAATTTTGACAGTAAAATGTGCTTTTAGGTTCTAAAACAGAGTTAAGACTTATCTGAAAAGTGGTTTTACTAAAATCTTCCTAAAATGTGACTGGAGAGAAATTCTTAAATACACACCCACCATTACCACCACCATTGAAACACTACTTTAGAAAAAGAGAAAGAAAAGGAAGTATTGATATTTGAATATGGTCGTAGTGGTTGCAGAGCTTGTGAATAGCCTGCCAAGGTGGGGGGGGGAAAGGACGAATGAATGAAGTAGGAGAAAAAGAGCGAAGTTTGTTGAGCTATAAGCTGAAAGAATTAACTATTTCAAGGAGAAAGATTTAATGAAGTCTTTCTCATGATAGACAATTTGATCACCTAGTCTGACAATCATTGATAGGATGACCAAATATTCATGTTGCCTGGGACAGACTGTCCTTGTGTCCAGTGCCTCAGTGTGATAAAAGTTTCCTACATTTGAGAATACATAATATGATTAACCAAGGCATCTCCTACTTTGTACAAACAGATTTATGTGAGACTGTGGCAAAGCATGACACAAGTGATAGTAAATGATAACTGAAGTAGGAACAAGGGACCTGGAGCAGACTTGTGTGAATCAGACTGAAACAAAGCAGAGAACTAATGAGTAATGAAGGCAGAACTTCACCAACAGAGGGCTTGTGCTGTTATTTATTTCTGATTTGGAATAATTAATAACATTTTGAGAAGGAGAAACAGGATCTGGGAAAGAGAGGAAAATTCAGGGATGAAGAGGAAGCCTGTAGGGTGTGAGTGGAGACTGGCTTTCAAATCAGAACAAAATAAGCCAAACAAAAAGGCCAGAATAGTAGAACTCATAGATGCAGGTGGACCAGCGCTGATGTGATGCTGGTCACTTACAAATGCACATTTGTTCTTTTACTTTTCTCTTTATAAAGGTATTAAATGAAGAATATTGTTGACAGCTGGAAATACAACAACAAGTATAAAACCATCAACCAATAAAAGAAAAGTGGAAAAATATAGAAAAATGGACACCAAGCCAAAAAAAAAGCTAATTTTAGATTAATAATCACTTGAATAAAAACTAAGCAAATTTTTATTCTGTGTCAAATTGAAAAATGAAAAAAGTAACAAAAACAACAAATATATTAGGAATTATAATTCTCAAATGACTTGACACTCGGGAATTGTATGAAATATTTTTTAGCCTGTTGCATTTAGATTTAGTGAAGACTAGATCGGGTGCATTCATGGTGGTTTGGACCCTTAATTGACAGATTAAAATGAAAGCACTATTGGTAAAATTTTGACAGTCTTTACAAGAACATGATTAGAATAAAGAGTCACAGAGTTTAAACCATCTAAGAAAAAGAATGAATGGGTAGACTATCATTATTCTTCTTCTAGGGATCATGGAGCTGTTGTAATAAAACAATTGAACTAGTGATTTTAGAAGCATCAGGAGGAAATGGGCACATAACATTGCAATTATTTTAGCTGCTGAATGGCTCTGTGGGAAAAGGCACCAGCTATCAAGCCTGAGGTCCTGAGTTCAAGTCTTGGTTTTCAGAAAATGGTAGGAGAGGAGAATCCTCTGCAAGCTGCCTTTTGACCAACACATAGAAAGGTTTAGGGGAAAGAAAGAGAGAGAAATAAAGATAGGTTATTAAAATTATTAAAGAATAACCTCATATAGGTTTTATATTGCCTAGAGTCTGGAAACTATGTAGAATCAGAGGTGCATGAAAAATAAGTCTTTTGGTCTGCATGAAAATTGTTTATAGGTTTGTAGGTGACAGACTGACATTGAATTGTATCAGATACAATTTAAAGGTGAAAACGATTGGGCAAAATATGAAGACAATCTGAATATCGTAAGGAGGAGTAAGGGAATATCTCTTCCACTTTAAGTACAAATGTATAAGAGATATGAGAAAAGGATATACTGCTTAGTATATGCTAGAGTGGGGTTCTAGATGACATCAGTCAGAGAAATGTCAAGTTTTCATTCAATTATAAGGATACAGAATCATTATGATTATGAGGAATTCATCATATGATGATGTCAGAACAAATGTTGAAAGAATATAAGAAAAAATAGTGAGAATAGGGCTATTGATACTTGAGAAGTACATGTGTTAGGTAGAAGATTAACTGCTTTAAGACAAGTCTATATTATAAACTACTGTCCAGGTTACTAACTACACTATGACAACATCATAAAGAATGAATAGTTGACTCTACTGATGATATCACCATAATCATAATGGATAAAAAGGATCAATTTTATTGAATACCCAAAAGCCATTTCATTAGTTAATTTACCAACCATTCACTGAGTGACAAATAGGTGTTATTCATTATGCTAAGTGCTAAATATAGGGTAAAGGTCAACACATCAAATATGGTCTCTCCCTTTATTGAGTTAAAATACAATAGGCAGAAGGAGATTGAACGTGGGCTGAAGAAGAGAAGTCATGCCCAGTCTACTATGGTTGTGTAAGTTCGGTAGGATGCAAGAATGATGTTAGATTAAAAAAAGAAATAAGACTCATTAGGTCAACAGATTAAGGCAATGATGTATTGACTGATAAAATATATGGTATATTAGAGAAACTTTGTATGGTTTGTCAACAGTAGAGAACGTGTATGAGGGAATTTATTGATTTGTTCTTTATTTTTACCATGTTTTGTTCTGATTTGTCCCTACTCTGACTTTTATATTATGCTTTTGTGTATTAAAATGTATTCAACTTTCTTATTTTTAACATCTTAAATAATTATAGTCGAATTTTTCTATCATTATTTTTGGTTAATGAAATATTGAATGGATAGTTAAAAATAATTTCTTATTGGTTTTGGTTATTTGTTCTTTTACTTTTCTCTTTGTTCCTCATTCCTCCTACTCAGCCAGCCATTCTTCCCTAATACACAACTACAGAAAGGACCTATTATATAAACCCACTACACAAATAGGTCCTTAGATAGACAACACAAATTTCTGGGATGCACTGATGTAACTAGTAAGCTAAAAAAATAAATCTTCCCTGATGAGTTAAAGGGATGTTGGGAAGATACCTCAGAAAATGATGGTGACAAACCATATCTTCCTGTAATGTGAGCTTTGTTTTAAAGTGAGTGGTGTAAAAGGGCACTGGGAGAATTCATAAAGTTTTTCACATGAGATATCAAGATGTGAGTGGTAGTTATTAGTTCATATCTAAGTTACCGGCCTTGACTTTGGTAGCTCCATTCTTTTTCCAATGATGGAAACGCAATATTCTCCATCTCCATATAGCAGCCATCATTACATTCTTCCTTGTTTCTATAGAGTCAAGTAACTAATGCTTTGGAGGCATGTATGTGTAATTTACATATCCAAAAAACAATGGGATTCCTGCATTTCACAATCATAGTCAATAAAATCTAGGTAAAACACCTCAGTGCTTGATTAAACATTGCAATTAATATTTCACTCAAAGAGGCTTTGAAATGTCCTTTCTATCCTTGAGTTCATTAAGGCCCCAGAGAAGTGTCACAGATTCATTATCTTATTTTAGGTTAGACTTTTTATCTATGAATCTCTAAGATGAAAAAATGAGTTTTAATGTCTCGTGAGGTCAGGGTTCTTTTCCCACCTAGGGTTTATGCAAATGACCATCTTCATCAGCTTGACTTTTACCTGCAGTTTGTCTCCTGAATTTGCAAGATTTAAATCACACATACTTTTTTTTCTTATTAAAGGAAAATATTCATACAAACCCTGAAAAATCATAGACAGAATTCTATATTATTAAAAACTCAACATATCTGCAGACATTTACCTGGAACATTGCCACTACTGTGGGTATTTGGGTTTGTTGCTGTTGTTGTTGTTTGTTTTTGTCATAAATAAACAATCATACTTATCTACCATTTTTCTTTTAAGGTAAGTTACAATTTGTATATCCTTCAAATTCCTTCACTCTAGTCCTACCCTTAAGGCTTAGAGAATTGCATACTGAAGTCTTAAAGTTAGGGAAAACTACTCATTTGTACTTTATATAAAATCCTAAACAGTAATTTGAAATATTCGGCAAGTGGAATTACTTTTTATTTTTTTTTATTTAAAACATTGTTTTTGTTGCTGCTGTTGTTTATTTACGTACCAACCATGATTTTCCTTCTCTCTCTTTTTCCATTTACCACTCAGATTCCCCCTTCCTCACAACAACCCATTTACTCCTCAGAGTAAGACCTCCAATGGAGAGTCAACAAAGTCTGGCATATCAATTTCCCAGTCCAGGTGAAAAATAGGGAGGAGGTATTACATAAGCAAAGGGATCAAGATCATGATCAAGACCCACAAAGCCAGCTGACCAAAGCTACTGGGAGCTCATTGACTCTGGACTGATAGCAGGGAAACCTGCATAGGAACAAAGTAAGCCCTCTGAGCGTAGATATCAGTTGTGTTTCTTGGGCAGTTTGTGGGACTTCTGGCAGTGGCACCAAAATGTATCCCTAGTGCATGAACTGGCTTTTTGGAATTACTTTTTAAAAGATACAAAGTTCACTAATTACCATATTTTCAGGTAGAAATGTTTCAAATCATGAGCCAGTTTTTCTATGAGCTCATAATTGTTTTGATAATGTCTGATACACAATTCTAATATAATTTTGAATAACAAAGAAGCACTTGAGTTGCCTTACAGTAGCACTTATCTAGACATTTTTATGGGTTTGAAATTTAAATAACTCCATAATTCATGTGCAAGTCAGTTCTGAGTTCTATGGCATATCCTCGGTTTAGGCTGTGTTGTTCTGAGGAACTTGGCTACCTCATTTATCTCATTATCTTACTCCTTTATAAATACTTAACCATATCCACAGGTAAATTTATATTTATATTATACATTAATGTTTCTATGTTGTCAGCTGAGTACCGTTTAAGTTTATGTCTTCCAAATAGGGACTAACATATTGCATAAATTCTTAAAAGGATATAAAATGCAAATGGAAATTATAGAGAACAGCTTCAAAGGAGTAGGAACTGACAACTGAAAAGGAGAATACAAAGGTGAAGATCTCCAATTCTCAATTTATTTGGTATATAATAAAAACCGAGAGCCAGATATTGGAGAAAATCTAGAATATCAGAGAGAGAGTGAGAAACAAACCACAGCCACTTATCCACCAACTGCTCAGGCCAATCCACAAGAAATTCTCCTAATTCAAGTCTCTCTCTCTTTAGCCTGCCAAGGAAGTGTCTGGGAAAGCAGAAAATTCTGTCTCCTCTTCCTCTGCCCAGCTATCTTAATTTTCTATTTCCACATTTCTAAAGCTAGGATTAATGGTGTGGGCCATCACTCCCAGACATTCAGAGCTTGGCTCTGTGAAACATTGTCTGATATTTCAGACTAATTTTATTAAATATGTATCATCACACTAACTACCATGTTTGGAGATTGTCTTTGTGTCCTTAATTAATAACTGTGTTTGTTCACACAAATACTTTTATTAACTTTTTAAAAATCTCCAAAATGGAAGAAGTTCCAGAGTGAATAGGAGATCTTTACCTTTGTATTCTCCTTTTCAGTTGTCAGTTCCTACTCCTGTGAAGCTGTTCTCTATAATTCCCATTTGTATTTTATATCCTTTTAATAAACATTTATTTCAATAAACTATAAATATATTATTGATGATACACTAATTTTTTCTGAAACTGATTTTTTGCTGAAATTTTGTATAGCTATATATGTTACACATCAATGTCCCTATTACATTTCACAGAAATAAACCACTTATCAAGTAGGTGAAACTTTATATTTCCCTGTAATGAAGAAACTCTTTCTCTGCTATTGCTACTCTTTTTCATTTCTCTACTAATATAACAATGCCATAATAAATACCCATTCACTAATTTTCTTGAACACATAAGAGGTTATTTTGGGTGGACTTAAGGAGCACTGTCTTTAGGGTTTATTCAGAATTCCAAATCATTCTTTAAAGTGATTTAAATAACTTCACCCAAAATTAGAATACCCAAGAAGCCTGATTTCATAGATTTCTTTTATGTTCTCATTAATATTTTGATTATGCTATTCAATACATTTTGATATTTTATTTTGAAAGTTACTATATTTAATGATGGTTGTATCAAAATGTCCTGAGATAAAATCATTTATCATCGAAAGAAGCTCGTTAAGAAATGCTATGTTCTGACTTTTCTCAGCCTTGAAACTTGGGAGAGGGACTCACTCTTATCTCAACTGGATATGCCAGACTGAATTGACTCATCTTGGGATTCTTTGCCTTCCCTGGGGAGTGAAGAATGGGGGGCGGGGAGAGACTGAGAGAAGACTAGGAGGAGTGGGAGAGGAAGCAATAGTGGATAAGGAAAAAAAGTTAAATAAAATATATGTTCTAAAGAGAGATAAAACATTCTGACCTGCCATGAAGCTCCTTGGTGTGGGGTAGAGGGGATAAAAAGAACAAGCAACTTAAAAACTCTGAAGATTTCAAAAAGTTCCTGAAACAGAATGGATTCAGGAAACTCCTCCAAGCAGCAAGAACTTCTGAGAGATACTGTCAGATATGCTCAGCTGCCTCTTAGTGTTTCATACTACTTGAACTGCTCTAAAGAAATCTTCTCTAACCTGCCTACAAGTTATGAAAAGAGCCCCAGGTTCTGAGCTTCTGTGTGAGTTGTTACCCATGCTAAGATGGACTTTTCCAGACGCAGCTGTCTTCAGGTCATTTCTGCTCCTATAAGTGACCCCTCATCCATTCTTCTATAAATAACCTCTGTAGTTCTCACTGACTCACCAAGATGGACCTGCTGGGTACCCTTACTTTGTTCTGTGTTCAGTTCCCTATATGGAGTGAGTGGACATTTGTTCATAGATCTCAAGGGATAGTATTATTCAAAAGTGTTACCCCCCAAAAATGATCTAACAATGCTCATTTTCACAGTACATTTTTTAATCATAAAAACTCAGAATAACATGAAAATAAATTCTTGGAAATATCTTGAGCTAATAGAGAAGTTATTTAGCAATAAAATCATGAGGAGAATATTGAATGCTTAGAAATAAAGAATGAATATTTGATAATTAATTTTCAAAAATTTGATTCTTTTTAGTTTGTGACTAAACATGTAAAAGATAACAAGAAATAAAATCATGCCTCATTTAACAACCTAGCTGTCCCTCAACTGAAGAATGGATTAACAAACTGTGGTACAGCTACACAATGGAATACTACTCAGCAGTAAGAAAAAATGATATTCTAAAATTCGCAGGCAAATGGGTGGATTTGGAGAATATCCTCCTGAGCGAGGTATCACAATCCCAGAAAGATATGCAGGGGATGTACTCACTCATTAGTAGTCTCTTAACAAACAAACAAGAAAAAAAGCCAAGAATGCCCAAGCTGCAAACCACAACCACTGAACATCTTGGGATCAGAAACACCCTGGACTGACCCTTCAGGACCCCACTCCAACTATAGGAACACCTGACTCACTCTTGAGGGAGGGTGGACAAAACTGGATTTGGCCAGGAGTGGAGACTGATCCAAGCATTATTGGGTCAGTGGGACGATAGGACTTTCTGCTCCCTGCCCAGGGAGGGGATGTGAAGTTGCGGAGAAGTAAAATGACCTGATGTGGTGGGAGGGGGAAGGGACCTTGAATAAGGATATACAGGGATGAAAAATAAATTCAGAGGGAAAGCTGAACACAAAGTAAATATATGTGTAGCAACCTTATTTGCATTATCACCTTTGATAAGTCATGCTTATGATTTTTATCTTCTTTATAGTTATTGTTAACTTTTCAGCATTTTAAATTCATTTTACTGTTTTTTGATAAATACAAAATAAAAAAAGAAGAAAAAAATCTTTTGAACACATAGGATTTTTAAACATAATCACTCATAAACTATCATTATAAACACTTATTTCTATTCAGATATTACATATAAAGACTAGACATTCATTGATGACATCACATTTAATATTTTGGCAAAGTGATGTTTTACTTGGTAAATAGTATTGTTTTGTGTGTTTGTGACAAAGTTAGAATTTCCTTAATCTCTCAATCACATTTTAAGTAGTACATTTGAAATTTTATTTACACTGAATCCATTTTTTAAATCAATATATATTTTGCCAGATGAACTGTAATCAATAAAACATTATTATAATTTTTAGTTAGGAAATGTATGATTGAGAGTTTGAGTCAACTTTGATAGATATTTTATATCCTTTTCCTCCATTTTGCTTTTAGTTGTGTTTTGATATTTGATCTCTCTCTCTCTCTCTTTCTTTCTCTCTCTCTCTCTCTCTCTCTCTCTCTCTCTCTCTCTCTCTCTCTCTCACACACACACACACACACACACACACACATGCATGCACACACACACACACTTCCTTGAAATGTGCTGTTCTGGAGTTTGAAAGTTTTTAAAAGAAATTATTCATTTTACATACCAACCACAGAGCTCCCTCTCATCCGTCTTTTAGCTCTTTCCCAGCCTTCTCCCCTACCACCCCCATGCTCTCCTCCGCAAAGGTAAGGCCACACATAAGGAGTCACCAAAGCCTGATACATTTCTTGAAGCAGGTCCAAGTTCCTCCCTGTTGCATCAAGGCTTTGATAAGTGTCCCACTGTAGGTAATGGGCTCCAATAAGTCAGTTGTGATAATGTTTTTTTCCAATGAATTTATAATTGTTATTACTACTCTAATCAAGCCCATATGAAATCTGTTTTATTTTGTCTTTACTGTGCTAGGTACTTAGACAGTTGTTAATTTTCAAATTGGATATACATCTTTAATATAATGCATTTTTGTCAACATTTATAACCTCATTAATTTTTGTTTTTCATTGCTGTTGGTATAACATTTAAAATAATGGGATAAGAACAGTATTAGCTTATTAGCTTACCACTTGGATTATTACTGTCTTTAAGATAATTGCTAAGTTTTAGAATGTTGTCTCTTCTGATAACAGCCAATTTGAGATAAGTATTGATTAAGATAACCATTGATTGTGAAATAGAAATATCTAGCACTACGAACTACAAAGACATTTAAGCAAGTATTGATGTAGCCAGAATAATAATATAGTAATTGGCCTTACACAGAAATACCTTTTAAGTCAATGCTTAAATATTAATAGATAAAAATTACTATTTGGACTTCCTCCAAATTGAAACACAGCTCTACTTCCACAATAGCCAATAACTCACTGTCAGTTGAAGGTAGTGACAAATAGGTAGATCACCTCGACTCCAAATCAGACTTTTAAATACTCTAAAGAGTGTGTCAGAGTACTACAATTAATTACAATTCTGTTGCAAAAAAAAAAAAAAAAAAAAAGTACCCAGAAGATTTGAGAAAGTATGAGTGAAAGAACACAGTCTGTGGGCTTTTAACTCACAGGTATTAGCGACTTTAGTGTTTTCTACTTTTCCTTCACAGAAAATGTCCTATAAGTACTGGTTAACTTAGAGGATAAAAATGATAATAATATCCAGTCTAATACTCAAATTGGAAAACTAAGAGTGGCATTATAATCCAACCACAAGATGTTTTTGAAGAAAGGTCTGTCTCAGTGGCACACAATCACAGAAACAGTATTTACTTGTATAAGACCAAAAAAGACATGGAGAGATGAAAGATGTCTAAAGTCCCATTGCCAGCTGAGGAACTATTGGCAGTTGGTCAGTGCTGAGTGAGGAGAAGGCAAATGCTTTTATTTGGAGGGGTAGACATATTTGATTGTCCCAGCCCACAGTCGATGACCCCCCACAATCAGGCATATAATGGGCAGCACTAATTAGATTCAATGGATTGTTGAAAAGCAATTTTTAAAACAGCACATAATGATGGGAGGGAGACATGATTGAGGACTGGAGTATGTTTGAAAGGAGAGAGTTGTACTTGTTGTAATGTGATCTAGATATACTTTATACATGTATGACATTCTTTAAAAAATAAAAACTTCATAAACTCGAAATAAGAACTGAATATTTTCTCTGTCGTGCTGCATTTTTAACTTTTTAACTTTCACATGACCTGCTCAAGTAATATAGGTTACTACTTTGCCCTCAAAGCATTTTGTTTGCCTTTTCCCATGAGGCATGATCCATTCATTACTCAGTCAAATAGATAAGTTAATGATTTTTTTCTTAATGATAATGATGGTTTAAAAACATTACTATATGAGAAGCTTACAGATTTGTCTCTTCTAGTTCTCATGGTCATTGCATTGATTGTGATGAACAGATGGGGAGTGGAGACTCACAAGCTATTTCACACTGACATTAATTTTTGGCTTACCACAATAACAAATAACATTTAACCTTGTGCTTTTCTAAATGATACATATTGCCCAGCACTCCATTAGCTAAATTCCACCAGCTTTAAAAAAGTTCTTATCAACAGAATGTAAGTAATCAAGAACAAAATGCTAAAAGTATAAGTATCATATGAATACACAGTAATCACGAGCCAAAATTGCTTGACATATCAACAATGGACCAAAATGTAAATTAAAAAAAGAACAGAAAACTAAGCTAAAGAAAACAAGCATATAAAATAGTAAGGTAAAATTTGGGGGTATGCAGTCTAGTTATTTAAAACAATAGGTAGTGGGATTATGCTGGTAATGTAAATATTTGTCCAGTCTATGGGTTTAAGAAAGACTGATTGGCCAAAGGCAGACAGGAAGTGTGGGCGGGGCTACCAGGCTAAGAAAACTCAAGAACATCTCAGAGCAGAAGCCAGACACAGATCCCAGACAGAAGTCAGACAGATGCCAGACAGATGCCAGAGAGCTGCCAGAGACAGCCTCCATAGACACAGAGGAAAGAAGCTGAAATGCTGCTATCAGCAAAGGTACTGAGCCACACGGCTGAACAAAATGGGTTAGATTGAGAGCAAAGGCTAGCAAATTATATGCCTGGGCCTTAGGTCAATCAGCGTAAAAATAATACAAGCGTCTGTGTGATTCTGGGGAAATGTGTGTGTATCTGGGGGTAGTATGGGTCTGAATCTCGAGACTAGACCAGAAAGTCCAGCCCAGAACCATTTGCAACAACAATGAAATCATTTTCTCTATAGTTTTATTCTCCATAAGAAATGAATCCATTGCATTGCTATTATACAAAAATTCTTTTTCTTCTTGTTATTTCCAACTTTATAAAATCTAGTTCCCAATCATAGAAAACAGAAAATAAAATGAGTCTTTTTCTGTTGGGTCCTTGGCCATAGTGAAGAGTGCTCGGTTTCTCAGAGACACTAACAGATTTTGTTGCTCATTGTCCCTTAATTTGAATATAGTAACTTAATGAGCATTAAACTTATTTTTCCCATTCAATTCAATAAGTTGTATTAACAAAAGAATTCTATGCTTCAATAAGAATATTTTATTAATGCTTACAAACAACAAATCCCAAGTTAAGAGTTTTATTTTCTTTAAAATGACATTTTAACTTTATGCCAGACATATAAGAGATAGGTAAATGGGCACAAATTCAGAATGTATATAATTACTATGCACATATGCATGTACACATACATATATACACTTATACATGTAAGCTATCATATCCCAAAATGTACCTAACTTTGCACTTCTATGTGACACTATCCTCTTCTAGGTAAAATTAAATATTAAAACCAAAAGTGAGAGTAATAGTCTATAAATATTTATTTGATGGCCTAATATAAATATTTTGTGATTTATATAGAGGGATCTAGGTTGTTTCCAATTTTTATCCTTACTAACATGTGTATACTTGGTCTACATTTTTATAATGTATATCTAGATAATGTGTTTCTTCATCATGGTTTTATTTAGATATTCTGATGCACTTGTGTTTAATCAAAAACTCACAAATTGATTCTTATATTTCTGGAGTATAATCCCCACCCTAGTTTTTTCACAATTTTGGGGCATATGCTCAGTCTTCCTGTTACTGTTTGAATATACATGTGTTTCATCAATGCTGTAGATTAATTGATTATGAAAGAGGCTTCACTTATGGGTCATTGGCATGATTTGGTGCATTTGTTTTCTTAACAGCTTCAACGGAAATTTGTAGCATTTGAAAAGAGAACATATGACTCTGTAGTTACACCAACATGGCTGCTACCTTTCTAAGAGACTACAATCTCACAGCCAACTCCCTGTTCCTCCAGCTCTTTCAGTCTTCCCATCCTCTCCTTAGCAATAATTAATCCCTGAGCCTTAGCTGAGAAAGTTGTGTTGTAGATGTATCAGTTGGGACTGAGTTCCATAAGTCTGAACTTGATCAATTGCAAATTATGGATAAAGAAAGAATGCTATTATTCTGCCATATAGGCTGCAGGTTTTTTCTTTGTAAATCATGCAGATTATACAATTGTGTAACTCTTGGAATTCTCTGTTCTCATTTCTCTGCAATTTTCCCCTCTGGAAATTACTATTCCTAAGTTGGTATATCTCTTCTCCATAATTTTAGCTTCTGTTAAGTCATGTTTATTAAAAAGTTAGTTTTAAATATATTTAATCCTATTATACAAAGCTCTTTCAGAGGTGGGTTGCAAACATCTAGAGTAATACATTTCAAAGTTTTAATTCTAAATGAATGCCTTCTTACTGTTTATATCCCCTGGAGCATCAAATAACATTTTAAGACAAGCAGATGATCTTACTATCATTTCTGAGTTTATTAAAGATCACATTAAAAAAGAAAATTGCATTCTTTTGTGAGCGCTTTTTCTAAAACATAATTTCTGCTGACTTCATAGATAAATAAACAATGGCTGTCAATTTCACTTTCAAGATAATTGATCCAAATTATCTAAGCCAGATTTACTCTTTGAAAAACGTAAGCTGTAATCAGACTTTAAAAATATTACTGATTAAGGATATAAAAGGTTATATGCTGATTCAAAAACTAAATATTTAAACCAGACCAGAGGTGCAGCCTTTAGAGATACATGGAGTTTTCCTTCATGAGCCTCGTTCTTCATATAGATCAGGAAGAGGGAATGCACTGGGAACTTTTAGGGGAGTTTCTTGGGATCTAAACTCTGTACTTTTAAGGGTCTACAGTATGTTAGTTGATGGAATAAAGCAATTGAAACGCTGGTACACACTTCTGACATTGTACAATTAAATATAGAAGAGTTTTCTGCAAAGTATAATCTATTGGATTTTTATGTAAAGGAAGATCAATGAAGACTGAAAAATAGCCAAAGAATATATAATGAGGAACAGTGATTAGAAGAATGGGCAGAATTTGCATAAGTTAGGGCAGGAAAAGATTGGCTGGCAGAGGGATGCCTAATTGGAGTAAATGGTGCACACTGGGAGATAGGAGAAATATTAAAATAAAAGAGAATGAAAGACTAATTGAATTTGATGTGAACCAATTAATTTCCTTATTTATATTCCTTTCATTCTGGTCATGATCTGGAGAATAGTGGATAGCTCTTAATATGTCTTAAGGTCATTTTTTTCTCTGTGTGAGAAAAAACTTATAGGAGTTATAAAAACATTTTAATGTTAAGTGATAGAACTTTCCCAGTGCAAGAATGTAGGTTAAAATAAGTTGTGGGAATGGATTATGTTAACAACTACTGTATCAGATATGTTAGAAGAACAATGAGAAATCTATTTGAATGAGAAACGAGGCATAGGAAAATAAGGTGATGCAATCCTAAGCAAACAGTGCTTTTGGGACCATTTGAAGATAATTCTAAGCTTTGAAAGAACATTGTATTTTAGAGAAAAGAGAAGTTTTATTACTGTATGGGTTTTTAAAATCCATTCTGAATGTTTTGGGTTTTTTTTTATATAATGTTTGATATTGATTTTCAACAATCAATAAAAAAAGAACATTCATAGATTATCAATTGCCTCTCACATTGGGTTGCAAATAAATATTTTACTCTTTAATGCTCTTTGGAAAAGAAAGGGTGCCCTTCCTCACTAAGATTTCAAAAGACTATCGGTTTTCATCAGCTATCTCTACCTCAATTTGTGTTTGCCTTTCCAAAGTCCCTTAAGCAAAATAAACATTCCTCCCTAAACAAATGGGTGTCTTAGTATTTGAAGCTAACTGCATATAAAAAGAATAGCACTAAATGGTTTAATTTCCCTTATAAATTATAGAACCAAGTTGGCTATGAGGACAAGAGAATTAGTAGTAATAACTAAGTTTTTAGACTTCAATGAAGTTAACAAGATATAGCTAGGTTGGGATACATGGGATATGAATATAAACATCTATGTGATGATCTGTTTCTATTCAGTTTGATATGCCTCTTTATGTGAAAGGCAGTTGGTTTGACAAGGAAAATGTATGACATCTAGTTAGAAATCATTTATTTCTACTCCACTGTTGTAGTACAGATTTCATTGTCATTTCAGGCCCATTTCTAAAGGCCTCATATTAGATGTTAAGTGGAAAGACAGTACAATGCTAGAGCTTCAAAGTTCAAGTAATTTCAGGGTCAAATTTCACAAAGAGCAATAATCATCATTTGCAATGAAATCTGCTACCATTCAAGCACATTATCCAATGATATGTTGATTTTTGTGCATCATAGAAGTGTGATGCTTTTATATATATTTGCTATCTATTATTAAAGAAGAGATATATAAAAAAACACTAACACTATATTCACTCACAAAATAATGCACTTTATAAAGTTGACTCAAAACAATAATTCTCAATATCCCTCAGGATCTACTCTCTCAGAAACAGCAGTAAGTAATTGACAAGCTGAATTATAGTCACATATTTACACTATGATCATTTCAATGGGATACTGCTCTCAGAGTAACTTTTAGTAATTTCTTATTTTTTTATTCTGGATCCCCATGAACATATACATCAGTGCTTACATCATTTAGGGTTTGTCATACAATAACTGGCAGAACTGTGCTGCTGAAAAATCCATTTCTATAAGTTCAGTTTAGGGTGTGGGTAAGGATACTTTGAGACTGCATCACAATTCAGTTTATTTTGTTAATCTGCTTTCTTCGCCCTCACCTTGCAAGTGTTGCTCCCTAGAAAACATTCAGCACATCAAAATCTGTGTCAATGTCTACTTCTGTAAAATGCCACCAGAGATGTCATTCTTATGAAGGACATCATTGTTTTTATAGTGCTAATGACATTGAGTAGTTTTCACTTCCCATCTCATTTGGATCCTTGACTGGAATTTCTGGCTCTTCTTACACCATTTCTTCAGTATAGATTTGAACAATAATTGGTCAGCAGCACATGCTCTTTTTTTCTTTTTCACATTGTTTATTATGAATAAAGTCATATTTTTATCCATATATCCCCTTATTCAAACTCCCTTCCCCTTCCCACCCATCCCAGGCACTCTCTCTTCTCCCTATCACTTAATCTCCTCTCCAGACAAGCAGGAGGTCCCAAGGTCCCAATGTGGCTTAGTTCAGCATCTACTTCCAGCAGATCTGCTTTCCTCATCCCAACATCAAAACTGGGTCAGGTGTTCCTCTGGAGGGAGTGGGATCCAAGGTGCAGGTCCAAAGTGTCTCAGAACCCAAGTGAAGCACATGCTCTTATGAGATAAGTCACTTCCTTCCTCTGCTCAAAACTATCACTGACTTTAGTAGAAGCTACTGTTCCTACAGTGTCTGTCAGGGTTCAGAAGATAACTCCTCCATTCCATTATTTGTCCTGACTCTCTGGTACTTTCCCAGTGTTCTCTGTGCTTTGACCCCATTAGTCTAAATGATATATCTTGAGTGTGGCAGTCATGTTCATGTCATCAGTATACTCCAAATCCATTTCTTATGTAGACCTTGAGGAGAGATTTCATAACTACATGCATTCCAGTGTCTTGGGCATTGGATGTTTGCTTCTTTCCTATTCTTTCCTACCATCTAACATACTCAGTGCTGATTTCTTTACCGACTGATTATTTAGTCTCAGAAGGAGAGTGGCCTTGCTTGTCACTTTCTGAAGTTATAGAATTTAAAATATTGCTGAAGAAAATTAGTAATTATTAAATAAGTATTAAGTAAGAGCTATGTGTGGATTAAACATATAGTAACCCAACAGTTTATGACATGCTAAAAATTTATAAGCCATGTAGCTCTGAAGTAAATATATCTACAATGCTCACATATTACTTATTTACTGCTCTTTAAGATGAAGTGCTTTTCAAAAGGTGTGTAATTGGGAGCTCATCAAATTCTTATCTTTGTGATCTTTTACAAATTTCACAGTTGTTCTGAGAGCATTTATTACATTCAAAAAATGAAAATCAAATTTTTAAAGGTAGCATTTAATTAAAGAAAAGGTTAGGAGGTTCAGTCATAATGAAAATGATTATGATACGCATTAATTTGCAAACAAGTTGGACCTTGATAAAACTGTACCATTCAACATGAATGAGATATTGAGGAAATGATTATAAAATGCTTCCATGACAACTTTAGGGTAAATACATTTAAACAAACCACTTTATTTGCCAGACTCCAACATAGAATGATCAGGCCAAAGACAGCAGGGATCTGCGACTATTTGCTAAACTGAATATTAACAAATTTATCCAAAAAAAAAGGGTAACAAAAAGAAAATGTGGTTATATGGATTCTCATGATGTTCCAACTTCAGTAACTTTGAGAATGAAAAAAAAAATCCAATGAAGATAAAACGCATATATTTTGGATTTCAAGTTAAATGTCAATTATATTAGGGGAAAAAAGAGAATCTAGCCATTTCTAGCCAAAAGGCTCCTAAGACAACCAATTTAGACATGTATTGGAATACGTGGTCCTCATCTGTGCACTTGTTAATGGGATAAACAAGGCTTTATTAATAATAATGAATTTAGCACTAACAATGATTGATTTGAAGAAAAGCTACACATAATACTATGGCTGGAGTTTCTAAATCAAATAGGAGCTACTTTTGTTTCCTCAGTAAGTGGTTTACTATAGATAAATAGAATGCTTTTAGATTTTTTAATTATACAAAAGGGTATATTATACAACTCTAAACTTCCCACTTAGGCACATTTATAATATATGTAGACATGCTTTTAAGAAAATATTTTTATATTTTAATTCAAACAAGTGGTCTTGATTCAAGATAAAATGAAACTAAAACACAAAACAAATGAATGGAGATATGGCTCAATAAGTAAGCACATTGGCTACTCTTGCAGAAACCAGGGTTCACATCCCAGAACCTGCATGATATTTCAGCAAAAATCAACCTGGAATATTGGAAAGAGGAAACAAACCACACCCATTTCTCACCTAGCCAACATCTCAGGCCAAACAGGATAAATACTATCTTCAACAGTCCTCAGCCTGGCTGGTCGCTTCTACAGAATGCCTGAATGCCTGCCTCCTTCTGCTTTATATCTTCCCCATCCAGTTATTTCACTTCTGAGTTCAACTCTGCATCATAATCCTAGAATTAGGATTGAAGGTATGAGCTATTGATGTTTGGTTGTTAGGTCTTGAACTTACAGAAATATAGAAAGATCTCTGTTTTCTGAGGGATGGGATTAAAGATTGGGTCACTACACTTTGGCTCTCATTAATTGACTGTGGATGGTTCTGTTCTCTGATATTCCATGTTGATCTTATTAAATATAAAATATGACCCCATATATGTCCCTTTTGTGTCAAAGATAAAGAAAATATGGTTAGCAAAAGAAAAACTATATACAATAGGTACTATAATTGTATATAATATATGCAAGCAATAATTACATGAGTAATATCCAGTCCATTAACAATCAACAATTTCAAAGAAAATATTCCATTATTCATCCAATTTTGGTGAGTCCAAAGGACTGTACCTGATTCACTTTCTGTGTAACTCATATTACTAGCTGAAAACTATTTTTTAAGTTTCTCAAACTTAAAAACTTTAACTTCTAAGTGAGTTTTTTTTCTCCCTAAAACTATCACTAGAAAACTATAACTATCTCATCTTCAACTCCCTCAGAGACCCAAGAAGGAAATAATATTAATTAAGTAAATGACACATACAAGCAAGTAACTTCTAAAAATATAAAAAATGAAACAACTGGCTGCCCGGACAGTCACCTAAGTTTCTTCTGTATCATTGAAGCCTCCATCTTTGGCCTACAGGCATAGCATATCTGATAGACTTCTCTATGAAGCAGCATATTTTTAAAGACCTTTCTACCTGTCCTGGCAAGGTTCAGCAGTTCTTTTTGTATGTATTCTACTTATCTATTTTAGAAATAATTGTTATTAATCAAGGCATGGGCACTTTCTTGCACAGTGACTAATTGCTACAAAGAAGATACATTCTATATGGAGACTTTTTGATATCCGTCATCTTCTCTGAAGTAGATTGGAGCTGCGAGGAGCAGATGTCTGATTGTCATAAAGATATGATCTATCTTATAAAGATATCTTAAATGACATATTCTATAGATCTCTGAAGTATTTGAAGAAGGCCTGTCCATCTAAAATATATCTCTGTTTGAGGCTGAAAACAAATCTGACTATAAGTTTGATTGTAATGTCTAACTGTAGGAAATGCCTATTTCCTACAGAAGAACACCTAACCCAGCCCTACTATTGGAATGAGGGAATCAGATCTATCTCAAGTGAATACACTAGACTGAACTGAGCCACCTTGGGACTCCTTGTCCCAGAAATAGATGGGGGGGTGAAAGGGGGTGGAGGTGGGGACAGAGGCTAAGGGAGGACGAGGAGGGATTGGGAGGAGAAAAGGGAGGGTGAGCAATGGTATACATGGGAACTATTTTTTTAATAAAAAAATATGTCATTTTTATTATGTATAAAGTCTCATTTTTTTTATCCATGTATCCCCTCGCTCAAACTCCCTTCCCCTCCTGCCACCCCCAGTCACCCTCTCTTCTCCCCATCTCCTTATCTCCTCCCCAGCAAGGGCAGGAGGCCCCAAGGTGGTTTAGTTCAGCATCCAGTCCAGGGAGATCTGCTTTCTTCACTGAAACATGAAGACTAGGTCTGGTGTTCTTCTGGAAGAAATGGGCTCCAAAGTGAAGGTCCAAAGTATTTCAGATCCCAATTTCAGTGGTTGTGGTTTGCAGCTTGGACATGCTTTGCTTTTTTCTTTTAAGTCCACTAATGTGTAAGTACATCCCCTGCTTATCTTTCTGGGTTTGTGATACCTCAGTCAGGAGGATATTCTCCAAATCTATCCATTTTCCAGTAAATTTTAGGATATCATTTTTTCTTACTGCTGAGTAGTACTCCATTGTGTAGATGTACCACAGTTTGTTAAATTTGTATTTTTAAAAAAGATTGGCAACTCAAAAGAAAGACATACATGTGGCCAACTAGCCCATGAAAATAATGCTCAGTTTTTCAAATCATTAGAGAAATGCAAACCCAAACCAGATCCAATACTCTCACTCCAGTTTTAATGAGATTTGAATACATGTCATCAAACACACACAAACATACATACATACAAAACAAAATGTTAACAAGGATGCATAAGAAAGACGATTCATATACACTGCTGCTGAGATGTAAATTAATGCAGTCATTATAAAAAATGACATGTGGGGATTCCTTAAAAAAAAAAAAAAAGAAGAAGAAGAGGAAAGAACAGGAGAAAGAAGAACAACAAACCCAGAAAGTAAAATTACTCTATAATGTAGTAATTCTACCAGTGGTCACACAGCCAAGAAGAGGAAATCATAAAACCAAACAGATACCTTACTCAGATTTTTTCCACAGCATTATTCATAAGCGTTGAAATATAAAATCAATCTAGATATTTATTATTTGAGGAATAGTAAAGAAGATGTGGTATCTGTCCACAATAGGATATTATTCTATCCTGGGAAGGAATGAAGTCTTGTCATTCACAACATGCATGTTGGATGAAATACGAGGAGGTCAAGGAAACACATGTTCTCATTCACTTACGGAAACCAACAAGTCAATCTCATAGAATGCATTAGGATAGTGATCACTGGAGACAATAAAAGATAAGAAATTAGGGACAAGAAAAAAGTTGAGAAACACACATTAAACACAGTTCACATGAGTGAATTACTTCTGCTTTTCCATTGCATATTAGAGGAACTTTTTGATGAAATTATCTATGATGCATCACAAAATCATGAGAAGAATAAAAAATTGCTTGTGTAAAATTAACTAATGTAGGAAAAGCTAGATGTGGTTATTACCCTGGTTTGATTGGCTCATATATACATATATATATACATATATATATATGTAGAAGTGTATAAGGTGCCCCATAATATGTACATAATATTCTCTAAATAAAAATAACAGAGGCATAAGGGTAAATGGATGTGTACTTTCCTCCAGTACTGGTTGCTTTTGTATTTAATTGAATAGTTCTTCTGCTGCTAATGAGCTTTATAGTGCCTGTAGCTTATTTCTGCTCTTATAATCTGTATTTTTTAAGCTATGGTTTACTTATTTGATGTATTGGAATGTTTATATACATGTATGTAAATGTACTACATAAGTGCAATGCCTGTGGACGCCAGAAGGTGTCAAGTTCCCTGAGACTAGAGTTATAGGCAGCTACAACCTGCCAAGTGAGTGTTGGGAATCAAGCCCAGGTTAATTGCAACAAGTGTGTTTAACTTCTTAATCTCTGAGCCATCATAGACCCATGATTTTTTTCTTTTTGTTTTGTTTCGGTTTTCTTTTCATGTGTTGTTGCTACTGCTGCTGATTATGTACTTACTTGGTTTTGGGAATGGATACATCTATGTAGCCCTGGCTATACTGTGGGAATTTTCTTCATAAGCCCTATCTCCTGGATATAAACTCTCCTCCCCTACTCTCAGCTGAACCAGGAGCTCAGCCCAGTGCTCAACCATGTATCTCTGCCTCTACCTCTATTCTTGTTGGATGTAAGTTCTGTGATGGCACTTGGGGTGGCTATTCATTTGATTATAGGGGATGTCCTGTATAGGCAACACCTTCACTATTAGTTGGAGACCTAGGCAGGGACATTATGTAAGTTCTTGTAAGTTACCCTAGCACCCAGTCTTTTTCCAAGCCGACATTGGCTTCCTCTATTAAGATCTCCATCTCTTTTTTTTCTCTCTCCTTGTTGCTCCTCTCATTCAATCATCTCCTTCTCTCATGATTTGTTCCCACACCTTCTTGTTTGCAGCCCCTTATGCTACCAGTTAGCTAGGAAGATCTTCTCTATTTTCTTTTCCTAGGGCATTCCCTGGATGTCTCTTAAGTTCCCTCTGATCCCAAGCTTTTAGGCATTTGGTTTGTAGCTTGTGTGTTCTTTGCTTTTTATCCAAAGTCCACTTATGAGTGAGTACATTGTGTGTTTATCTTTCTGGGTTTGTGATACCTTAGGAAGATATTCTCCAAATCCATTCATCTGCCTGTAAATTTTAGGATGTCATGGGTTTGTTTTTTGTTTTGTTTTTTTTCTCCTGAGTAGTACTCCATTGTATAGTTGTACCAAAGTTTGTTAATCCATTCTTCAGTTAAGGGGTATCTAGGTTGTTTCTAAGTTCTTGTTATTGAACAATGCTGCTATCAACATATTTGAACTAATGCCTTTGGAATGCAAATCTGAGTCCTTTGTGCATGCCCAATAGTGGCATTGCTGGGTCCTTGGGGAGATTGATTCCCAGTTTTCTAGGGAACTGCTATACTGCATTCCAGAGTGGCTATACCAGTTTACACTCCCACCAACAATGAAGGAGTGTTCTCCTTGTTTTACACCCTCTCCAGCATAGGCTGTTCTCTGTGGTTTTGATCTTAGCCATTCTGACAGATGTAAGGTGGTTGTTTAGATTTGCATTACTCTGATGGCTAAAGATGTTGAGCAAGTTTTCAAGTGTCTTTCAGCCATTTGTGATTTTTCTGTTGAGAATTCCCTCATTAGTTCTGAACCCCATTTTTTAATTGTGTTATTTAGGGCTTTGTTTTCTTGTGTTCTCTCTATATATTAGAAATCAGTCCTCTGTCAGTTGTAGGTATGGTGAAGAACTTTTTCCACTCTGTAGGCTGTCATTTAGTCTTATTGACAGTGTCCTTGGCCTTACAGAACTACTCAGTTTCAGGAGGTCACACTTATTTATTGTTGTTCTTATTGTTTGTGCTACTGGTGTTATATTTAGGAAGTGATCACCTGTACCAATGCATTGGAGGGCATTTCCCACTTTCTTTTCTATCAAATTCAGTTTGACTAGGTTTATGTTGAGGTCTTTGATCCTCTTGGATTTGTGTTTTGTGCAGGATGATAGGTTTGGATCTATTTGCATTCTTCTACATACTACCATCCAGTTGTTGAAGATACTCTCCTTTTTCCATTGGATAGTTTTGGCCTCCTTGTTGAAAATCAGGCATTCATAAGTGTGTGGGTAAATGTCAGGGTCTTCTATTTGATTCCATTAATCTACAAGTCTGTTTTTATAACAGTACCAGGATGTTTTTATTACTATAGCTCTATAGTATAGCTTGAAGTCAGGGGTGGTGATAACTCCTGAAGTTCTTTTATTGAGCAGGATTGTTTTGGCAATCCTGGGTTTCTCATTATTCCATATGAAGTTGAGTATTGTTCTTTCAAGGTCTGCAAAAAAATGTGTCAGGATTTTGATGGGGATTGCATTAAATGTGTAGATTGCCTTTGGTAAAATTACCATTTTTACTATGTTGATCCTACCTATCCAAGAGCATGAGAGGCTTTTCATTTTCTGATATCTTCTTTAATTTCTTTCGTCAGTGACTTAGAGTTTTGTCAAAGAGGCCCGCTACTTCTTTGGTTAGAGTTATGCCAAGTCTTTTCAATTTTAACCCTTGTTAGTATCAGGTTTGAAATTTGAGATATGTTATTTATTTTATGTGTTTTTTCTGCTTGAGATATTTGTTCCCACTTATTTTTTTTTAATTGAAATGAAATTGCATCAGTTTCCCCTCTTCCCTTTTATCCCTCCTGTTTCTCCCAGCAGCCCTCCCTTGAACCACTCCTGTCTCTCCTCCCACACATTTGTTTGCCTCTTTTTATTATGTTGATTGTTGCATATATGTGTGTGTGTGTATATATATATATATATATATATATATATATGTATAAATACAAACTGCTGAGTCCATATTTGTATTAGTGTGTAAGTGGTTCAGGGCTTACTACTCTGCACCAGACAGTCAAGAAGAGGGATCATTCCTGGGAGAGGTTATTTGTCTTTCCCCTAATCATTAGTTGCTTTCAGTTCTTTATGGACCCTATGAAATTTTTCTCCTTCCTCGTTAGCACATCCATTGATACTATTGTAGTTCCATTCTCTTCCATATGCCATTATTTTTAGCCAAGACTGTTTTACAAAAGACTCCTCAGTATTTTGGGTCCTATGATCTTTTTTGTCACATCTCTTCTTCCACGGTATCATCATGATATAAGAGGCTGAGATGCATAAATATCCACTGGGGGCTGGGTTCCCTACAATAAATTGATCTCTGCCTTGTGTACTGTGGGAAATTTTTTAGCCTCAGTTTGCTGTAATCAGGGGCTTCTTTCATGAGAGTTATTTGTCAGGAAAAGGTTATATAATTTTATCAACCTGTTGGTGGTATTTCAAGTTCTAATATTTTTCTACCATAAATTCATAAGAGTCACTAAGGCAGAACACTGTCAAATTTAATCACTTTTCCTCAACTAGCAGTTTGCAGCATTGTCCTCTCTTATAGAGCAGAAGTTTTAGGATGGTTTTCTTTGGGGAGACCATACATGATTTCAGTAAATTTGCTTGCAAGTATTACTCTTTATCACTGTGAGTAATCATTACTCCCTAAACAAAATGGTTTTTATTCACTGTGCTCCCACCATTATGAGGAATTTCAACCTTCACTTACTCATTTTTTCTGGTAAAGCAGGGGTTACATTTTCAAGTAGCTCCTGTGATTTCTTTGAACGTACACAGAAGTAAAATAGGTTTTTAGAAAGAACCTAGACTCTGTACAAATTAATTGTCCATTCTTTGGCTCTAAACACTAGTATTCATTTGGGAGGGGAAGGCTAAGTTTAAGTAGCCAATGTCACCACATGCAAATTGTGGCTTTGCTAATTATGAAGCCTTGCCTTACTATTTAAATCACTCCATTTTCAGACTACATTTGATCATATGTGAATATATAGCACCATTTAATTAGAAAATATTTCTGAATCATCTTTGATTAATTCATGCAACTAGATAATAGTTTGGTATTAGCAGGGTATGGATATGCCAGCCATTCCCTAGCTATTAGGTATATAGTAGTTAGTAGATGTAACTGGATGATTTTTTCTCACATGCTGGTATTTGAATAACAAGCCAGAGGCTTAATATTAATTAAAAATTATTTGAGCTATGGCCCAGACTTATTTACAAACTAGCTCATTCATCTTAAATTAACCCATTTCTTTTTTTTGTTTTTTGCTTTCTTCTTCTTCTTCTTCTTCTTCTTCTTCTTCTTCTTCTTATTATTATTATTATTATTATTAACAAAGAAGTCACACTTTCTATCCTGTATATCCTTATTCAAGGTCCTTTCCCCTTCCCAACACATCAGGTCTTTCTCTTTTCTCCACAACTCCCCATCTTCTCCCTGGGCAGGCAGCAGACAGTACCATGTTCCCACTGACCCAATATTGCCTAGTTCAGTCTCCACTCCTGGCAGATCCTGTTTTCTCCCTGCAACCTCAAGACTGAGTCAGGTGTTCCTCTAGGGGGAGAAGGATCGTATGAAAGGAAAGAAGGTTAGAAATTAACCCATTTCTATTAATCTATGTTTCCACGTGACTCGTGGCTTTACCTGTGTTCCATCACATGTTTTCCTTTGGCAGCTCAGTTTCTCCCTTGAGTCCACCCTTCTCTCTGCATCTCTCTTCAGTTTCTATCCTGACTATATCCTGTCTTACCAGAGACCAAAATAGATTGTAAATTAACCAATGGTAGCAACACATATTCACAGTGTACAGAATGACAATCCCACAGCTCTTCCCCCTTTCTGTCTAATTAAAAAAATATTTTTATTTTAAATTACATATAAAAAAGAGTTATCAAGCAAGAATTACAGTTACACTATCTAGTCTCTCTGTAGTTGACAATATTAAAGAAAATATTCTATTATCTTGTGAGTCTAAAATTTCACATATGTTACCTTTTATTATGACTAAGGAAAATTATAACTATCTAGTATTTAACAATTAAGGGCACTGATAATCTTTGGGTGCCTGAGAAAATTCAGAATTATGGTCAAGTCCAGACCCGAGTATTCTGTGAGGCAGGATCATCTAAGCCAATTGTTTTGAAGCTATTTTGGATGTGGAAACTTCTGGACCATGGCTTTCATCACAGACCTTTCATATGGTCTTCGTCAATTTAAACCATATTATACTGGAAGCAGTCCACAGGTTCTCATCTTCAATGGAAATAAAAGCAGAACCTCTTTTCCAAAGCAATATATTCTTACACCCAAATTTCTAAGTCAAGATTCATTTGAAATTCATATACAATCAAATGCCTGTCTGCAGTTAAAAGTTCCAAAGACACAAAAAAATTATACAGTATCCACATTTTCGGTGTATTTTACATTTTTACCTGGTGTATTATGTTTTTTACTACTCTATTTCTTTTTAATGACTTTATCCTTTTTGTCTCTCCCAAGCCTATGTATATTTCTAAACATATTATAATTCATTTAGAGACTTTTTCCTATCTGAATCTATTTTACTGTGTATCTTTCATCTTTTTCTGACCAAGAGAGTTTTTACACTGCTAAGCTTTGTGGTTAGAACTGAAGTGTGAATTTGGATGTTGGCTCTACCCTGCACAATTTTTCAACATGGTACAGGTGCCAAGGTATCAGGCTTACCTCTCCAATTCTGGGCAGCAGTATGCAGCTATATTTTTAAGTCCACAGTTCTGTTTCCAATCCTCAGGACAAGGGCTGGGAGAAGCCTCTTTGTATCATGGCCCATCAGAGACCTCAGTAATCTACCATGAGTTGCTGAAGCTCAACACAGCTATGGGACACATCTCTGTAACATGACCCATCATGAGTGACAGGAACTAGGAAGATGCTCTTGGATACATTTTAGAATCTGTTTAAAGCTTTCCCAGGTCTAAGCCAACAATGCCCCATGTTGGGTGCTAATCTAAAGCTTAATATTAATTAAAAGTTATTTGGTCTGTGGCATGTCTTATTTACTAACTAGTTATTCATCTTTACCCATTTTTATGTTAATCTATGCATCTCTGAGTGTCTTGTTGCTTTACTTGTGCTCCAATACATCTCCTAGTAGCAAACAGCATCTCCTGTAACTGTGCTTTTCTTCTCCCTATACTTTTCTTTGATTTTCCTTCTGGCTATGTTCTTTCTTACCTTAAGACAAAACTGTTTTGTTTTTATTATTATTAATCAATGATAACAACACATATTAACAGCAATTAGGTTGTTGGGTTTTTTATGTTGGTTTCTTTGTTTGTTTTTTGTAAATCAACTTGACTGTATTTTCCTACTGTGTAATATTTCTGATTAGACAAACCTTGACTCGTGTTAAGGTTAACTTCTCTCTGCATTTTCATCTTCTGCCTTCCTGGTCTTTTGCTTACATTTTAATTTTATGAATAACATCCTGGACTCACTTTTCTGCCATTCCAGGTCTGTTTATCAGCATTGTGATAAGTCTTTATTCAACTTTATTCATTTTTTCAGTTTCCATTTTGTATAACACCTTTCTTAACTTGTTTTGCTACTTGATAAAAATCCATATTATCAAACATATACATACAAATTTAAAAACCAATTTTAGGAATATTCAGAAACATATTCCTCTCAACGTGCTATAATGTTTTCTTAAAAGGCTCATGCTGGCTTGTTTAACAATTTGTCACATTCATTTAAATTATTTTTACTATTATTCCAATGAACTAAATACTTTTAACTTGACTTACTACTTGCAATTAGACAAGGAGAAACCGTCTTTATATTCTGATTCTGGTGAGAACCTACTCTGGACCTTAGTAGTAGTGTGAGATTCCTATGCAGGGTTCCCAGCCTAATGGCCATTTGTCAATATGAATTCTCTGTCTATGTTCACTGGAGACAGAGAGAAATAAGGAGATTAAATATTGCACCATCTGGAGTTCAGATGGCTCCCACAGTTATTTCAGGTTTTAATCAGCCAATCTTCCTTTTTCTTCCTTACATTTATGAGCACTATATTCCAGATGACAGAATGTGCTGCTAAAGTTTCCTGTCCATCAACTTCCTATGCCCTTCCACATGCTCAGCTTCCCATGTTTGCTATTTACTCTGAAAAGAACATGAAAAGCCACAGGGTAAAATGTCTGCTTTGCCTTTTGACTGCCACAGTCTCTTTCCTGCTAATTCTTAACAGCCCATCAAAATAATCAAATTTAATTTCAGGTAGCCTTTGCTTTTGTGTAGTTCTATTTATAAGAATTAGGATATAATGATTTTTATAAATATGGTCAGAATTCCCAGAATGTGAGAGAAATAAGTAATCCTGTTTAGTTTTGCTATCATAATGCAGATCCATAATATATATTATACATATATAACAAATGCATATATATGTATATATATGCCAAATCATATCATAAGAATTTAGTTACCTTATTTTTAATCATATCTTGAAGCATTTATTTTCATATAAATCAATTTATAGTTAATCTCTATTACTTATTGACTCTTACTAGTGATATTAAAAATAACTAATAAAATGAAATATATTTTAACATATGTAATTGAATCCTGAAGAAATAGCTTAAGCAACTGTTATACTCTTCCCTAATTTTCTTAGTGATTTGTGTAAGGAATTTCATCCCATTTCAAGAGGACAATAAAATAGGCATAACCATTATATTATTGTTGCTATGTTATTATTAATAAAGATTGTTAAGAACTCAAAAATTTTCTGCATCATCTAAGATAGAAAAACTGGAGAATGGTATGGGATTATTTTTGACATGTCAGAGCATATCTTAGTAAAATAATTCATGTGAGTTTTTAAGATTTATTCTTGTCAACCTGTGTGACTAACAACTGAGGAATTCACTTCTAAGAACAAAAGAAAATCCAGATTCCTAGCCAGTTTGTCAAAACCACAAAGGACCTAACTAAGTAATACGTGCAAAAAATACATCATCTAGCATTATTTATTTATTATGTTTTTATACCAAGGTTTCCTTTTTTTATTCTTTTATTTAAAATATTTTCCCCATATCTACCACTGCTTCCCCTCCCAGTCCCTCCCAGGCCTCCCACAGCTTTCTCCCACCCTGTTTCCCCTTTCATTCCCCAATGAGGGAAGGAAATCCCAAGGTGAGCCAGTTTGCTCAGGTATATTCAATTGAAGTAGGTCTGAGCCCCTCCCACAGTATCAAAGCTGAGCTAGTTATTCCTCTGTAGGAAATTAGCTGTGAGATATCAGTTCATGCACCATGCACCAGTTCTGATCCTACTCCAAGAGGCTCCACAAACTGCCCATGCCATTTGACTGTTATCTACCTTTGGAGGGTTTAGTTTCTTTCCCTGAAGGTTCCTCAGTGGCTGTTTCTGATTCAGTGAGCTCTCAATAGCCCCAGCCAACCAACTCTGTGGATCTTCTCATGATTATGATCCCTTCCTTCATATGCACTCTCCTCCCTGTCTCTTTAGTTACATTGGGAGCTCAACCTGATGCTTAGCTATGGATCTCTGCTTCTGCTTCTATCTGTTACTGGGTGAAGGTTCTATAATGACAATTAGGATAATCATTCAAGTGATTATAGGGGAAATCCTGCCTAGGCACCCTTTCCACTATTGCTATACCAAGGTTTTCTTAATTTAAGAAATGTTTCTATATATTGTTCTTCATGATTTAGGTTTACTTTAATTCCTTCTTTCTTCCGATCATTTCTATAATTTTTTGATGGTATAGAATCTATAAAGGGATAATTTGGTCCAAATGATCAATGCAATAACTATATCCTTTACTTCCTGAAGATTGAACCAACACTGTAAGCAATTAGGTGACAGTATCATGGTTTACCTGAGCTTGACCATCATCAACATGAAGGTGTTCAAGTCATGGGCACAACACTGCAGTGATTTCAACTTATTGCTATCCCTGCAGCATTTGTGGTGGGAGTCCATTATTCTTAGTAGTAGATATAAAAATTACTTCTCTCTAAGCACAAATGGACAGGTATATGAGCGATGCGAAATACTACTAAGTGCCACTTTAAGTCAAGACTATGCATGTTTTTATCTTAAAATTGGAATAAGATGAGAAAAAAATCTGGACAATAGAAAAGAACACAAAAATAATGTAGAAAAACAATGAGAGAAAGAATTAATGGCCTTGATATAAAAATATAAAATTAGATCTTCAGAGTTTAGAGAGAATGAAGATCAATTTTAAATATTCTATTGCTAGTGTGTTTATCAACCACATATTTTTATATCAGCAAAATATGCCATGAACAAGTTATTAAACATAGAAATGATCCGCCAATGTATTTATTTCTAATTTTTTCAATGAGTCTCCAACTCCCCCCAAAATTTTCTCAAATGGTATAAGGTAGAATTCTGTCACTTCTCAAGAAAATACTTTTTCCTTATTTAAAAAAATAGAAATACACAGAATTAAAAACTTTATAATTATAAGAATTTTTAATATGCTAGCATTTATATAATAAAAATATTATTTAAAGAATATATTTTGATTTTCTATAACTAATTTTTAAAAATAAATTATAGAAAATTTAAATATATTATAGAAATTATATCATATGCAATTGTAGAAATACTATCTTAGAGGACAGGAATCATGCTCTCAAACTCTTTAGGGTGCTAGTCAAACAGCTTCTTTTATGAGGTGATAAAAGAGTTGCCATTTTTAAGGAATAGTCCTCCAGAAATATCATGACACAAAGGACACACTAGAAAGAAAAATGTACTTCTTAGCAGATCACATAATCCTGTTTAAATAAGCAAGAGTGTTGGCATTTTTCAAATCTCAATTGTAACATTTACAAAAAGGATTTAAAATAGAACTTTTTCTATAATTCATTTTACAATGCTTAATTCATTATTGCTTATGACAAAGTAGTTGAGAATATTAGGTAAGTAAACTTTTTAAGAACAATTGTGAAGGGAACTTAAGTTTCCATTGGTTTAAGGCAATTTTTTTCAGAATATTATTTCAGTAATTTCAAAATTAAAATTTAAAGCAAAGCTTTTGTCTTTCTTTGAGAATATTTTCTTTCCATCTGTCCTTTCTCAAAATGTTCCTCATACAAATAAAAGAATTCAGTATTATCATAAGGATCTAGAGAATGGGCTTTCCTTACATAGGATCTATTCTTGAAGATAAATAAGATTACTGGTTTCCAAACCTCTCACCTCAAGATAATTTATTCATGAAAAACCTTTAAGAAATTTAGAATGTATGCTACAGTATAATGTACTTACATATATGTATATATGGCATATATATATATACATATTAGAAATTAAACCCAACATTTTAAATGCATATTTAAGATAATAAAATCGTCTTTCAATGTATGTAAAAAAAATTGTGTTGAGATTATGATGGGACTTGTATTGAATCTGTAGATTGCTTTTGGTAAGATTGCCATTTTTACTATGTTGATCCTACCTATCCAGGAGCATGGGAGATATTTCCATGTTCTGATATACTGGTCAATTTCTTTCTTCAGTGACTTGTGGATCAATGGAATCAAATTGAAGACCCAAACATTAACTGATACACCTATGAACACCTAACTTTTACAAAGAGGTAAAAAATATTCAATGGAAAAAAGATAGTATCTTCAACAAATTGTTTTGGCGTAACTGGATGGCAGTATGTAGAAAAATACAGAGAGATAAGCAGGGGATGTACTCACTCACTAGTGGTCTCTAAACAAACAAACAAGAAAAAAAGCCAAACATGCCCAAGCGGCAAACCACAACCACTGAACAGCTTGGGATCAGAAACACCCTGGACTGACCCTTCAAACCCCAGTCCAACTATAGGAACACCTGAATCACTCTTGAGGGAGGGGGGAAATAACTGGATTTGGCCAGAAGTGGAGACTGATCTAGGCATTATTGGGTCAGTTGGACCATAGGACTGTCTGCTCCCTGCCCAAGGAGGGGATGGGGAGTTGTAGAGAAGAAAAATGACCAAATGTGTTGGGAGGGGGAAAAGACCTTGAATAAGGATATACAGGGATGAAAAAAAAATTCAGAGGGAAAGATGAACACAAAGAAAATATATGTGTAGCAATCTTATTTGTATTTCCACCCTTGATAAGCCATGCTTATGATTCTTATCCTCTGTATAGTTATTGTTAACTCTTCCACATTTTAAATTCTTTTTACTGTGTTTTTTTTTTTGATAAATACAAAATAAAGAAGGAAGGAAGGAAAAAAAAAGAAAAATACAAATAGATCTAAACCTATCACCCTGCACAAAACTCAAATTCAAGTAGCTCAAAGACCTCAACATAAAACCAGCTATGCTCAACTTGATACAAAAGAAAGTGGGAAATACCCTCCAATGCATTGGCACAGGTGACTACTTCCTAAATATAACACCAGTAGCACAGACACTAAGAACAACAGTCAATAAGTGGGACATCCTGAAACTGAGAAGTTTCTGTAAGGTTAAGGACACAGTCATTAAAACAAAACAACAGCCTTCAGAATGGGAAAAGATTTTCACCAATGCTACAAGTGACAAAGTACTCATCTCTAAAATATATGGAGAACTCGAAAAACTAGAGCCCAAAACCCTGAATAACCCAATCAAAAATTGGGTTCAGAACCAAAGAAGGAATTATCAGCAGAAGAATTACAAATGGCTAAAACGAACTTGAAAAAATGTCCAACATCTTTAGCCATCAGAGAAATGCAAATCAAAGCAACTTTGAAATACCACCTTATACCTGTCAGAATGGCTAGATAAAGGACACAGATGACAGCCTATGCTGGAAAGGATGCTGAGCAAGGGGAACACTACTCCATTGTTGGTGGGAGTGTAAACTGGTTCAGCAACTTTGAAATGCAAGTGTGGCGATTTCTCAAAAACCTGGGAATTACTCTCCCCAAGGATCCAGCAATACCACTATTGGGAATATAATCGTAAAGGTGCACATTCACACTCCAAAAGCATTAGCTCAACTATCTTAATAGCAGCATTATTTGTAGTAGCAAAAACCTGGAAACAACCTGGATGCTCCTCAACTGAGGAATGGATTAACAAACTGTGGTACATCTACACAATGGAGTACAAACTGACATACTAAAATTCACAGGCAAATGGGTACATTTAGAGAATATCCTCCTGACTGAGGCCTCACAAACCCAGAAGGATAAGCAAGGAATGTACTCACTCATTAGTGGACTTTAAGCAAAAGTATTCTTACTTCAATGAAAGGTAATAGGTGAATAAAGTGATTTAAAACACACACACACACACACACACACACACACACACACACACACACACAAACATCTGGTTTGAGTGTAGAAGGGTTGCTTAGCAGAAGTTTGTGGTTGCCATTGTGCATCTGTGGGCATTGGCTGTGACCTACTCTGCTTTCTTCATCTGTAGCTGAGCCTAACCTGGCTTGAGGAGCTTTATATTTTAGATTTTATTTTTTATGTCTCATGTATTTCAGAGAAAAGAGAAGTTTTATTACTTTATTTTTTTAGCTATCCTGAATGTTTTTCTTGTTTATATAAAATTTGATATTGATTTTCAAAAAACAATAAAAGATAATGCAATTGTATAACATATTTTGGAGGTTTTGGCAATGTCATACACGTACAGATATACACATATATGATATATTCTGAATAATTTCTTCCTCCATAACTCGCTTATCATTACTGCAATCTCAATGAAGAATTACGCTTTTTCTATATCCCTATTCACACTAGGTTATTTTACAAGATTTATGAATTTTAGTCTTATTTTGTGACCCATTTAGTTAAACCGATGACATCTGTGGAAACACTAAACTTAAACAATCCATGGATCCTCATGAGTGCACAACCAAAAGCAATGACTCCTCCTCCCCCGGAATCTTTAGGAGAAATCCATTGTCCAACAGATGAGAGTCCCTGGTCTCCTCCATTCATGAAGAACTGTTGACAGACTCATTCTTTTTTTTCTTCATTTTTTATTTAAAAATACTTTTTTTCCATATATAACACTGCTCCCCATCTCTTCCCTTCTCCCCTCCCAGTCCACTAACCCATCCTCTTATCCATGCACCAAGGAATGCAAGGAGTCTCAAAGTGGGTTAGTTCAGTCCAAGTCCCTCATCCCAGTATTAAAGCTGAATTAGATGTTCCTCTGTATGAAATAGGCTCCAAGATGCCAGGAACATAGTCTGATTCTACTCCAAAAGGCTCCACAAACTCCCCATGCTATTTGTCAGTCATCTACCTTTGGAGGGTTTAGTTCCTTTCCCTGAATATTCCTCAGCAGCTGTTTCTGATTCAGTGAGCTCTCAATAGTTCCAGTCAGCTATTTCTGTGGTCTTCTCCTTGTGATCCATTTGCTCCTATAGACTCTTCTCTCTGTCTCTTCATCTGTACTGGGAGCTTGACCTGGTGCTTAGCTATGAATCTCTGTTTCTATTTCTATCCATTGCTGAATGAAGGTTCTATTATGACTATTAGGCTGGCCATTCATTTATAGGGGAGGTCCTGTTTAGGTACCCTCTACTATTGCTTGGAGTCCTAGCCAGAGACATCTTGTGGGTTCTTAGAGGTTTCCTTAGTACCTGTTTTCTTTCCAACACCACACTGACTTCCTGTATCAAGATATCCATTTCCTTTTCCTTCCTCTTTGTTGCTTCTCTTTCTCAACCTTCTCCTTCTCTCATGATTTGTTCCCACCTCTCCTATCTCGCTCCCTGTTATGATCCCAATTTACTCGGGAGATCTTCTCTATTTCCCCTTCCCAGGGGATCCTTAAGAAGTCTCTTTGCAGGAATTTCTAAGTACATTGAATTAATAATTGCCATGCTCCAAAATATGGTATCTCAGATCTTCTCCTAGTCTTTCAGCTCTTACAATCTTTCGTCTCTTCTTCAGTATTTTCTGAACCTTAAAGAACATTACATAACATAATGTAAATAAAAGGTTCTTGTTTTGTTTTTTTTTTTCTTTTTAGCTAGGAACACTCTTTCATAACATATTCCCAGCACATTGTGCACTGATATCATTTCCTGAACTTGCCAGTGTTCCCTAAGAAAAGTGGCTTTTGTGGTTAAAGAAGACAGTAATATTTGTCTAGGGGTATAATTATTGATATTTAGAAAGTAGTTTGACACTATATCAATTTAGTCAAACAACAATATTCAGTTCTTCATGAAGACATATAAACTTTTTGTTTGTTTGTTTTGTTGTGTTTTTCTTACCTGGGCAGGGACTCCTTCCAGAGTACTAACACTAGAATGAAATCAGGGAGCCATTGTTTTCTCCATAACAGTAGTTCCACTATTGTTACAGGCAGTCCATCTTGCTTGGCAGGTAGGTTTTTCATCTAACACTTCACAGCTGATTAAATTGTTGATGCCTTTACTTTTTCAGCAGCCTCCATAGCACCATCTGAAAATGTAAAACCTAGACAGTGGCGATGAAGCTTCCAATACAAGTTTAGCTTGATTTCTCAACATCAGGCAATGAAGATATGTGGTTTCTTCAGCAATAGGATCTTACTATCTATTACTGGTGAGCTACAAATAGAAATGAGAGGAGTTTGCATTATGTTGGGTGCCTCTCAGACTTGCCTAATCAATCACTTGTTAGGAAGTTCCTATAACAACACATTTTTTTGGAAAAAAAAATTCTAAAACTTTTGTGTTATAACTAGCATTGGTTTGTGATTTTCAAATATTCTTAATATCTAGATATCTGGCTTAATAAAAAAAAGGTACATATATTCCAATGAGTTCTTCTACATTCCTTAAAAATATTTGTTTTACTTGACTAATCCAGCAGCCTTTTCATATAATCATTCATTCTTTCTTTCTTTCTTTTTTATTTTACAACATTCAACTCAACAAGAAATAGCTTTTTAAATGTATAAGATACCAGAATAAGCTGAAATTTAATCAATACTTTTTAAAACAACTTTATTTAGTAGTTTGTACAAAATAGATACTTTTGTTCTTGACTTCCTGACATCTTGTGGAAAATGGTTGAGCGAGTTATACAGATCTTCCATATTTACATGCAGTTCAAACATATTAATAACATCATTGGTCTCATAAGAAATATCTCTCAAGCTTAAAGCAGCAAATTTATTTTGTCAAATGTATTCATTCCCTACAGTCACCATAACAATTTGCTTAAACCTCTCAAGCTTCACAAGTTTATGATCTTGTACTTGTATAACTTGGAAGGCTACCTAAACTCAATTAGTACTGTTCAGAGAATCACAAAGTTAAAATGAAGGTGATAGCTAGCCTAGCCTTTTATCTGATAGCTTTAGGAGAGAATTTGTTTAACTACATTTGTGAAAGCCCAAAGCAACATACTTATGATTTTGGATATGGAACTTGTTCAAATAAGTTGAATATGATTTTCCTTCTCAAAAAAAATGTCTTGGGATTTTGTTGTTATTTTAACACTGGGAAGAGATAATTTATTGTGATGAAATATTAGCTTCCTCACCTATTCACTGTGGCTTTACTTTGCTACTAAAATATGTGCTTTCTACTACATCCTAATGATGCCCACAATAGCATTAGTATTAACTAGATCATCAACATAATGTTGGTATTAAAGGGATACTCATCAGTGTGACATTATATTCCATTCACAGCCCTAATTTTCCTAAACTATATAATCTATTCACTAGATCTCAATATAAAGACATAGATACCTTTAAGGAACATTTTCTTCCTACCATGCCACCCCACTACCTGGTCCCTAATGATTTCATGTTAACAACAAAGAGTCCCTGTTATTTTGAATTCTGTCTTTAATCAGTTACTGAATTACAGGGCTTCTTTTAAGTACCGTTCACTAAGTAAATACATCTGTACCTGACTTCAAATTTTATGGTTCATATTTCTAACTTTAAAGGAAATGAGCTATAGTGTTTGTTTTTAAGGAGTTGAAATGTGCTTAGTCAATGTTATTTGCTACTTTATTTCCTGATTTTATTCTTATTCTTAAATCTTAATTTAAATTAATCTTCATTTCATTTTAATTATCACATTTTCCTTTTATTTTTTACAGTATGAAGCACCTGATTTCATTACCAAATATTTATTCCATTATCATGATTTTAAGCACTTCCTTTTTTACTAACATTTACAGTTACCCTACAAAAGCTTATGGCTTTCATGTGTACCATTAAAGAACTTTCTTAATTACACCTGACCAATTAAAGTGTTTTCTTTTGTGAATGTGCATGTTGACCACACATGTTTTATCTCTTTGATGATTTCCTGTGTTTGGATACTTGTCCCAGCAACTTATTCTTTACAGGTGGCTAAAAAATGTTGGGAAACTATTTTTTGCCTCAAGTATTTGTTAAAATGGCCATTAAAAACTTTATTTCAAACACTCAAACTTACTCAATATTGTGGTGTCTTGACTGAGAATGGCACCAATAGGCTCATATATTCCACAAAGATTTGTTCTTCATATTGATCTAATAAAACATTGAATGGCTAGTAGCCAGGTAGTAAGTATAGATGGATCTACCAGTATACGGGAATTCAGGGAAGCAAAATGAAAATGTTGCAATGAGAAAGGTACTAAGCTACATGACCCAAAATAAATAGAATCCTGAGTTAATTTAAGTATAACAGCAAGTCAGTAATACGATTGAGTTACTGGACCATCAGTTACTATAATACTAAAAGACCAAGTTAATTATTTCATAAGCGGTTGCAGGACTGGCCAGCTAAGACCAAGAAACTTTTTACTACATTCATATATTTGAAAACTTTGCCCTCAACTGGTGGTATTGTTTGAAAAGGATTAGGAGGTGTGGCTTGTTGTAGACTTTGTGTCATTGGGGCAGGTTTGTAGGTTTGAAAAGCCCATACCATTCCCAGTTAACTCTCTCTAACTTCTCCTTTTAAATCATCTCTCAGCTGTTTCTATGGCCATATCTTTACTTTGCAATAATGGACTATGGCTCTCAGAAACTAATAGCCAACCAAATTAAACTATTTTAATGTGCTTTTTTCATAGTGCTTTATCCAAAATAGGAAAATAATGGAGACACCTATTCTACTCTTCTAAACTTATGTTCTATGTTTTATACCTATATGAACTCTGAAATTTTATGTGTTAGGTCTGTATAAATTAGTAGTAAAACATTCAAATGAGTAAACTAAAACTGAATATTTTACACTAAGACCTTAAATCTTTAGCACATGGTGATAGAACAACATTTTCTAAATTAATGTAAATTCCATGCTTCTGCCAAGTCATAACCAAACAATATTTATGTCCCTAAGCAAATTTTACTGATGAGCCAAATCCCAGCCACAATTAATTTACATCCTAATGTGCTTTTTACTGATGATATAATTAAAAACTCTAATGCAATTTTGCCATCTTAGAACTAAACAAGGCACCAATAAATAGAGTCAGCAAACTGAATGAACACGGCAAATGTCTACCTTAACAAAATGACTGACAAGCGAAGTAGACAGAAGAAGGCATTGACTTGAGGGACTATATTAGAATATTCAGATTGGGTTTTCACTCCTCCTCACTAATATAAGCCCCACTGCTACCGTGTGCATCAGAGTTTCCTCAGAAGAGTCAAATAATATCACATACTTAAAGTTGATAATCAAATAACCTGAAAACCCTCCCACGTCTGAGATCTCAGACCACTGACAATTTTTCTGAATCTTGCCCTTCAAGAAAAACCAAGAGGAGAAAGCATAGACGTTCCCCCTGAGAACCGCATTCTGTTTTCTTTTGTTTCTTCTGAGCAATAAAATGGCAGAAGTTCAAAAGCACATGTAGCTTAGCCTAGAATAATATACTTTCTATAAGCAGTAACTTCTTGTTATGTTGTATGATCAAAGAGAAACATACCACAATCTGATATTGCAGAGCTGGTAAGTTATTGAGAAACTTCAGTGACATTGCTCTTAGAAGCTTTTATAGCCTAAGACAAAAACTGAGAAACAACTAAGCAATGGAAAAGGTCAAATAAATGTGTTTTCCCTATAAATAATTTTCTGGTGTGAAGAGGTTGCATATGAGCCACACAGGTGAGAAAAAACAGCAAGTGTGTGATCTCTCAACACATATGAACTCTGTTTCTGCACATTACAAAGCACAAAGAATATGTACATAGACACATGTCATGTGTTATACAAAACAGGAGCTCATACATGTATTATATAATTGTAATAACTTTTAGAATATATTATAGATCATAAATTGTACAATTTGAGACAAAGAAAAAATTAAAAATGTTAAGTAAGTGTTTCCAGTCATGGTAGCTTACATATATAACAACACTTAATAGCCTGAGGTAGAAGGCTGGATGCTATGAATTTATGATAAGCCTGAGCTACAAGGTGGATTTCAGACACAGTTGTGCTATGGAGTAAGAGTCTGTCTTAAAAACAGACTAGTAAATAAATGAAGTTTCTAATGTAACAGTTTTGGGAAAACATGGAAACTAAACTTTGGCAATACTTTTATATTCTACATAGAATGGATCAACCCAGAAAAAAGACATCATAGTTTGTTAAAATGTAGTCAAATCATGATGCAGACATTTTATTTGATGGTCGTTCTATCACTATCACTTAATTTTTTCACACTCACACAAAAAAAAAACCCAAACCTTAAAACAATAAAATGGTTTTAGATAGTAAATGGAATGAAGACAACTTTGAGGCAATGTATATAAACTGCAAGTTTTAATGATTTATAACCATAACTTGACACACATCAGATTGTCATCAATCAGACGTCCTCAAAAACTCTCTATTTATAAAACATGATCTCTCTGAAAGTCATTTTGAGAGTTAGCATAATTAGCTTATTGAGAATCTCATATCTCAATAATAAAACAAAACAGAAAATTGTGCATTGATTATTGAACAAAAAGGCAGGGGAACTGAGAAAATATATGTAGGGATAAGCCCAAACAAATTAAGTGCAAAGCAATGAGCCCAGGAGTGTGTGAATACTGACCCTCTACCATGTGGCAGTCAGGAGAGTTTGGATATGACCCCTTAATCTCAGATCCCTCAGAATAATGTAGGAAGAAAATGTAAATAAGATGAAATAAAAACTTCTACTTTGATCTCCTTCGAAGACAAATTCCTTGCTTCTATTATTTAAACAAAATACTCATATTGTCATACTGATATCCCTAACTGTATAAAATATGATAAAAAATACAATTGAGTATCTGAAAAAAGATTTAAAAATTTCTACCTCCTGCCACACAGCATTATTAAATATATTCTCTATACACAGAGCAATGTTTAAGAATTCACACACACAGACACAGACACACACACACACACACACACACACACACACACACACTCAGAGAGAGATAGATAGAGAAAGGTACACACACATCTGGGTATGCAAGAATTTGATTTGGCTCTAGTTATTATGAGACATGAAAAGAAAGGAAACACATTCCATTGATAACAATTCAGTTGTTTTCAACTTTAGACTGCCAAGCTTTTATTAATGTTTATTTTCTTCTACAGCTATTGCTATTAGAAAGGAAAAAAAGGCAACAAAATCTAGACCATTGGTTCTCGTTCCTTCTAATTCTGTGACCCTTTAGTACAGTACCTCATATTGTGGTGACCCCCAACCATAAATTTATTTCACTGCTACATCATAACTGTAATTTTGATGCTGCTATGGATTTTAATGCAAATATCTGACATGCAGGATATCTGATATGTGACTCCTGTGAAAGGGACATTCAACCCAAAAGAGGTTGTGACCTACAAGTTCAAAACTACTGCCCTAGATTTTGTTTATTTTACCAATGAATTTCTTGGAAATAGGATTTACAGTCATAGGTTTTAGCTTCTACAAAGAAAAAGTACAGCTGTAGTTTTCCTAAGAAACCTGGTTAGAAGACATAGATTTCAGTGGGATTGTGTTCTATAACACGATAAATAATTTTCCTGCCTACTAATCTAATAAAAACCACTGATTGGCTGAAGGCAGACAGGAAGTGTGGGCACAGCTACCAGACTGGGAAAATCTCAAGCAGAGGAGATATGCCACACAGGCACAGTAGAAATGCCAGGAGACAACACAGAGGAAAGAAGCTGAAATGTTGCTCTAAGAAAAGGTACCAAGCCTCATGGCTGAACAGGATAAGAATAATGGGTTAGTTTAAGGGTAAAGAGTTAGCAAGCTATATGCCTGGGCCCTAAGTCAATCAGCATAAAAATAATACAAGCATCTGTGTGATTATTTGTGCCTATACGGCAGTCATGCTGAGAGTGGGGCTGAATCTCAAGGCTAGACCAGGAAGTCTGGGCCAGAAACTACATGCAATAGATCCACCCATACAGTAGAAGACAGTGGGATCTTCAGGAAGATAGCATCAAAGTAGTAATAGACATTTATCAAACAGTCTTGAATGGCAAAAGACAGTGAACAACAGAAGAAAGCTCACAGAAGAACTCTTGAATGATCATGAATTATTTCCCCTTCAGCAATTTACAATGGTCATTAAGGGAGAACCATGCCAGAGAATTCCTAATTGTGTACCTTCAAGTCTTCACCTAAATTAAATGCAGTGAATTATCATCCCAGAGAAGACCTGTAACAATCACTAATTTGATGACCAGTTTAGAAAACTCTATTTTAATTAAATGACTCTTACTATTTGGATCAGTATGTCTCATTCTTGCCTCTATATTAGAACTCCTCTTAATTTTTAGAAAGTCCAAATGCCCTAGGGTCTACAGTAAATACATTAAATCAGAAAATCTGATGTAGACCACAGGCATAAAAGTTTCTCAAATACTAGCCCCACTTAATGTTCCCTGGTGTTCTTTACTGTTCCCCAACTTAAACTTCACATCTCACTAAAAATGCTGTTGTTAGTTTCTAAATTTCATAAATATTATACTTGGTTCTGATATAAATTGTCATAAAAGGTAATTTTTCTTTAACAAAAAATTCTCATGCATAAAAAAACAAAATATGCCTCAGGTGATTTAATCTAGATGTGAGAAGAGGTGATTTAATCTAGGTGTGAGAATACAAGGAAGAAGAAACAGAAGGGGGTAGGGATAAAGAGAAGAGAATAAAGAGAGAAAGGGAGGGAGAAAATGGTACCTATATGTGTGGGATTCTGTGGAATACAGCCCAAAGGCAATATCAGAGTCAAATATTTATAAAAGGATGTTCATGATCAATGAAATATACTGATTATATTAAGCTGATTTGTATTCATCACTGTGTATTATTAAACATTATTATATACAATAAATAATAAATGTTAAATTTGAAGTTGTAATATATAATCAATATATGCTTGGGAAATAAGGAGTAAGAAAACTTAAAGACATGTTATAATAAAAATCTCTTCCTGGGAAGACACAACTCATATGTCTCCTCACCCCAGACAGGGAACCCACAACAGACCAAAATACAGATACCATCAAAGTTCAACTTGGTGAAACAATGAGTTTTATTGGGGTACCTGGCAGGAATATGGGTGAGGGATTACTTATAGGAGCAGTAATGACTCAAAGACAGCTGCCTCACCAAGATTCATCCTTGCATGTGTGACAGCTCACAAAGCTGGTAACTTGAAGCACAGTGCACAGTTTACAGACAGCTCAACATATTGTAGACTGTTCTCTCTAGGTGCTTCAGTTGGTCCAAACCTCCTTATAAAAGCCTGGAAGTTTTCTGCTTCTTCCAAGTAGGTGGTCTGGTCTCAGAGTCTTCTTTACAACCTTTTTCTCCTCTGAGAGTCTTCCTTGAAGCTCAGCTGTCTTTTTCTGAAAGGGACTATTTTATTGCTCACTCCTGACTAAGAGGGGCATAGTGAATCTGCTCAGTTTCAGGAACTTCATGGAGCTATTTTGAGTAGTTAACTTCCCTGCAGGATGAAATGTTTCAGTCTCCTAGGAAACTGTTACAAATGATTTTACAATAAATACTATAATATTTTGCTTGGAATCACAAAACTAAAATGAAATTATTTTTAGTGAATGTCTAAGAATATTCTATTAGGCTTCATAAAGTCTTATGAATTCTCAAGGAAATAATTAGACACTCAAAGACTCATTCAGCCTTTAAACCTCTGCTAATGACTGCACAATCTGTGCCTGCCTTGTCAAGTGACTAAGATGGCCTTAATATTACTCTATCTGCTAAAATTATGGATAGATTTCTTCCTACCAGGAATAGCATAACTTATGGGTGTGTATGTGCACTTTTTTTTCTTTTACTTCCCGGCCTATTATCTGGAAAATAGATGCTATCTCTTCAAAACACAGCCATCAAGACAGATAGTACCTCTGACCCTAGAGACCATGGGAGAACAAAAGCCCAACTTTCCTGACAACCAACTAGAAACACTAGATGCCTGGCAGTAGCCTCAGGTATCTTCAGCTTCCTCAAATACCTTCCACTCTGTGCCAGCATTTTAGAGTCAACAGCTCTAGTTTTTACAGGGGTTGAAATTAGTCTTTTTTATGATAATAATCCTAACAAAACAAACAAAATTTGAATGAAATAATCCTTGTCCATTAAAATCTACCACATTCAAATGATGCTTTTCCCTCTTATACTGTTTTGGGGGGTTTTATGGACCCTTAAATGGTTATAACACACTACATTCCACAAAAAATTTAAACATTTAGAAGCTATGTTCCCAAAATGCATATCCCTAAAGACATTGTTTTCCCCCTAAACCCCATCCATTCTATATTCTCTATTAACTTAAACGTAAATTGACATGAGGGCAATTCTTCATGTAGGTGATCAAATGGTACAGGATGAGGGAAAGCTGAACAGCATGAGGGTTCTCCTTCTAGCCAAACATTTTTTCACAAGGAAATAAATGAATAGAGATTCACTTGGTTTTCTTTTCAGATTCAAACAACACAAATACACAGAAATGCATATTAATTCAGAGAATAAAAACCCTTCCAGCCTACCACCTCTTCTCCCACTGAATTCTCTTTTCCATAATAGGCTATTACAGCCAGGACTACACCAACAAATTATCAAAACAAACCACATGAGATTAATGCTGTAATTAAAATATATTCTGAAATATGTAATGATGACATTAATAAGCAAAACAGTACTGAGGAAAATCTAATATCCTTTTGTAATTAAGAAATGCTGGGCTATAGAATTTTATTTTTATGGTTAAATTTTCTGTTCTTAAATACAAACAGCTCTAAACCTAGATCTGTTTAGAAAGTTCATTTTCTTACAAATTGCCTCCCTTTTCTCCCTCATAAAAAAGTAATTTTTTTTTCTGTCCATTCTCTGTAAATTCTTCATTTAATTCTATAACTCAAATTTTTATGAGTTTTGGTACTATGTAATTTTCACAATTGTCTACATATACTAAATTTGATGTAGCCATATTTTTTTTCTCGTATGAAATCATTCTGATCAGTGGAAAGCATTATGGAAAGAAATACTGACATGTTGATTGCAGAGCTAACACTAATGAAACTAACACTCAGATTTTCATAGATATGTTATGTTATGAGGACCTTTTCTGTCCTACACTAGAGAAGTGTCTGGTATAGACTCATGCCAGCACTCTAAGAAGGAATTAAAAATATGCCCCCAAAGTAAACTCTACCACTCTTGCATACTCTCAAGCAAAAAGCCAATTGCACATATAGTATCTGTGTCTCCATTTTCAAGGAAATATGTAGTGTGTTGTCCAAGGCTAGGAAGACAAATGGAAACACTGGTAGGGTTTTAAAATTAATACACAGATCTTTGAAGATATCATCCTTCCGTAAAGAAGTGTAGGTGCTTAGCAAACAATACAAATGTAATTACAAACCTGAAAGGCACTGTACAAAGTGAAATGAAAACTCCCAGGAACCTAACATTCCATGACTGTTCTGACAAGCAGAACTTCACACTGCCAACTACAGCAAGGCCTCTTGTACTTGCTTCTCAAAGCCACGAACTCAATGTACTTCCTTGTGACAAATGTGTAAATCTCTAATTAAAATTGCAGACACATTTTAAGAATGTCCACTTTCAACTGCAATGGACTCTACAGCTCTAATTAAAGGATTCTCAGATACAACCAAGGCAGTGAGTTTGGATGGCTTGTATTCCTAGATCTTATCAAATCAGTTACATTATTTAATCGTTCAGAAAGCACTTATGAGTGTCTTCTTAATATCAGGTAGCTGAATTGGCAACACAACAAACAGGAGGAGTCTCTGCCTTGGAAAGATTACAGGTTAGCATTGCAGATAGACTTTAGACCAGTACATCACACAGTGAGAAGCTTGGGAAGCAAAGAACTCAGCAATGCTTGGTGGAACTCACAAAACTGATGTGATGGACATTTTATGACAGGGAAAAATTATAGAACTTTTATCAGGGTTTTGCACATTAGAAATTCTGCCTGGAGTTTTCATCAGTCACTATTCCCACCTGCTGTTCTGCTACAATCAAGGTGATTTTATGGTTTTCCAAAAATACAGATGTTCTCCAAAGATCCTCAGTGCACAGCTTATTGTACATACCAGCATTTTTTTAATCTTCTTTTCTGTCTTTGATTGATTTGGATATATTTCTAGTAAAATTATTGTCTTTTTGGTTTTTCTTTCTTCACCCTTTTTATCTCTAATTTTCTGCACACAATTGTATTGATCCAGATTTGTGTATCTTCCTTTGTCCATTCTACTGAATTAAAGTTGCATACCAAGTCATGTTTGTAGTCAACTTTAAACTTTATCATGCAAAACTGCCTTAGACACAAAGTTAAGCTGAAAGCTTTATTCTTACTCCAAGACAAGGAGTACCAAATTTTAGTCTACAATGCACTGACTACATATAAAATCTCTTTCTCTCTAAGTGTCTTTCTCTTTGTGTCTGCCTCTATCCATTTATCTCTTTCTCTGTGTGTGTCTGACTGTCTGTCCCTAAGCTATTTAATGTTAAAAACTGTTTAATCTGTAATTTTCTTTACTTCTGAAGGAATAATTGCTAAATAAAAGGAATAGAATAATTGCTACAGAATATACTTCACTACTTTGTATATACTAATAAAACTGCTCAGGGGTTCTAAGAAGACACTATTATACTTTGGTATTGTGTATTAGATACAGCAAAAGAAAAGAATTACAAAGAAAAAATGATCAAATATTGGCTCCAACACTTACAATTTGAGAAATAGAATGATAGTTTTTATTTGGTTGAATATAAAATAGAGATGAATAAAAATAAATTAGCATAGAGAGAGTGATGAAATATGCCATTTAAAATGCTTAAGCATCTCGGAGAAGAATATCTCTTCATGATTCCTTTAGTGTAGAAATTTGATTTAATCATTAACAATATTTACCATGATTTTATTGAAGAAATATATTTAAGTCTAAGGAAAACATTAAAAATGCAGAGAACTTTTACAATGAAGGTATTTTTATATCTGCAGTTATTTACAAGAAATAATTTATATGTCTAGAAAAAGGGGATTGCATTTTATATGATAGATCATGTTCTCTTGGGACTAGATGACTTTATGGTATGGAAGTACAATTATACTGGATATATACTTCTAATCAATTTATAGCTATTCATTGGGTCCACATTTTCTCCTAAGCTATAAAATCAAATGGCAAAGTAATGCTATATAAAGTGAACATATTTATCTTTAATATATGAGGAGTATATAAAATTTAAAATTTCCTTGAGTTTTTGGTGTTTTCCACTTTCTGAAAAAAAGAAAAATGAATATGATTTTAATATTTATAGCTAGCCAAGTATTCCCATCCATAGATACCATTAGAGTTTCCACAGCCAAACTGCACCCATGCTTTGTTTACATGATCAGATACTAAAAAGGAAAGTGACATGTGGAGAACTCCTGTGGAAATATTCCTTGGGCTTGATTATTGCACTGAAGTGTAACTCAAATTGCTTCAAACATTGATGTAAAATCCTTAATTGTAAGAATAAACAAAAATCAATCTTCAAGATATAGTGCAGCTTGCTACCACATTAAATGAACTGTAACTATATAAACATGAGAAAACAAACATAAATTTTTATTCCAAAGATCAGATGACATGTAAAATATGGGCATTCTCTGGTGATACTCATTGCAAATGATAGGCTATATATTCTGTTCTAAGATCAAGCAGCAAAAAATGAAAAGATGGATTGAGGTCATCACAGAAGCTTCACTGGCCTCTCCAAAACAACAAGGTTTGGTTTGGGTAAAAAAGGAAACAACTAAGCAAAGAAAGAAAATTAGAAAATTATAACATGACACTTACTTGCTGGGCCTAGCTCATATAGAATAACAGAAGGCTCTTGGTTCAAAAGAGATACTCAATCAAAATAAATGGTACCCTATGCAGTTAACCAGAAAGACCCTTAAGAGATGTTTGTCAAAGTCCAAATGATCTGAGTGGGATTTTTAACTGTGGAGTAGCTTGAATTTGGCCCAGAATGTCATAGAAAGACAGCCTAAGAAGAATGACAATCTATATCACTGCCATTTGTCACAGAGACTGTTAATGTGAGCTGGTATTCAGTGATGGTTGAGAAAGGAATATAAAAGGCACCATTAAAAGCAGCCAGTGAATGGGAAATCCAGATAGGGGGCCTAAGAAAGAGAAAATTTCAAACATACCACAGAGGTAAAAGTCAAACCCATGGTCTGTTTCGATTGGTATTTGAAACAATCTAAAAGAGACAGACAGATAGATAGATGATAGAGAGATAGATAGATAGATAGATAGATAGATAGATAGATGAAAGTGGTAGTGGACTGAGGTGGGAAATCTCAATTATTGCTGCAAGTCGGAGCAATTGCAAAGAAGCATATAGACCAGAAAAGAGGACAGACATTTCTCTCCCCATGATTATGGAAGAGTGAGCTACAGAAAGAGGGAAGAGAAGATGGGAAGGAAGAGGGTCTTGTGATGGATGTATCAGGTAAAGATATAGAGGAAACAAAGAGAAATAAAGTGTTATTGAGGCTAAAGAGTTGGTATTTTAAAATGCATGGTATGGTTATCAAGAAATATCAACTGCTATGCAGAAAAGGATACATGTTGAAGAAGGCTTTTTAGAATCTGCTTGGAAGATCTCTCTAGTGATCTGTCAAAAGTTATGCTCTGTGAAATACTGGTTGAACTAAGAAACACGATTCAAATGTAAACTACAATTATTAAATATACATATTGAGAAAAAAGAATATATGTCTAGTTCAGGAGGCGGGAAGGTGCTTGCTACAAGACTGAGTGAGCACTTAAGCAAAATGCAATAATGATAAAGAGTCATCAATATGCCTGTGTGTCACATTAAGAAAATAAATCAAAGAACTTTCCTCCCTTGGAGAAGTAACCAAAAGTGAGCCAAAGTTTGAAGTTTCTTCCTATGTCTTCTCTCTGAGTAATTTATGATTTCTGACCTACTGGTAATTTTTCTCTTATGTGATTCTGAATCTGTGACCCATTGCCTGCCTAGATACTGCCTTGTCTGTGTCTGTCCATAGCAAAAGGCTTTTGCTCTGTATTTATTGAACATCACAGAAAATATCACATGTGGAAAAGAATGAGGTATACTTCAGAGAATTCTTTATCAGAGTTTTACAAGAGATTGAACTTTACTGACTCCAACTGACCCCAATGGTCCAGAGAAGGAACAGCTGATATCCAATAATTTTGCTCTTTTCAAAATTTATGATAGACATTTGTTTTATAAGGTTGTTCTCAACCCATTTTTTGTTTTCAAAATTTAAAACCATAGCGTGCACACATACAAATAATCATGCACACGCACACACACACACTTACACTCACACACACATGCATGCACATTGTTCTCTGGATCTGGAGCCTGGAAGCACCCACAATTTAAGATTAAAACCATGCATTACCTTAGGTTCTAAAAGTTGATTATATGGGAAACACAAGGTAAGTAATGGTGGTTGGCACATAGATCTCTTAAAAGAAAGTGAAAAAAAATAGGCTGAGTACACTGTAGGGTAATAGTCTGCAGTAACCTTCAGAAGTGTTATTAACTCTACCTATTTTGTCAGCAAAAGTTCCATTCTCTTAGAATATACGAGACATTTTCATAATAATACAACACTATATCTAATTACCTGAATTCTATCCTTGGGACCCACAAGGTTGGAGAACGCAAACACATGCAAATTTCCCCTCCTTCCCTATACCTCATGGCACACATGAAATAATTAAAAAATACTGGTAACACTTTTTTAATCCAGAAAAAAAGAAAATCTATCATCATGGAATGGTTGTTATATGGAGAGTTACATTTGAATGTCTGAAAATATTAAAGGACATGTTGGCAAAGTTATAATTTGCATGACCTTGTAAGCAGGATGAGAAAAGTTTTGGTACTAGTATGGTGTGGAGTCCTATTGACTCACAGTGTAATTTTGGCAGGAATTTGCACAGGTAAATGATGTGTAGAATAAAATGCATTGTTTTTCTATATGCTTTAAACAGTATATGAATAAGTGATGACATAGCAAAGGGCTTTACCTTTTATGAAAAGCTACTTATCCCCCCACATTGAAACAACCAGGCAAGACTTTCAGACCATGAATGAAGGAAGACACAATCAGTAGTTGGTTTTTCCAGAGGAGAATTTCAACAAACAACACAAAGGGATGTGTATCCATAGAGCACAAATGAGCAGCGACAACTCGATCTGAGATCTAACAAGCTCAGAGCCACGTTATAGATTCTAGTCTACAAATTGGGGATATAAAGTTAGAGAAAGTAGTATCTGTGTATTTTATTGAGGGGAATTTGTTTTCAAATTGAGAAAGAATAGACTTTCTGAAAGCAATATCTCAGAGCTGGTGTTTTTTTCTTTCTTAAACATCAGTCTTTGAGTTGTTTTATATAGCCCTCACAGACTACCTTGAAAATTAGAAATTGAAGTAAATGTTCTCCATTTTGGAGATCTAAAATCCAGAGGATAGGCAGTCTTCTCAGGACAGCACACCTGTGCTCCATAAAGGATTGGCTGTGAAGCCTAACCTAAGACAGAAGGATGATAACTAGAGAAGAGAGATCTATACAGGGGAAATCTGGTATTGGCGGTTACCTGCAGTCTCCTTGGTAACTGTCATCCTGTACCCCCATTGTTCTGTGTAAGTTTGTCTCTGTAGGAACTGTGGGTTTTCTCTTGTCTATTTTACAAATTCAAGTATTCATAGAGAGAGAGAGGGAGAGAAGAACTTAAAATCAGCAGTCTCTGTGGTCTGGAAAGAGATAGACCATGCACCAGTCATTTATTCTCCAGTGTACCCACATAATTAGCCTAAATACAAGGGACAAGAAACAATACAAGGGACAAGAAACTTTAGCTTTATGATGGGAGGTATGCCAAAGCTTCATGATCATTTTCAACCTACCAATGTTTGTTTTGATTTTTGTTTTTTATTTCCACATTTCTCAAACAAGAAAAGACAAGTTTATTCTCTCTGTATCATTAACTTTCATAAAACTATCTTTTTTTGAGCAACACTCTTGGGAATAGTAATACTATTTTCTTTGACCTGGCACCATCACACAGGACAGCCATTCCCCGCCCCCAGCCTCTTTCTCCCTTAAGATGGAGCAGGAATAAAATTTTTAAAAAAACCTATCCAAAGATCTTTGAAGAGATGGAATTTTCTGAGGAGCTTTACCAGTTGCACACTCTAATCAGAATTCCCCCAGGAAGTCCTGATGGGCTGCAGACACCCTCGGCTGTGCATCTGGCTTCATTTGCAGCATTGTGGTCCCATCTCCAGCGTAATTGCGAACTTTAGTGATGCTGCCCAAGGAGCTGAATGCTGCTAGAGCCATCCAATCACATTACTCTGCTAATTGTATTAGAATATTTAACCAAACAGAGCCTCTTGGTGTTTTGATAGATTGAACTGCATAAATAAGTGTTTGTACAAAGTGGCAAATCTGTTTCCAGATTTTCCTTGGAGATGGCAGTTAGCATATGACCTTCTGCTATTATATTTTAGGATCCACATTCTGCATTTTCTAAATGTGTTCTGAGTCTCAAAGCAGGAAACAATAAATTCTTTGCCAAGTATTTCTTTAGCAGAATCAGCAAATCCACCTCTTCCAAATAGCAGGAGGAAGCATCTCCTGGTTGTGTTTTTATTCTTCTACTCTAATGAACTGAGTCCAAATTTGCAAAATGTGAGTCCTGTGTTTTCCGCTGTAGACGCTGAGATTTGTAACCCTAGACTGGTGCCAGGGATTCTGTTTTGCTATCAGCAAACACGGGCCGACACATTTGCAAATTCTTCAAGTTTTCCCAAGCCAATCTGTTAGAAGAATGAGAATCATCATTATGACAGGATTTAGCCTGCAATTTATGTGTTGTGCCACAGTAATCTCCTTATTTATTCTGATTGAAGGCAATCATGATTCTGTTTAATACTCAGAGTTGGTGGAAGTAAGCCAAACCTAGTCTAAATGTGGAGGCCAGAAAGTCAGGCACCAAGGAGGCTTCAGGGCAAATGTCTGTGTGTGCTGGCCTACACAAGTCTCGCACAAGTATTCAGAACTTAAACCTTCATTCTAACCAAGGAAGTGAGTTTATCTTAATCCACTGTAGTAAGCACAGTTTATTCAATACTTTCAAAATAAAGCATGGCCAGATTATAAAATTGTAGTGGAAATGTACTTTCTATATGCTTCCCTCTGGTCTTCACATGCATATGCCTTATCCCAGGAACTAGAGAGTATCTGCTCAGCTCTGAATTAAGTTTGGGAACTTTGATAAACTGATATAAATTTAAATTTTTTCTAACTGTATGTTGATGAAACATAAAAGCATCTCTAGATTATAGTCTTATGGACCCTGTTTCAAAACATATTTACTATATAAATGTTCAAGGCTACTAATTTACCAATAAAATTATGAGAAACCTGATAACACCTATGCATGTCAATGTATTGTTGGTGTCTAACAGTGGCTATTAAGAAAGCTAGCTTGTTCTTCTTCTTATATCAGGAGGGAAATAAATTACCACTTTTGAGATAAATAAAACCAAACAAACACATTTAGTGGACATAGAAATGTATGGGACCTTTTCTGAAATGAAGAATTTGAAAGAGCTATGGCTGAACTGCTTTATACAAAATGGTTAGAACTTGACATATTCCAGAAAAAGGGACAATTTCTGTGGAAAGCCATGGGATGTATGAATAGAATAACTCAGCTTCCTGAATGTCTAAAATTAGATAATCACACCAAATAAATGATAAGAATAGCAGATGATTGTCACTGGGGCAACATATAAATTTGCTGTGATTAGTCTCCAAAGTCTGAAAGGAAGAAACACATAAAATCTGAAAGTCCCTGCAGTCATGTGTGGACAAAAATGTCTGCCCAATGTTGTTTTTCAAAGAAAAAACAAAAACAAAAGAAGCAGAACTTGCAATGAATGTCTAGAAGCCTGGAAATGAACAACACAATCAAAGCATTAGATGTCCACTGCCCAATGACTAGGGCACACACTATCTGCAAGCACTCAGGACCAAGGCAGGAGACTTCACAAAGATTGCTACATCAGAGTTGAAAATAAATAGCAGTCATTTTTTTCATAATAACATATGCTTGCTAATGGAACCAAGACCTGTTAAGCTGCCATGTGGTACCCATCAGATTTAATTTTTCAATGTTAAAAAAGGGCATTGATGAGTAGCTTCACTTATGGGTAGTGAATTTTATGCTAAAAAATGATTCCAAAAAATGCCATGAAAGTTCACAGATATTTCTTCCATCAACTGACCAGGCATTTTTTTAAAAGATTTATTTATTCATGTATATGGGTGCTCTGTCTTCATGCACATCAGTAGGAATCTGATCCCACTATAGATGGTTGTGAGCTATCATGTGGTTGCTGGGAATTGACCTGGCATTTTTTTAATTTGGTGTTTTGCTCTGTATTTTTACTCTCGCATAGCATAACAGCAAAGGTAGCATTGTAGTGAAAATTCTAGAAAAGATAGTCTAAGCTTCTTTGACTGTAGCACAAGTTTGCATGTACATATATGACATAATATTTTGTGAGTTCTACAAAATCCTTCAAACAAGGTTTAATTTTCGTAGATTCTACATTTTCTTTTTCTTATTTTGTGATAGTCTTTGGAGGAGTAGAGAAACTTTCTATTGATTCTAGTTGGACAAGCCATTATCATTATGGAAACTATTTCCTATTGTCAGTGTACTTCATATAAACATTGAGGAAATGTTCAACGTATTTGCAAACATGTGTCCCTCTTACTTTCTGCCATCAGCTTAAAGAAAAATGGCCTTTGAATAAATTGCTTAAGACATGCTATCTATTTCTGAAATTAGCAGAAAAAACCTGTTTCGGGATTCATTTAAATCTGCCTGTTTAGCTGCCACAGACAATACAGAACAATGTATTATGGCTTTACTTTTTAAACAAAGTGCTTGGAGAAGACTATTCTATTTTGCCATGCAAAGCCTTGCTATCAGATCTTTATAATGCAATATGCAAATGTCATGCTTACAGAAGATCTTCATCTGCAATCTAATATTTTCATTTAAAATGAGCAAGCCAGAAGTTCTCAAGATTCATTATCCCTATGTCTTTATTCTCATTCAAATTACTGTGTTAACATTATCCTATTTATTAGACTAAAAATCCACTAAGAATATTAAAGATCACTGATACATAAAAACTTAATCTCTCCTTAAAGAAGATTGGCACAGGCTAACGTAGAATCCTTTGTGGGGAAGACAAAAACAATGCAGAGGCTAAGTTCTGAGTCTCCAGATCAAACTGCAGAAAGGGCCCATCCTCTTTCAACAGCTTAACTCTGCAAAGGAAATATCCAAGGGGCCAAATAACACTACCCATTTGGAGGAGGTATTTGCAAGGATACACCTAGAAGTAAGAAAAATAGCCTTAAACTGAGGATTTTGTAAGCAAAGACAAATATCAATAGCATATATTACAATAATTCTGCTAATAAAGTGGCTGCTCAAATGTGAATTTTTAAAACAATGGATGATGAAACAAAAGGAAGACTCCCAAGAGGATTCCCTGTAATTTTTACAGCCAGAGTAGGTAAAGAATTACGATCAAGGTAGTGTAACTCAACTTCACAGATCCATGACAAACATGATTATACTGGGATGGTGTACTTGGTATGTATTTAACATTGAAGAAATATGTACATCAGAGGTAGCATAATATACAATGATATTCTTCAATTGAATAAAGCAAATGTATTCAATGTACCTTTCAGCTTTGATAACAGAAAAATTAGTCAATATGTTAGTAAGTTAATATAGTAAGTGTGCTACAATACCTTAGCATTTGGAATGTTTTGCACTGCCTAAATTATTAGGTAAATATATGTCTACAAACATGTCATTTATCAATATATATTTTTACATTTTAAACTGTAGAACATCATAATAGCATGGTCTTACTCATTAAAGAAATAGCCTGTGATTTACACACACACACACACACACACACACACACACACACACACACACGCTGTGATATACTAAGTAAAAATGCAAGGATATATAATACATATATAACATAAAGTACAAGAATATAATGTATATATGATTGTGTTGCTCTGCTTGGTTGCTGAAGTATAAAGGAGTACAATGTCACAGAAATAAATCTGTAAGAACTACAAGTATACATGTTATAATGCTCTTCTTCAAAATCCTACATTCTCATTCCTCTCTGGTTTTGCAATAATCTACAAATGGGCAACGATGCTGCCTTCAAATGACAGATTTGACTTGTTTCAGGTTTGAGGAAGGGGAAGAGGATTTACAAAGAACTCCATCGCATACAGTCTCTATCCATGATAAGCAATTACTGTTTCTATTGGTTTAAAGGGAAAAAAAGGGGTGGTCATTAGCATAAACCTACTGAAATTCCCAAAGACCAGCACAAGACTTAGACCAGTGGCTTTAGGAATCTCAAGGCATAGCATTCATAAAAACAGAACAACAGATTCTCTCTTGTTACTTTAGATTTTAGAAGAATGTAATAATTCTCTTTACTTGCTTTCTGTCGCTGCAAAACTATTCTAATGCAGCTAACTTTGTAAATGACAGTCAATTGCAATCTAGCCAAACATGTCTTGCCCTGACATTATAAACACAAAATTTCAGGAACAGATAAATTTGGCACAATGTCTATTTTCTACATGTGTGAAAGGAATAGATGCTTCTGCTTAATAAAGCTCATATAGCATTGCAAAATTTAAGCAGTATGTCAGAGCTATCCTTGAAAAGGAAAAGTAAAAAGATAATAGAATAATGTAAAAATGGCACTGTCTCCTCTCATATTAGGGCTTTCTTGTTGCCACATGCAACATGATATATAGTTGCAGAGAATTGGATTACATTGAATTACATTTTCTTCAATGCACATATGTTTTAGAATATTAGTTAAAGGTATGTTACATTTTTTTATGATACGGAATACTTTTTAATGACATAAAGATGTATTGTATTCTTTTATGTTGTGTTTACCTCTGTGATGCTGTGTTACTTTGCCTGCCTGAAACACCTGATTGTTTTAATGAAGAGCTAGGCAGGAGAAAGAAATAGGCTGAGTTGCCAAGCAGAGAGAATAAATAGAGAGAAAATTAAGAGAAAAAGAAAAATGGAAAACAGGAGGAGACATCAAGGCCAGCCACACAGTCATACAGTCACACAGCCACACAGCCATACAGCTGTAGTAGTATGTTTCTATCCAGGCCTTTTAAAGGCCTAGCTCTGAGGTTCAGACCCACTTGCAGCCCCAAATAATCACAAAGGTTTAGATTAATTTTATGCTGACTGATTTATGGCTCAGGCATATTGCTAGCTAGCACGCTCATCTTATCTCAACCCACATCCATTAATCTTTTTAGCCATGTGCCTTGGTACCTTTTCTCAGAGCAGCATGGTTGTTTTCTTTCCTCCGCATCCAGCATCCAGTGGCTACTCTTTCTGCTCTTCCTGTTCCTAGAGTTTTCTTAGTCTGATAACCTCACCAACACTTCCTGTCTGCCTTCTGGCCAATTAGCTTTTTAGTAAACCAGTAGGAGGAACAACATACCAGAACATAGTCCCACTATACACAGCCACACAGCCACACAACCACACAGCCACACAACCACACAGCCACACAACCACACAGCCACACATAGCCACACAAACACACAGCCACACAACCACGCACACAACCACACAGCCATACAACCACACAGCCACACAACCACACAGCCATACAACCACACAGCCACACAACCACACAGCCACACAGCCATACAACCACACAGCCTGGAGTGGAATAAGAAGGAAAGAAAGTGATATAGAATAGAGAAAGGTAAAAGTCCAAAGGCAAAAATGTAGATGGAATAATTTAAGTTAAAAAAAGTTGACCAGAAATTTGCCAAGCTAAAGTCTGGGCATTCATAAATAAAAATAAGTCCTCATGTATTTTGAGGGGAACTTGATGAAGGGCCGCAATAAAATTTTTTTAAAAAGCCAGATAATGCATGAATAACATTGCAAAATTTCTGTTAAAAATACAGATAAAAATGTGATGATTGAGCTCTTATCAAGAGGTCCAAGAAATTTTTGGTCATTGCTCATTAGAATGCCTTGTAAAAATGCAATTATTAGATATTTCCAGATAAGTCTTCTTTTGAACATTCTAAAACAGGAGATAATTATGTTAAACTGTTAAAGACCTTCACCAAAGTTGCCATTTTTTCTGGACCTGATTTCAGTCTCCACCAATCACTGGTTGCTTTATCTAAGTGTAGTGGGCACCTTGGAAAGCTTTGCAGCTTCATATCAAAAGTCTTACCTTTTACAGGACAAGAGTCCAGTGTTAAGGAACTAGGCAACTCACCTTATAGAATGTACACTATTTCTAGCTTTAATCTGTGCTAATCGAAGGCAGAAGAGAATTCTGATGTCTGGTCTTCAAGTGCAGTCATCTCGTAATTTCAGTCTTTATCATAGGACTTTTTCAGGGAAGCACAATTCAGTAATTCAGTTCCTAACATAGTCTTTTGTGGGCTACAGCAGCTGGCCTCTTACTAGAAGTTTTTCTTTTTAACAAGAGCTGGGTAAAGTGAAGTGGACTTTGGTTGTCACTGATTGGACCTGCTTTCATCTATTTCCTGTATATTTGAAAGCTCCTGGCATGCTGGCTATTTAGAACCTCAGCCAAAATTCATGATCGTTGTGTGGAAGAAAACTACCTCTTCTGGTGTGAGAAAGTTCACCAATGCTTATGGGTGAAACATAGCAAATGACTATTTGAATCTGTTAGTTTAAATCTGTCTAGATTGCTATTGCCACTCCCCTGATGGACTGAGTACTGTGCTATGCCACCCAAAGTCCCTCAGGACTTAAGTGATCTCAGCTCAGACTTCAATATTGAAACCCAGTCCCAGGTGCAGGCTTGAAGACTGTGACATTGACACATGACTGTGCCCCTCCTTTAAGCAACTTGTAGACCATGGCAGATCTATAGTATAGGGGTCTCCATCCTGGGATTTTACTTGGAGGATCTACCTATATGCCTCAAGGTTTTGAAAGTGAAGCTGTGGCCTTGGTGTTAAGGCTTCAGAACCCAGCATTGTTTTTCTTGTGATTCAGGATTGTTTCCTCCCTAAAGCAATCTCTAAGAAACATTCTGCATGCAAATCTTTATGTCAGGTCCTCAGTGTCTGTGAGCTAACCTGCAGCTTTGGATTTGTTAGATAACCACATACTTATATTGCAAAGAGCATGTATTTTATTCGACAATGATACCTATTATATATAAAAATAGGTAGTTCTCATGACAGTGAAGATGAAATTGGGATTTAGACTTTCATTGTTAAATGAAATGTGTTCAACCCAAATGAGTGCTTTCTTTTTCTCGTATGTGCAAAGGGTTTTAATAGCAGGCTACATTTACTCCCCTTTCTCTCACAGATTCAGTGTACAGATGATTATTTGCTTGCTGGATACAAATGTAGAAGGGTATAATTTTGCTAACAGCCTTTTCTGTTTCTGCATTTTTTTTCTTTTTCCCCTCATTTTTTTTTTGTGACAAAACCTAGATTGATGGGTTCCAAAGCAAACTCATAGCCCCTGTAACAGGAGATAGGCCTTGGTTTGATTATCAACTCTGTCCCAAGTGGAGGGAGCAAAATCGCTAAGCATTCAATTAGTTATTGATTCTTGACACACCAAGTTCAAAAGTCATTCCAGAGAGTGGTTGTTTTGGAGTTAAAAAACCACATTCAGAAATGGGTTTAAAGATGCTTGGCACTGTTGAGACATTCTGTGATAGATCACCTGAAATGGTCCATGTCCTGCATCAGAACGCAGCTGCTTTGACAGATGAGGATAAATCAATATATTTGACAGTGGTATAAACAAATCAAAATTTTAAAGGAGGAAGAAAAATGAGCTTTCAAGAAAGTTTTAGAAAAACTCTATGGATTTAGATAACAAAGAGTCTGCATTTTTCTCTGAGGGATCTTCCAGATTAAGAGATAGAATCAACTAGTTTAAAATAGCACCCAACTCCCTCTCCTCACAATATCCTTGCCTTACTACTAATTCTCTGTCTGGTCCTTCATAATGGATAGAACTGGGGATCCACAGAAGAACCCCAGTCCCTTTTATGATTCCAGCTCTCACAAGAATCAAAATGTAAACCACAAATGACAGACAATGGTGACAATGGAAAGAGTTGATATTCTATCATAATCTTCGCCGTTTATCACTAGGATTTAAAAAACATCACTAAGTGACAAGGAGAGAAACTGCAATCTTATCTCATCCAAAGTCTTTGCCCCTGTGTTTCAAATCCACATACTACAGAGCCACACACACTCCTGCCATGCTTCAAAACACCAAAGATGATCCTATTAAACCCTGTATCAACATAGAAAGGTTCAGTTTACCATCTGACAGTTGTGGTAACTTCTTGGAAATTGACAGGCCATAGGTATATTCCAAGCACAGCTTCTTCTCCTGTGGCTGCCCATCCTCAGCACTTCTTAAGAAAGTAGAGTAGCACACGAAGGAAGGAAAGGTACCTACAGTTGCTGCCAATTCCCCACCCCTGAGCTTTGAGCTTCTTGAAAACAGGTGAGCATTAGCAAAGTCACTTGTTGATACCATTGGCAATTGTGTTCTTTACAAAGAAACCTAACTGCCACGCTGCATGCCTGCTTGCCTGCCCAAGCAGCTCAATCAAGCCCTCAATACGTTTTGAAGGCCTCCTCTCAGGAGCCAGTCATTATAGAGGTCTTGCTCAGATGATTGCAAAAACCATTTTGCATATTCTAAGTGATTGATCTCAACTTTTTTCTTTCTATGTCACTGAAGACTGATTGTGTTTGAGACATTCTTTTCTAAAGCTACCAATTTCTCTGGAGAAAAAAAAAAACCCATAAGGTCATGTAGATATAGGCTATGTTTTCATGAAAACATAGTATGTCTTCATTTTTTTAAATTTTCATGTCCTTTATTTGTATTTTCTTTAATCTTAAAAAACATCAATTTTAATTTTCACTTTCTACATATATTATTTTCTTTTTTATTTATATATTTATTATTTTACATCATGCACTCCATCAAACTCAGTTATCAGACTGCTCAGATTCATTCCCACTCTTATGATTCCCCCATTTACAAAAACACCCATTCATGCTGCTCATTTACTTACTGGAGCATAATTAAACTCCCTGTGGCCATCCCCTTAAAGAAAACAAGTCTTTCCTCACCCACACCCTGCCAGAAGCCATCAATGCAGAAGTGAAGCACTGTGTCATTTAGCTGTGTTCTAGCCTTGAGCTCTTGTTTACAATGACATCTCCTTTTTATTTTTAAGTCCACTATTCAGTGAGAGCCCCTTTCTTTAATTATCAAGGAGATGGAGAGTGTGAGACATTATAAAATGTTTATTTACAGCAGTTTACTCTAGTACATAGTGATGTTACATATTTCCCCACGTTTACAGAATTCTTCCTCTCCACAGCACAGAGTCTAATACTGCACTTTTTACATAAACAGAAACTACACACTATAACTATTCTTCCTATTCTACTTGAACAAAATCAGAGTCAAGCTGAAATTTTATTTGTAATTATGCCCACTCTCCTATGTATTGTTTTCGAAAGATCTATGTCCCACTTTGAGAAATCTGACCACGTGGCTTATGTAAAATTCCCATTTCCTTACTTTGGTACAGGGTAGCTCAACAAAGATGACCATTCATACAGAGTGTACAATCAATTTTAAAGTCTTTATTCCAGTCAGCTAAGGCTATACCCAAGTGTGTGGTCCCAAGTGTTTAAACACACGGATTTTTAAGACTGAGGCCTCATCTAGGCATCTTGATTGGCAGCTTCAGTGGGGGGTTCTCAGAGCAAGCACTTTGAACTAAGCATTTTTAACAGGAGCAGAGATAAATGGTTAGAAATTGAGGAGGTTCTGCATAAACAAGCAGTTTTAACAAAGGCTAAGATACATGAGCTAGGACATCCTGACCTTTGGTTCCGAGGAAAGACTTTTGTAGTTTTCCATGGGATTCTCTACCAAGGAGATCAGATTTGAGTTAAACCTGGAAATGGCCTCAGCAATAACACAAGATGAAGAAATTTCCGCATCGTCTTGGGTCCAATTGTGGACCCTCTCACAATTGGGCCCAATCTCTTCTGTCAAAGTTTGCTTTCCCATTCTCCCCCCTACAGTGACTTCAATCATGGGATGCTAGACAATGAAATCAGAAAAGTTTCAGTGCATTTTAGTGTGTTCTTGAAAGCTTTCATGTTCTATATGCCCTGTTCTAATATAGTATATTATTAAGCTACAAACCAAGGAAACTAAGATGATTGTATTAGAAAAAGAATAGCTTTAGAAACAACTTCTATGTTTGGTGTCTACTTTCATTGTCTACATGGCATGCTGCATCCCAAACTCACACACATCACACATTTGTTCACTTTTATTTGTGTCCAGCAAACTGGTGAAGGATCTGGATATTTGAACTCAAATGTAATCCATGAAGTTTCATGCTAGCAAGAACAAATTGTTTTTTCCACTTTTCAGGGACCATTCTTTGTAAATGTCCTGGCAGGCAAAAGCTCTTAGATATTCGAACACAAGTATTATGTCTTTAAATAGCAGGTTTCTTAAAATTTTTCAGGATACATGCCTATCTTAAGATTCATGTGTTGTAAGATTTTTTAAAAAGTCAATATTTAATAAAACTTATGGAAGAGGCTACTGTATAAAGTAAAAGTTCAAATAATAATAAAAAATGTGTGACACATGGAAGTATGAATAAAAAAAGATTATCTGAAGTTTGAATCAAATGTGGTTTAAGTGGATTAATACTAAACTTTATAACCTGGGAACATCAATCCCAGATTTTGCTAACCCTTTATCAGAAGCACGTAGTTCATCTTCAGCATTTCATCTCAGTGGATCCTAATCATATACCACCAAATCAAGGAGAAAATCAACAATATGGATAAAATACTTCATTAAACACAACAAAACACATAATACTTTTGTTATTAAAATATGTTGTACAGTTTTATTATTCAAAATATTTATAATGTCTAAGAATGTCATACTTCGTGGTAGAAATAAGTGATTTTGTAAGGTTTTGTGGGTAGACATCACTTAAATCAACAGTCTGTATATTATTTATCTATGTTACAAACATAGAATTTTTAAAAAATTACAAATTCAAGCTATGTTATATATTTATATGATGACAAAACAGTTGTGACACTTGTGTCAGCACTGAGGTTAACAAAAGTGCTTAAGGGGAAACAGTTTTGTCATGTTCATATTGAGTGAATGTTAAGCCCACATTACACCTTAGAAATGAAACACCTTGGACATTTCTGAAGTTAACATTATTAGTGTAGCCATTGTCTGAGGTTTGTTCAACATTTTGAGAGTGAAAATACTCCTTTAGGTAAAGGATATAAAATCATGCCAGACATAGTATAGGTCATTCAGGATGTGGGATGTAGAAAGAATATATAACTTAGAGTATGGAGGAACTTAGACCACTTTTCAATAATAGTATTGGGAGAATGTCAGAAGAAAACTACTCATAACTTTCATGGATCTCACACTAAGACTCATCAGTGGAGATGTGCTCTTGTTGATTGGTAAGATGGTCCAAAAATCCTAATGGCTCCCTAGGGTGGCCCTCTTGACCACTCTCATACCAAATGTTTTATGAATTTTTCAGTTTTTTTATAATGTCTTGATAGTCTCAGCCATTTTATTTACCAGAAGAACTGAATTTATAATTTAAGAAATAATAAAATGATATTTGATTCTCTATATACTTTGTGTCACAATTTACAATGTTACTTGTCAATTACTTGTCAGTCCACTATCTTTTTTTATAATGGAGGGCCCCCTGTTCCTTTCTAAGCCAGACCACTCTACCAAAAATACAGGAACCATCACCTCTCTATCTCAGAGAAGCTCAAATTATCCACACAATGGTGTCGCCTTTTGTTAATATCTTATCTTTCTCAAGTTAGCCTCATTTACTTAAAAATTCAAAAAGCAAAAACTTCAAATCATATTTGTTCTTCTTAGTTACCCAAGAATGAAAGTTTGCATCCAAGCTCAAAAGATCTTTGTAGTGACATTGTTATGTTGCTCCAGTTTCCTGTCATTGTAAATATTTGTCCTGCCTGTGGGTTTAATGAAAGCTGAGTGGCCAAAGGCAAACAGGAAGTGTGGGTGGGGCTCCAGGCTAAGAAAACTTGGGAACACCTCAAAGCAGACATAGATGCCACGGAGCTGCTAGAGAGACAACACAGATGCCAGAAGACATAGAGGAAAGAATTTGAAATTCTACTCTAAGAAAAGGTACTGAGCTCCATGGCTAAACAAGATGGGTTGAATTCAGATGAAGGAGTTATCAAGTTATATGCCTAGGCCTCTGATCAATCAGGATAAAAATAATATAAGCTTATGTGTGATTATTTGTGGCTAAGCAGACAGTGGCACCTTTGGTCCAGTCCCGGATAGTCCCTGCCAGAACCTATTACAACAAATTTTTACATTAAATCATGTTTCTCTATTGTTCTAATTTACAAATCAGTGAGAAAAAAGTAAAGGAATAACATGCACTGGAAAATTTGGAATATACAAATACAACAAGAGGAAAAAAAAGAGAAACAAGGACAGAGATTAACAAATACTAGAAAATACTTATGATTTTCATTTTAGATCACTGTTTTGTGACCTCTACTTAGAATAGACCTTCCATTTTCTTCCATGGTTTCACACTACAAGTAATTGTCCTCATAAAATGTCAACAGTGTTAAAGTGGAAAAAGTCTGATCTGTGGCCTCTGCCCACAATATCACATTGGCTGGTTGCTGACACATTCTCTTCTTCAAGTTATAGCTTTACCCTCAACTTTACACTCATACATACATAATTAATTTTTCTATATATAAAATTGAAATAATAATTTCTCCATATTTATATTATCAATTTATATGATCAATATATTCTCAAATAGATGACAGAACTATTTTTTTTTCAGTATCCCAGATGGGTTTCTTGGTATTATTGTGTCAAACCCAGGTGTTTCTTAAATCTTATTACATGTTCCTTCTTGAGGTTCTACGTGAACATGGAGTTCTTCCCATTTGCATTAGAAGATGTGTTTGTTTATTGAACTATGTTAATGGAAGCTTTAAAACCATTATAGAAAACAAATATATTCTTTAGTAAGATTAGCCATTCCTTTTCTATGATTGTAATATGTCTATACTATACAACTAATTTCTGAATAATTACAATAATAATAAGCAATTACACTGCTCCCTCCATGAAGATTTGTCCCAGAACTAACAAGAGAAGACACATGGACATTGTTTTCATGTGCCTTCAATCTATGAGCTTTTTGCTGACCTAAATGTCTATAAATTTTTATGAGAATAAAATTTTACCTATGGTCAAGGTGGAGTGGGATCCAAAGGGTCAGTCCAGGGTGTTTCTGATCCCAAGCTGTTCTGTGGTTGTGGTTTGCTGCTTGGGCATGTTTGGCTTTTTTCTTGTTTGTTTGTTTAGAGACCACTAGTGAGTGAGTACATCCCCTGCTTATCTCTCTGAGTTTGTGAGACTTCGCTCAGGAGGATATTCTCCAAATCCATCCATTTGCCTATGAATTTTAGGATATCATTTTTCCTTACTGCTGTGTAGTATTCCATTGTGTAGATGTACCACAGTTTGTTAATCCATTCTTCAGTTGAGGGACATCTAGGTTGTTTCCAGGTTCTTGCTATTACAAATAATGCTGCTATGAACATAGTTGAGCTAATACCTTTGGAGTGTGAATGTGCCTCTTTAGGGTATATACCCAG